>JAJIZJ010000191.1:112500-205000 GCA_022606455.1 Callitettix versicolor
ATTGTTTTACCCGAAAATGTTACTAACTCGAAAGTTCGTCGACGTGTCTCTTTTTCCGGTAGAACTTTTTACATTTCAGTTGGTGGAAGGCGTAAAGACGGGCCTCGCAAGTGACGTAGTTCCAAACATGTGCAATCAGTCTCTGGTTATTTCTTTTTCGGCATTGCATTGGCAGCTGAGGTGAGCAAATGATGGGCTTAAGGATCCCACCATAACTCGTACTCACACACGCGCGCGCGCACACACACACACACACACACACACACACACACACACAACACGCACGCGCATTTGTTTATGATTTTTTTTTTATTTTAAGGCGAAAAGCACATTGAGGCTATTATCGCCTCCCTAAATGTAAGTGTGAGTGTAAATTGTTAAAGTTGTAAGTGTAGTGTTGTAAGTGTACGTGTGTGTTAGACTCGGGTACCGCGAGGGACGTCTAAATCCTCTCAATAGGTTTTTTGTTTATGAGGACAAGAGATGAGAGTGTAAGATAAATTAATATAAAACAACTGATCATTTATTATTACATATATGTTAAAAACCTGGCCAAATGAACCCCAATCTCTGTTGTATGGGCCAAGAGAAAGACAAATTGAAAAGGGATTCAACAAAGCGAGCATCTGCAAGCACCTTAGTAACGAACGGGGAGGTCACCAGATAGAAATAAATCCCACCTTGAATCCTCTCCCAATCGACTTAACTGAACATCAAACGAATATAGATCTACAAAGGTCGTAGTGTAACAATAACCGAGCAAATCGTTCATTTTCTTTATTTGCAAAACGTGACTTAAGTTGGGACCCGTCAAATAATCACGGTACGCACAGAAAACGAAACCCTTTGAGTGCAATAATAATTAATAACAGATAACGGATGTATTGTAGGGTTTCAAAAGCCTGGCAACTGTACATCAAACGCAATCTGTTTTCTGATTAACTTTGGTCCAGAGGAAAATACAACTTATTTTGATAAAATTATAACTACTGGCTTCCAAATTGTTTTTGTAAGTTGTACATAAGACACGGTATTTGCAGCGTAAGTTGTTTTTATTAATGGTGATTTTTGAATATTTTTTCCTTTATTATCAATGAACACATTTTGTTTATACCTTATTATTGTTTATTACACCTTATTTTGTTTATACCTTATTATTGTTTATTACACCTTATTTTGTTTATACCTTATTATCCAATCAACACATGCTCAACCGCGGAAAATTATTTTTTTCTAAGATAAATTACGATTTTAGGCTGTTTTTACGGAACTATACTGTGACGTCATAACTTTTTATATTGCATAGAACATGCTAGATTTCCTACAGACTTACTCACACGCACTACCATTTACAACACCAGCGTTCTGCTCATGCGCGTTATCACATTCTAATATGCATTACTTAATACGTATTAGGGGCATATTACACTATCATAGAAACATAAAATTTCTTTGATCAAAGATCTTTACTGATTGGACGGTTCTTTGATGATCCAACCATTTCATCAAACTTTGATGAATCTTTGACAAAGTGTTTACAAAATACGTAGGCATAACCTCAAAATTTTGATGTTTTCTGTTTATATCACATTATTCCTTCCGTTTCTTTCGTTGCGTACAATTTAAAGCGATGGCGAAATTGTCACGGATTTTTGAAACAGTAAAAACATTATTCTAAAATATGAAAAAGAAGAGTGTTTGTGGAATACCCACACTAATACGTACAAATACCGAGATTTAAAATACGTTTATTCTATTTAATCACGATCTTCCAAATGCAATTCTTTAACAATAGCGGCACTTACACCTAGTATTGGTTCTACTTTGTATCCACGGTCGGAACCAAACCAGTTTTTTCGTTTTCCTCTCTTTTTATTTAGTAGCACCAGAACAAGGTAAACGCTTAGTGCAACACTATAACAAGTCAACATTATTCGATCCATTACAGCTACTGCACTTGAGTAAACATAACCTCAAAATATATCTAGTTAATATCCCAGCTGATCAAAGAAATTTTACGAATGTATTTCTTTGAAAATTGTTTGACAAATATTGGACACAATATAATATGGTCAACGTTTCATCAAATATTTGATCAATTTCTTTTACAGTGTAAGATGCCTGAAAATGTTGTTAAAATAGCGTCCGTTTAATTAAATAAGTTCTTCACTCAACAACCGTGTCAGTTAGGTTCTTGAGTATTTTTTCTAAAAAGTATAAATAATTTGTTTATATTTCTAGAGATCAAAAATACGTCAACTACTTTTGCTATTTTGAGATTATGCGGGTCAATTTTATTTTCGATTTTTATCGTACTTCTCGTACTTTCCGCGCTTTTATATTTTACTTTTGTGATAAAGAGTTTAACGAAAAAATTACCGGAAAATAGAAAACAATTTACCCCGGACACCTAATGAGAACGGTTATTGCATTATGGATCAAAGTTAGTCAATAATTTAGACACCACGTAGTACATTGCATATAGTGCTAACACCTTAATCGAAATTAAACGTTTAATACTGCCTTTGAAATTCGTCTTTGTACAATGAACGATCTGGTGCACAACTGAATATGCTATAGTCAGTAACACAACCGCTATAATGCAGGCCTGATATTCAAATTATACTGTACCTTCACTGTAGTAACATCTGTTTGTCTATGATCCCACGGGACAATTATTAAACAGGTCAAATTTGAAATAGAAATATACATTGCTCCTAACTCAATGTGCTTATTTGCCAATTCCCATTGCAAATTACCTACCAGAGCACAAAACTGACATCTGAAACACCTTTTGTGAGTCGCTAAATAAAAGTGCAAAATAAAAAAAGTGAAAGTAGTGGTTTTAAAATGTTAAACGACCATAATTTTGAACCGTTGAAGGAATTTTCGTTGCTAACGAAATGCCCACGTAGTTCAAATGTTGCGCCAAGTTCGAATTGAAACGGACATATATACACACAATTTTTAACCACCCCCATAAAAAGTGATCTAGCAGTCAGGATCGGTGCTCATTTCAAATTCCCAAGCCCCAAGTTTCACAATAGCCGTTCCAATAGACAAACAGATACAGCGTATGATATAATTTGAGTGTAAAGAGAAGTGCGGAGTGAAGTTGCGCTGAGCGGAGCGAACTAGGCATTCAAAACCTAACCAATTGTTTTTAATGTAAATTCGGCCACTGAAAGCGTAACGGAGCTGAGCGCGGAGTCAAGCTGCGTCGCAAGGCTCCGATCCGCGTAGCTTCTACTCTGTCTAGGTTCAGTTTAAAAGCTAATTCCGCTTCCCCCACCACGCTGACCACGCCTTCAAAGTTATTATATCTCGTTACCTAGGTTACGGATTTTAAACGTAATTTCCTATAATCTGTTACAGTAGGCCTAAATATTTACATTTAAAAGATATAAACACGTTCTTCCGTTTCGGTTGCCGCTCATCTTCATCCTCTCCGCTCTGCTCAGCTCAGGGCAGCTCCGCTAATATTATATTTAGGCCTGCAAAATAATAGTTATGTTACTGACTATTATTCCATTTTTCGTACTGACAATACTGACTGACGCATTCCATTTTTCGTCAGATTGTCTTATTGATCAAAAACGTAGCTCAAATATATTATATTAGACAAATGTCTAGTTACTGACAAAATTAGAATCTATAATATAGAAACAAGCATACTAGGAGATCTATCGAAACATATCAGCTGTAAACATGTAAATTAAAACAGGGTAGGCAACTGAAATTATTTTACTCATTCAATTCTTGCAAAAGTGTTAACATATTTTTTTTATCACCAATTATTGTTACGTTTTGGGGAAATTCGCTCGGATTTCTTCGGTAACTGCTTAGGACAATTAACTGTGCAGGAACACTGCACCAGCTTCATCGCGTTCATTTTGTAGCCCAAGTTTGGATCTCTTGTTTAGGCTATCACACACAATGTATGCATGGCCTACGGGTCGTTTATCTTGCGTAGCTTTGTGAAATCGTCTTGGATCATTAATTTCAGTCAGTGAGCTAGCGGTGTCCTGAATCGGAATTGACGAATGACCGAATTTGAGCGAAATCAGACGAAAAGCGGAGAGCATACGATTTTTAAAACAGATTTAGTCTCGTGTGGCGTTTGTAAATATAAGGGAATATTTGAACATTATAATTGGACACTTGAGTAAACAGTACACAACATTTGTGTTTCAAATAACTATTCAATATAAAGAATTAATTATTGGAAAAATTGATTGTTAGAATTTTATAAAAGTTCACCTCTGGTCAAAGAAACCAAGACATACAACTTTCTTGCTGACGTAATAGAAGCGAATTTGTAAAAATTAACAAAACCACAATTTATTTTTATTTTACCAGAGTAATTAGCGTTAAAATATTACTTATTTTTAAACGTACTTTAAAAGTGCTTACTTATTCTACTTTTAACGCTCATTAAAATTGTTAAAACAGTTTCTAAAAAAATGTGTTTCTTAAGATTCGAATTGGCATTGTTTAATGGTGTTAAACCAATGCTATTGTTGAAGGAACTTATCGGAGCTACCACAAAATTGATTTACCAAATTTTAAACAAATAATATCGACAAAAATTTACGAAGAACCTTGAGGTGCGATGCAGTTCAAAAACCTGTGGGACTGATGTTTTAGACACATCGACCACGGAACCCTAGATATTTTTTCCTAAAATGTGGTTTTCACTATGACTCTGTTAGTAGTACAACGGCGAAGTCGTTTTCTGTTGAACAAACGATATTGTTTGTGTGTTTGTGCATGCCGCTGGTGACCAAACTGATTAATTTTAATGAAATTCGCAACATTTGTCTGTTTTCCCACATCGTTATTTCACTATTTTTTAAATTTAAAAATCATTCGATTTCAGTACTATTTTGTAAAAAATCGTTAAAAACCGACTTTTCTCAATATTTTCTCTGAACTATTTGTACAAATTCTGCTCAAATCTTTGTAACTGTACAAAGAAAACCAGTGCTATATCTCAAAAAATAAAGGTTAAAAAAATTTGTTCATATTTGAAGGTGCATAATTCAGCCGCCTCGGTGGCCTAGTTGATAGCGTACTAGGCTTTCACCCCCAGGACCCGGGTTCGATTCCCGGCCAGGGCTTGGCATTTTCATACGCTATAAACCATCCCATCGTCTGCATTAGCCCAAGTGTGCACAATAGTCGGACGTTAAACACACAAAAAAGGTGCGTAATTCAAATAGGTGTAGCAAATTTAAAATGCTAAAAATTTATGGTTCCGAAGTTAAAAGAAAAAAATTAAATAAACCACACCGCTGGCCCATATTTTATGGGAAAATAAATCAATGTGAGATAGTTTTGCAATGTTTTTGCCATTTATTATTTTACTTGTGCGTCTCTGATCTCGAAAATGTACAACAGAAGAATGTTGTTTGATGTACGAAAAGCAGATCACTACAAAAATAGTTCACTTTTTTACTACACAAATTACGTACGTATGTAAAATCTAAATGAAAACCTATAATCTAAATTAATCTATAATTTGTAATATTGGACGATGATCAATTTAGTGAAATATCTCAGTTAAGATTACTTGAAAGGAGATATTTGGAGCTGCGAATTGAAAAGAGTGAACTAATAACCAACTCGACAATCTGAACTAATCTCGATAAATCACCTTTACAAAAATTTTCATTTAATTTTTCCAATATCTCTTAGGATTGGTGAATTGACAACTGATGCTCACTTCACGGTTATCAAAGAGTGGCAGGCATAGATAAAAGAAAATAGTAACAATAGGAGAAAATTTGATCAATTAGCTACTACTGTAGACTTGCGACTATCAGAGGTAATTGGGACCCTTTAGGATACTTTGTTAACGACAAGAAATCCAATTTAATGTTAAAAAACAGGTTATACATCAACAACTAAATCAATTTAGTAAGAAACATGAATCAAAATCAAAATCTGTATACACATCAATCCAATTGATGGTTAACACACTGAAAATGTAAAAATAACGCAAACAATAAGGCAAGGTTCGTCACCTGTAATGTTCAATTTACATTCCGACTGAATCTCCAATGAAGCCTTAGATGATACAGAGAAAGGTAAATCGTGAAAGGCGATATCTATCAGGTTTGCTGATAATACCATCGTTTTTGCTGCCATCTATAAGATCGTGCAACTCCTGATGAACAACGTTCTTCAGTAACTAATATGGCTTAGATATTAATATCAGCAAATCCAAACTCATGACAATCAGTAAGAACAATATCAGTGGATGTCACGTTTTACATGAATGTCTGGACACCATTGTGAATGATTAGGACAACATCTAGGGAACGCAATCTCAAATAGGAAGAGCCAGATCAGTTTTCAGTAAATATGAACGCTGTATTCAAAACCCGCCATCTTTCTTTTGCTGTAAACCTATCAAGAACCCCTACAATGATCTGTTCTATTTTGTAATTTTGAATATTCGACTTTGAATGTCGCCGTAGCAATTGAATTACGAGCATTCGAGATTTTAAAAGATCTTTAAAATCTTCTGAACAACACCTGAAACCAATGTCGAAGGACAATGAAGAAAGACACTGAATGATTATTTTCAAATACCGACAACTGCAATACCTTGAGCATATCGTGCAAAATGAAACTAGATACGCCTTGTTACAATCCATTCTGCAAGGAAAGTATTTCTTGGGAAAGGATGTGTGAAGAGAAGAACATCTTGATTCAAAAAGCTCAGAACCGGTCTCGATAATAGCTCTGCAGAACTTTTCTGTATTACCGCCAACAAAGTCAAAACTGTCACAATATTCACCAAGATTTTTAAGAGATAGTCATGCCACCAAGAAGAGCAATTCATATTTGACAAAGTATATAGTTTCTTAATATAGTACATGTAACATTTACTTTTCAGGTAGGCATTGGATGCAGCGACAAGTATCACAATATAACCTGTCTTTGTATTCAAACATTCATTAACGTAGTCAATTAATTAAACTGATTTTGACTGAATAAGATTAACGACGCAGGTTTGCCAATCGCAAAACCAACAGCACTTGCACGTGAATAGTTGTCAACCTTGGATTTATAGTGGATTTAATTACTTAAGCGTTCAATGTATTCAACAAAAGCCAAAACGTAAGCATAACATCAAGTACATCACTGCAAATAGAATAGGCCTAAACCTGTCACTGCAAATCGTAGAAACTTTCCTATAGCTATTTAATGATTACTAAAATGTTCTCGACACGAAGCTGTCTAGCTAACGTGAAAGAAAAGTACATCCAAACGATAAACTTTCTTCGCGTCCGTTTAAAATACCGTGGCCACGAAAACTTGTGGAACATGTATGATAAAGATTACCGCAATCGGGAGGCTAGGAATGCCATCGTTGATGACATGAATGTGCTAAATTTTACAGTGAAGAACGTGCCAAAAAAAATTTTTAAGCTTTAAGATCTACGTATTATTTAGAGTTTTCTAAAGTTGAGAAATGTAAAGAAAGTGATGCGGGAACAGATTTTATGTATAAACCATCAGTGCCATGATTCAGTGATACAGACCACATAATACAGTCAGCTGATGTGAAGGTCCTGTCACCGCATGCCAGTGACCTTCCAGTCGTTCCTCAACTGGCATGTAGAGATGGGTAAGAAAACTCCAAACTATTAAAACAAACTGTTATTCTATATAAGAAAAACAAACTGCTTTGCCAAACGGAAACTAATAGTTTGAATTGGACTGGATCGTTATTTGTTAAACACGGAACAACAGTTTGGACTTCCCCACTACCTACGTTATATTCGAACGTTGCCGCAAGCACTAACACTTTTTTCTGCTATTTTCCTGCTAAACTGTTTTCCTTCAAACAGTACAAACGACTACAAACACCTTTTTTTAACTTGCTATTTGCTATACTTTTTCCCTCCATTTCTTGTTGCAACGTTGTGAAGTAAGAACTGTTTGGGCGTTATCAAAGTTTATCTCTATTTTGTTGCGAGTTGTTTGGAAGTTTTAAATATAAAATTTGTTCAAACATTTTTTAAACTCTAAAAACAGCCATAATTGTGTTATATATTAGTTTTTCTCCGTAGTTTACTTGTGTTTTGTAAATACATAACCTAATTTTATTTAAACATATTTTTTATATTTATTATCAATCATAAATATTTTTTAATCAACTAAAAATATTCTAAATTGTTTGCATTTCAGTAAATATGCAAAGGCTATTTAATTTTTAAGTAAAAAAAAAGAATGCTTCTATTAGAAATTCATTGCATTTTGTACATAAAATGGCATACATATATATCACGTTTTGAGAATGTAATTTAATTATTACTACACTTATAAAAATTATGTTTTCTAAATGTTTTACACCCAAAAACAGTTAAGGACATGGTGGTAATGGGAATGAAAAAGTAGTCTTATAAAACTGAACGTTTGTGCTTATGTTTTAGCTGCTAATACAACTTCGAGTTTCATTTTTCTAAACCTGTTATTTTCAAACTGTTATTCCAAACAGTTATTTTTTTCCAACAAACAGTTCGTTGATATTTTTTAAAAATAGCAGAAGTGCCCATCCCTACTGGCATGCTGGTCACTGGTAACGTGTAAATGGATCTTAGGTTGGTAGCCCTGTTTCTGCCCCCCACTACCAGGCTACGTGTATCTCCATGCTACGAAAACGTTTGTATCAAAATCAAGGAAAACCTAGGCACATGAGGCACCAATGGTAAAAAAATCTCGAATTTAAGGGTAAACTATCGAGGGAAATACTGTACCTAAATTTATTAAGGAAAACATTAAGTTTAATGAATCCCCTATCAAATGATTTTACCCTAAACTCAGTTTAACCGCCTTGAGTTGTAGAAAATTTCGAAAACATTTAAATTAGACTTGGGAGTGATAAAACCTGGACATAGATTAACCTCTTTGACTTTTTTGAAATGACGATATGTAATAGCTATATTTGTCATTAATAGGTACACCGGTACACGATTCCTAGGCTTAGTTTACCCCCTTTGAGTAATAAAAGTGCCGAAACATAGTAGTTAACTGTGATAAAAAAAACCTTAGCCACCAAACTCATGATTTTCTGTGATCGCTGTTGAAAATTGTCTGTAAGAACATTTTCTCGCCTTATTGTAAAATACCACCGCCAAACAATATACATTGAAAACGTAAAATTTCTCTCGTGAAATTTTCAGACGTGTTCACGAAATGCTTCCTGTTAGTGTTTAGGCTATAAATTATATGAGTATTGAATTAATGGTCCTTGGGAGTAACCAGATAAGGCATGAAATAATGTTGTATAGCCTGAAGAGTGATTTATTGAAAAGCGCGTATAGATCATTTGAGAGATTATGATGCCCGTACTGGGGTTGAAAGCAAAATTTATTGACCGAAGTCAATATGCCACAATTACAAGAAATTTAATAATTGTAATCCATTCTAACAACGTGTTAAATATTTTCGAAATTGCGCTTTAATTAAAGGTTATAATTATAAAATTACATTATTGTAACATAGCCACCGGACCACATATTCAAATGATCAGGATTATATACCTATTTTCCCGTCAGTGGTCTATCAACTCACCTCATAAAGGCTACCGCGGTTTCGAAACTCTATAGTTTCATCTTCAGGCCACACAAAATGTTAAATCCCTCTGTCGAGGTCGTCACAAAGTCAAACAAAACATTAAAACATACATCACAAACACTAAGCACAATTACCCATTTAAAATAATCATCATGAAATTCGGCTTGGCCAAGCTACACACGCGACTCGTACGTCGTTACATTCCGGACCTAACGTAACAAATAAACAAAACTGTTGATGAATGCGCGAAGTCGAGAAAAATTAAGTTTCATTATCTGAAATGAATTATTAATTAAAACCATGAAGTCCGGAATGTAAAGATGTACGAGTCGCGTGAGTAGCTTGGCCAAGCCGAATTTCACGGTGAATATTTTAAACGTGTAATTGTGCTCAGTGTTTGTGATGTATGTTTTAATGTTGTGTTTGTTTTTGTGACGACCTCGACAGAGGGATTTAACATTTTGTATAACTGCCTGAAGATGAAACTATAGAGTTTCGAAACCGCGGTAGCCTTTATGAGGTGAGTTAGACCACTGACAGGAAGAATAGGTGTATAATCCTAATCATTTGAATATGTGGTCCGGTATGTTATCATTGAGGCAATGTTACAATAATGAAAACCATGAACTTGGTAAAAATGTTTATAATATATATTTTCATTTATTTTTTTAATAATATTTGACTTACATGCATTTCTATATTTAATTTTGTGTTAAAGAGACTCTCAAGAATAAACCTATGTGTACTATAATAAATAATATATTTTTAAAGATTTTATCATAAATATTTAATTTATTACCTTGAAATAAATCAAGAATGCACTAAGGCCCATATGGAATTTTTGCATACGTGCAAGAAACTCTAGGAAATTATAATAATGTTTTATGAGTTACTCCTTTTGTTTACTCTTGGTAACTCCTTTTTAAAGTGGCTGGATCCGCCCATTGTTTGTATTTATATATAAGCACACTTTATAACTTTTAGCTTCAACTATGTCTGAAGATGCCTCACGGCGAAACACAGTCACTCAATAAAAAATAATTTTTCGTAAAACTATATAAGTGTTCCAATTTCTGTGGGTGTAATTGTTAAAACTAATATTACCATTATCTTACCGCCCGAATGGAACACCTCGCTTGTGCGGTATCGGTTATTGGATTTCCATAAAATCTATGCCCAACTCATAACGGCTATTCAGATAATGTTGCCCCAAAGTTTAATGGGGTTTAAATATCTTATACAGTCAAACGTGTAGCATTGTTCTACCGAGTACGGTCGCCATTTTGGCTAAGTGCGAATTATCGAATTTCAATCTACTACCTCCCAGCCCAACAAAAACTGCAAATACACTTTCAGACGACAAAAAATAACCGCTTCACGCAGCTGTATCGCAGACGTGATTGAAGCGAATTTTTATCACTTATCTTACTATCATTTGAAAATTGGGTTTGACATTTACAATTAGCACAAATTAGCATTTTAAACTTTCAAATGTTGTTACGTAAAATAACTTAATTGTTTCTTAAACAAACATGCAAAGCAGCCATGTTGTTCTTAAGGGCCTGCCTGTACTGACCGCCTGCTTCACTTCTCAACTAGCACAGCAAGCGACAACTAGTCCAACAGTGAATAGTGAAAAGTCAGCGCAGTTTCGCCGCGTTAACGCATTTTTTGGAAATTTTCCGGAGCTGTTGCCTCTAGTGTCCACTGCAGAGGCTAGAAATAGGCTTTCCACTAAATCCGACCATCAGTTCAGTATTTCTTAAACTAAAAAACTCTTTCTTTTTTACAGTCTATCCTAGTGATACAGTCAAATTAGTGATAGTGACCTTCCTGACCGCAGCGACCAAACACCAACTACTGTACAGTACGCAAGAACATCCATGACATTTTGCCAGGTACATCTATAGAATTTGACTTTCCCGCAAGGGGGTACAGACTATCTACACCTATTGAGAGGATTTAGACGTCCCTCGCGGTACCCGAGTCTAACACTCACACACTTACAACACTACAATTACGACTTTAACACTTTACACTCACAATTACATTTAGGGAGGCGATAATAGACACAATGTGTTTTCCGCCTTTAAAAAAATAGAATTTTACTGTTCAAAATGAATATCTGTATTACCAGATTGGTCCTCCAATAGAGGGTGTGGCCTAAAACCGTTCTTATGAATGTCTTATTTTCAGAAACAATTTTATTGCTTGGACTGACTCCTTCTTTACACAAAAAAATGTTTATTTGAACGATTCCACAAAAATTGATCTACAGATCAGGATCGACGCTTGTTTCAATGTCCCGAGTCTGGGTCTCACTATGATGGCTACTCCAACAGCTTATTTTTCAAAGGTGATTCGCTGAAAATTGAGCGACAACCACTTTAGTTAATATAACCACATTTCGGGCTAACAGCATATCTTGTGGCTTTAATATGACTGTAATCTGAGCAAACATTCCCACGTAGACAACGCGGCGAGGTAAACACAGTAAGCTGTGACGTCACACGGCACATGTCAAACCGTGCACCTTTATTACATTCTGCTGCACAATGAGAGATGCAGGAGAATATATTAAGGCAAAGGATCAGCTTGAACTCCTAACGCATGCTTAACATTTTGTCACCCTAACGTACATACAACTACTTACAATATTCTACATAACTAATACTTTAATCTACATGGTATGTATTTTAAATTAATAATTACGTAAACCTAGCTTAAATATTATTACTTTGGTTATAGTTGTTTCATATAAATTCGTAACGATCAGCTGATTTCACTGAACAGCTGATAGGCTATAATAACTTTCAAGTTATGTTGTTAAAAACTAGCAATATTAACAACAATTATTATAAACGTTTATATTAATTTCGAATGTATTATAAACTTTTTTTTGTTATTTTAAGGCAAAAAGCACATTAAGGTTATTATCGCCTCCCTAAATGTAAGTGTGAGTGTAAAGTGTTAAAGTCGTAAGTGTAGCGTTGTAAGTGTAAGTGTGTGTTAGACTCGGGTACCGCGAGGGACGTCTAAATCCTCTCAATATGTGCAGCTAGTCTGCACCCCCATGCGGGTTGTATTATAAACGATTACAACGTGGACGTGTTCTTCAACTAAGGAAAAATACCGAAACCAAAGTAACACGATGTTTTCATATAACAAGCGTGTACTGTTGTAGAAAGGAGAAAGAAAAAAGAGACATAAATAGAGACGAAATTCGTTTTTTCGTTCGTTCCATATTTCCGTTACATTCTTCCGTTCGGCAGACGTTTTTCTATTCACTCCTCTCGAAAAAGCTGACATTAAAACGATATGATTATGCATGTAAAAATGACGAAAAACCTTTATGACGAGGTATATTATAAAATATTTCGTTTTCCGTCTAGCTGTTATTGTTTTACAAAAACATTAATATTTCAAGAACAGCTAGAGGAATTGAAATACAATTTTTTACGATGTTACCATTGCCAAGAATTACACTTGTAAGAAAAATAAAAATGTTATCTGAAACCCCATCATAATCAGCGTTAAAACCTGTATACATTAGCAATATAAAGTTTCAAATTACACTGGAAAAAATAAAATGAACCTTGAACGCCGTCGTGTTCTTTTCTGTATTTTCAATGAACTTTGAAAAGTGCTATTTCTTCAAGATTTTAACGCTGACTACGGTGGTAAATTCAAGTTACAAAAAAGTTACAATTTCTTTTAAGATCAGAAATAGCCGCCATTTTGAAATTTTTGAAGAGATTCTGCTGAGTAACTAACATGGTCCAAGCCTTGCCAAAATACATTTTAATGTCGTTTGAGACAAATCGGATCAAATTACTAGACTGTTAAAACACACACACGCGCGCGCGCGCGCGCACACACACACACACACACACACACACACACACACACACACACACACAACACACGTCACAAAAAGTGATTTATTAGGTTCGAGCCTAATTTCAAATTCCCGGTTCAAGGACTTATCACGATGGCATGCCTCTCCAATAGCTCATTTTCCAATGGAAATACGCTAATGATTTAAGGGACAGAGATAGAATGAAGAAAAAGCAATCGATTTAAGGAAGAACAATAGATTTGTGGGACAGGAATAGATTTATGAAGTGAGAGATTTACGAGACAGTGATAGATTTAAGAGGAATCAATAAATTTAAGGGACAAAATTAGATATAAGGGATAGCGATAGATTTAAGTGACAGAGTTACATTTTATGCAATAGATTTTATGGGGCAGGAATGGACTTAAGAGACAGGAATAAATTTGAATGACAGCGATAGATTTAAGGGAGAGGGTAAATTTTAATGAAAAGCAGTAGATTTAAGGAACAGCGATAAATTTAAGGGACAGCAATAGATTTGAGGGAAGGATCTCAATCACTTATTGATTTAAGGAACAGGAATAATAGATTTATGAGACAGGAATAGATTTGAGGAAAGCAATAGATTAAGGGAAAATTATAGATTTGAGGACAACGATGGATTTAAGGTACAAGGACAGAATTAAGGAACAATTATAGATTTAATAGACAGGAATAGATTTAATAGATAGGAATAAATAAAAGAGACAGTGATAGCGTTAAATTTACGGGATATGTTTGAGCGAATATTGATAAAAATCACTAGAGCCAATTGAAAACAGTTATTTGTTTAACTAGTGAGTAACGAGCAGCTTTGTTAAACGAGAAAAAAATATTTACGAGGGAAAATTTTGCAGTGGACTTCCGCTAATGATGCAAGGAAAACAGTGCTACCAGTTATAACTAATTTATGCATGTGACATTTGACAAACAAATAAATATTACATCGATGTACAAATACTGTATTTGCAACGTTTATTTCACATTTTAAATTTCACTTTAACCCCCCCCCCCACAATCATTCGCAACCATAACTTCATTTGTTTATTCTATTCGGTCGTTGAATTCAAACAAACAGTACTTTTAGCCAAACAAATTCTATCCATACGGATTTGTGAAAGTGAAACAAATTTATGAAGCTGTTAATGGTTCGTGGTCTCTTCTGCTCGGGACCTCCACAGAATTAACTATTGGTGGTTCATGAAATATATTTAAATATATTTAATATATACCTTCAATATATTTAAATGTATTACATTACATTTATCTTGTAACGGTTACAACTACGGTTGATGACAACCCCAAGAATGAACACTACTGTCTTATTCTTCAATCAAAATGTTCTCCTGGAATATATCCTAATGTATTCAAACCAAAAGTAAAAAGGGGAAGAAGTGTACGTAAATGTTTGTCTACTTACTTTTACCGCCGATTCGCCACTTCTCAGCACTGTCTGGCTAGAATGCTCTCCCTTCGGGTCTCTACAGCTTCCCTGCCCTACTTCTTCCCCAAGCTTTTATTTGAACTCCTGTTCTACATACCTTGTTGCATATTTCAACAGGCAGTATTTCAGCAGTTTTGTAATTTACCTATGTCATTGTCAATAGTGTTCATTCTTTGGCTGTGACCTCATTATAATATTTAAAATTATAATATTTAATATCATTATAATATTTTATATTATATATATATTATAATATATTATTATATATATATATAATTATATAAATTATTATATAATTATAATATTTAACTAAAAATTAACATTTTTTTCTAACAATACCGGGTCTTCGTAGAACGTTGTCCCAACGTCGAAACCAGGTCTTCTATTATTGGGGTTTACGTTTGTGGATAGTCTGTGCGGGGTAGGGAAAGTGCAAAGGTTTGATTTAGTACATATATCCTAATAGCTAAGTATAATATTTTAATGTTAACCCTGAAATCCATGTGATAAGGAATATTGGTAGGAGGGAAGTGCAGTCCACCACGTCTAGCCATGTTTTCGGTAGTTCGACTGAATTGAAGGCATCCCCTTTTATTTGGTTATGGATAAACATAGCTGTGGTAGTTAAAGTCTAGTTCTTATCCACGATATGTGCTACTTTGAGGAACTTAGGATGGTCTTGTGATACAAATGGTTTGATTACTAGGAATGTCAGTGTGGTCTAGGAAATGGGAACAATTGTGGTTTATGTTGACGTCTAAGGTTCTTCTGTCAAATGAGAACTGTTTGCCTATCAGGACAGTATCATCTATCCATTGTAAGGAACAATTACAAGGGATTTTTACTTCGATTGTTCCTGGGACGTCATGCTGTGATGTAGGAGTGGGTTTCGTGCCGTTGCAGACAATGTGGGTGTTGGGTGTAGGATTTGTGATGGCAAAAAGATCCCCAGTTATCTCCGTGATTATGGGGCTCTTGCCACTGGGAGTGCACATTGTTGTGCTATCGCATGCAGATCTCCCCCTCTCATTAGTTGTACCGCGCACCCTTTAGATATCGTCCCCGATATCCTGTGTCGAGGTAAGAAACACAGTCCCGTGCTTTCAGGTTGACAATCATCCAGTTGCTTTCCAGATATCATTCTGACAGTTGTCGTGTCCGTAGCAACGGTTGTCGGTGTGTGCGAGAGTATGCAGGTGTGGTTCTCCCAACGTAAGGGTACTGGCAGGTACTGAAAGAGCTACCACGTTTGGGGATCGATGCTGAATTGGCACTTTTACAGTTGTCAGGATAGAGTGGGGTGTAATGATGTACGAGGAAATGGGTAGGTGATAGTAAAGGTGTATCCATAGGAATGGCTACTGTCCAAAGTACACCGATCTCAAAAAAAGTAGCATGGACGGATTAAAGGGGGCGGAGGGGTGACTGCCCCTCCTGAGGCAAAAGAAATAAAAATTAAAGTGTAATAGATCCTATTTTACTTTCTTAAAATAGATGTATATGCGTAGCTTCGAGGTGGGTATTCTGGACAATGGTTAAGGAGACATTTGAAGCTTCTGAGCGGTCCGAAACCCGTCAGATTTTCCCGAGCTCAACTTCGTGTGTACATGAAATTTTGACCGTATGTACGTATGTACTTTTGTCCACTTTGTAACGCTTATACTGAGAGTGAGAACGGGGTTAATCAATCAGATATTTTATATTGGTTCTCTCTTCTCTTCCCGTGTTAACTGCAACAACAGATATTTTTCTCTTGACTAGAATGTATCAAATTTTTCACTTATTACTTTCCTAATGTTTTTCTTTTGTTTGTTTATTTTTTATCAGTTTTCACTGAATAGTGTATTTCGCCAATGCCAGTTGTGAGCTGACAATGTTTCTACTCTATATTCTATTTCTAGATTAAATTCTTTAACGTGCGATGACAACATACACCGTCAGGGACCACCATATTTACTTTTCTTCCGAAAAAAGTCACATTTTATAATTTATTCCAACATTTAAAATCCCACAAATTTTGGTCCAGATCCGATCCCACAATCTTGTACGAAGATACCGTGCTAACCACCAGTACTGCCATTTTCCTAATGATATTTTTAAAATAAAACTATGCATAATAAGGAATTTAAAGCCAATAAAAATACAACTTTCATCAACTTACAAAATACTATTATAAACGTTTTTAAAGTCTATTTCAATATTTTATCTTTTAATTTGCTTCTATGTTGATAAAAGCTTGTAGAATTTGTGGTAAATGGAACCAGTTTTGCAAACATTTTAAAAACTAAGCATTTAAAGAACTTTAATAACGTTTTTGTCTACAATAGAGTTAATTTTTACACTTATCTTATATCAGTTTTAAATCTCAAAACATTTTACACTGCTAGTTTTTTTAAAATATTATTTCAAAAAAAATTAATCCCTTGGGAGGCTCGAATCACCCTTGGTAAGTCGAATCTCCCCCCAAATAAATTGCATTAATCCGTCAGTGAAAAGTAGTTATTTGTGCAACTAATGAGCAAAATGGCACTTTTTTTAACAAGAGGAAAATGTTCGCGAACAAGGCTTACAGCAAATATACACTTTTCATACGAGTGTACATAAAATGGTTACTACATTATTTTGTAAAAGCACAAAATAAACAATACAGATTTACAGTTCAAACACAATTGTGAGGTTATGATGTTTAAACTAGCGCTACAGGAACATTGCCGTTATACGGAAACTTTAAATAAACAAAAACTATTGCCAACTGAAATACTGAAAACAAAAAATTACCCTCAGTTCTAACAAGCATGAAAATGTACTTTCATTATTATTTACAATATTTATTGGAACCTAATTTTCGCGCGTGATTTAAATAAACATTGCAGTTTACTAACACAATTTAATCATGACGTTATTTAACACTATACTATATGATTCACCTTACAGTAAACAGTCTTACAGCTGTTACATGCGCAGGAGATGTGCGCAGACTGAAAATGGCAAAGCCGCAAGATCTCGGCTTTTTGGAGCATTAAATTAGAACTGGTCATTGGACTGCAACTAATGTAGTACATTTAAGCTAGATTAAAATTCTAGATAAATTTTACAGGATAAGTTGTAAAAATAAATAATGAAAAATGTAGCTTCGCTTCGGTTGTGACGTCAGCATTGGTTTTATACGTTGTTATATTCTTATCGCCAAATACATTTAATTATAATTTCTACTATTATTTTGGAAATTTATAAACAATAATATTCCATTCATTTTAACACTTTAAACTTCTATTTTACCGTTATTTTATTTAATATTTATTCCATAAATATTTCAGTATTTGAACTAAGTAGTCTATCTATGGTCAAGTCGCTTGATTTTGTAATACATATTACTGTTATGCTGGGCGGCCACCAAATGCGGAGTGGAGCGAACTTCGCATTCAAAACCGAACCTGTTGTTTTTAATGTAAGTGCGGCCACTGAAAGCGTAAAATATCTGAGCGGAGTCAAGCGGCGTCACTGGACTCCGCTTCGCGTAGCTTCGACTCTGTCTAGGTTCCGTTTTGAAGCTGACTCCGCTTTCCTCTCACGCTAACCACGCCTCCAAACATACACTTCTCGTTACCGTTGTCTAGGTTACGGTTTTTATACCTAGTAGTTTTCTAGCATCGGTTACAGTAAGCCTAAATATTTAGATTTAAACGATATAAACGCTTTCTTTAAACTGAAAGAACTCCGCTTCCGGTTCCGTTCATTTTCATTCCGCTCCGCTCGGTTCAGCTTAGCGCAGCTCCGCTCAGCATTTGATGGCCTCCGGCCTTATGGACTAACATCTCTGTAATAACCAGCTGTTTCAACCAACAGCTGTTTCACCATTTCTTCTCTGTTTTCTTCCGTTACTCTCAGTTCGATTTCATTCTGCCGTAACATTTTTAGAATCCGTTACTGTAAACCGAAATATTTGGATTTAAAAGATATGAACGCGATCTTTAAACTGAATGAACTCTGCTTCCGGTTCCGTTCATTTTCATTCCGCTCTGCTCGGTTCAGCTTAGCATTTGATGGTCGCCCGGCTTTACGGACTGGCATCTCTGTGATAACCAGCTGTGGCAACCATCAGCTGTTTCATCAATTGTTCACTGTTTTCTTCCGTTACTCTCATTTCGATATCATTGCGCCATACAATTTGCCTTGCCAAGGGTAAAGAAATATCCACTTCAACAAAATTATTGCTAATAAATTACCTAACAAAATTTCTGTTACCGAACCAAAAATATAAATCATGTATCATGTTTTTTCTCGATTCCCCGTTTTTGTTGTTAATTAGTTGATGTTGCTCTTCAGTCATAATTTTTTTGTTAATTGTAACATTTTCATCGTTAATTTCATTTTTTCATTTCAATTTATTTTCTAATCATAGTAGTCTTTCTCGTTCATTTTGTCTTAATTTTATTTTAGACATTTAATTTTTAACATAACTTCAATTCAAATGATATTGAAGCAACAGCTATTGTACAAAATCAGCTGTTTAGAAGTAATCACAATTATATTTTGATATATGCCATAGCACGCAATGCGTTAAATATACTATTATATACAATATGCCATTGACACGCATGCAAAATTCAGCATGACAACCAGCCATAAAACACAATACAAGTTAATACACTCTAAATACGTTAGAAGTTACAATATTAGAACATCGCTGTATTTGCAAATAACAACAGCACTGTAACTGCGGGCTACATTATACGAGACAAGTTAAACAATAAAGTTTAAAGCAGCTTAGTAGGGGGATTTACGGTTGTTCATATTTTAAAGCGGTTCAAACTTTATGACATTTATCTCCGAACTTCAGCGTCGCGCGCGATCGACGGTTCGAAGCAGTTACTGACTCTGCGGTGTTTTTCACAGCGTTTTTCTAGTTAGTTTTAACAGTAAAAGATCACTTGTTTTATATCAATTCGTAACGATCAGGTGATTACACTGAACAGCTGATAGGCTGTAATACGTGTCAGGATATTTTTTAAAAACTAGCTATGTTAAATTGTCGTGTTTTCTAAAAACAAATATAGTAATTAAAATTAAAAGGAAGAGAAAACGTGATACATGATTTTTAGTTTTGGTTCAAAATTCGTAATTTTTTTACTAACTACTGTTTGATTGTTACGTGACTTTTCGTATCTCCTATAACAATAATTAGTAAATATTGGAACTGAAGAACGTAATATTGTTACGACTTTCCATTGTAAAATGAGCAATGGAGAGGTCATTGTGGTAAGATCCGACCCAGTATTTTGAAATGAGCATCGATCCTAACTTCAGCTCCACTTTTTGAGGTGTATATGTCTGTGTGTGTGTTCCGCGCGCGCGCGTGAGTGAGTGTTCGTGCACGCACGTGTGTCTGTCTGCTGTGTGTGTTTGTCTGTTTTTTGTGTGTGTGTTGGAACGGAATTTTACTGCTCGACCATATAAAATAATTTAGGCAGAAAAATTTGTTTCATTTCGACAAATTTAAAATAGTTAAATTCGTTCAGGGTTGGCCAGCCGGTCGTGAATGCGTTGTTTAAATAAATGAGGCTTGCTTACAGATAAGGTCCGGCAGGCGAACGAGGGAATCGACCTGCACAAAGTGCAAAGTCCAAAGTAATACGTCTGCTGGACTTATAATTTCAAATAAAATCCAGAAAAAAGAAAAAAATTATAAATTTTTAAAAATTGTCGGAATTAAATAAGATTCTGTTTATTTCAAAAAAATGTTAAAAATAAAAATTTGTCAAAAAAGTGATAGTTTTATAAATATTAAAGAATAATGAAAATAATGACTTTAATAAAAAATCATATAACTTAAAGTTTGTAACCGTAGCAAGTAGAATAAAAATTAAAGCATGTATGATAGTAATTAAATTAGAAATGATTATAATTTAAAATAAATACTATGTATATAAAGAAAGATAGGAAAATTCGCTAAAAATCGTTGTCGATGTGTGAGAGAAATTAATACAGAGTGAAAAAGGTTAATTAGGACAATGTTTTACAATAGTTCATACTGAATATAAATTTATAAAATATAATGTTCATAAGATAAAATATTTAGTACATAAAAGTGAAAATAAAGGCCTAGTATTCAAATTAACTAATCAAAATAAATTAGACGAGATTTTGCTTTTTTGAGAGTTTTTGGTTAAATTAAATTTTTGCATTAAATAAAACCGAGAATTAATTATGAGAATATCTGGCGTGAAAGTACATAGGTTAATAATTATAAAAATAGTAATTAAAATATTAAGAACAATATAAGCAATTAAATCATGAAAAGTAGTGTAAGATAAATTAACACAAATTATACGATCAAGGAAATAGGCCAAAACAGGAATATCTAAGGAACGAAACATGATACGATCACCAATCGAATTTTACAATAAACATTAGAACAATACCGGGAAAATGGTGACAGAATCAGGAAAATCGGTCGAGACAGAAAAAAGTTATGCGATTTTCTTGATTTGAGGTGCAGTTAGAACGGTTGAGCAAGGAAGGTGGGAGAAAGGAAATACATCATGGCCGCCGCCAGGTAACCAACACAACTGGATAAATCAGATTAAATAATTAACCGAAATGGATTAATTATTAGGTAAAGAATTGGTTTCCGAGATAGAAAAGGTACCAAGAAGGTGCAAGGTGAGAAGTGTTAACGTAAAGATGACATTCTCTAAAATCCCGTGGCTGGTAAATGCAAAAAGGGAACCAAAAACAGGGAAATTTGGAATTCCCTCAATGGAATTAAATTTGCTAATAAGCCTTAACGAGCAGTTAGGCGGGCACTGTGTAGGAGAGATAGCTAGAGTAAAGCTGTGTTTTCGGAGATCTGAAAACTGCCCGGGGACCGGTCTATTCGTGTTCGCGGCTGACTAGATAAAATCATTGTTAAATTTTCTAAATTAGAAAAAATAAAAATCGACGACGTAAATAGATAGGAAAAAAGACAATAAGCAAATTTAGTGGTCCAAAGTAGAGGCTAATAGTAAAATACGAAATTCGCAAAATAAAATAAAAAAATTACAAGAAAAAATCATACGTCAGCGCGAGCAATAACCGGGACGCCGAGGATCACGCTTTTATCGATTGCCAAACTGTTAGACAGGATATCCGTCATCCTTGAGGACCAGGAAGACTTCTAGGAGCCAGGAAACCAGCTGACTCAACTCAAAATCGCCCAGGAACAATTTCGGGACGGCTGGAGGATAGCAGGTACTGTTAACAAATCCATTAATCAATGCTAGCTTAATCAGTACTTGCTAATTCAGGAAGTGAGTGAAAAATATCCAGTCAACCAATTGCACAATCAATAAAAATTTATAATGAAAGTTAAATTTGTGTAGGAATTATTTCTAACTATGAATTGAACGATAAAAGTTCCCATAACAAGGATTAAATATTATATGTTCTTAGCTTTAGTAATTTATTCTAAAGGAAATTATTAAAACATAAATAAACCAATTAAATCCCAAAGCCTAAATTGAATGATGAGGGGATAAACCAAACTAGAGCATAACCAGAAAGGTGTGAAATCAGGGGAAGAAAATATAAGAGAAAATAAATTAATCCTAAACAGATTTAAGATAAATAACAAGCAGTAGAATTCCATAAATCATATTCCCGGAATCTAAACTTAAGGAGGTTAGGTTTCGTTTTAATTATCGTTTAAAGTTAAGAAGTCATACAAGTTAAGTTGTCAACAAAATACTAAATTTGTTTCAAAAATTGAAGGTGTTGTAAATGGTCTAGATAAGACATTCATATATTGGTTATAGTTGAGTTTTAAGTTAAATTCAGATAAGTGGATAAATATCATAGGAACACATATCAAATTTAAGTGAACAAATTAAAATACTATTGTAATAATTTAAGAAATACAAATAAAAAGTTATGATTATTATTTTTTGATATGAAATGTATAAGAAGAAGGACTTTAAGTTTGAGAGAAATTAGAAAAGTAAATATTAAATAAAGAGTTTGTATAATTTTAGTAATAAACAAAGTTCAATTTAAATATCTTGAAGTGTAATTGATGAAACAATTAAAGTATCGAATTAACCATTTGTAAATCAGTCCGACGAACTGTACAACCCGAGATGGATTATTCATCTTCATAAAACGAATAACCAGTCCTGCAAATAAGTGTGGATAAGCTGGTATTATTAACACTTCGGTTTTATGTACGGTTGTCCGCAACAGCAGTACCAGAAGGCTAATTGATAGTCGACGCAGCAGGCAACAGTTGTCGAGGAACAATAGGACTCGCCGGGAATAACGTACAACTTAGGTGTTCGAAATAAGTTACACTTTTTACACTTTTATACTACTCTGGAATTCTTGCTGATAGCGGTACCATAAAAATACCGCAATTGAATATTTATAAAGAACTGTTCATCAAGTTATAGTTATAGTTATAGTTAAATAATTGATACACTTTTCGTTTACACCTGTAGTTTCCGGCTAGAGAAAATACCCTACAGGCTTTTTTAAGTAATTCGACTGAAGCCAACCGACACCGAACACTAGACGTTTTGATGGAAAACTTGCCGAAGTTGCAGTGTGTGTGTGTGTGTGTGTGTGTGTGTGTGTGTGTAAGCTCGCGCGCGTGTGCGTGCATGTATGTGTTTGTGTGTATGTGTGTTTGTGTATGCGTGTCTGTACGTATGTGTATGCGTGCGTGTGTGTTACTGTGTGTGTGTGTGTGTTTTTCTGTGTGTGAGTGTGTGTGTGCGTGTGTATGTGTATGTGTGTTTGTGTATGTGTGTGTATTTTGTGTGTGTGTGTGTGTGTATTTTGTGTGTGTGTTTGTGTGTGGGGGGAGAGATAGAGACCACGCGCGCTTTCGTGCGTAATTGTGAAATCTGATTTTGTTTTGTTTTGAAAAAGAAGTCAAAATTTGTTAAAGATTTGGAAATTGTTGAAAGTAGTTAACTGGATAAAGAAAAGAATCCAAGTTGTTACAAAATCACACAAAACTCTCTCTCTCTCTCTCTCTCTCTCTCTCTCTCTCTCTCTCTCTCTCTCTCTCTCTCTCTCTCTCTCTCTCTCTCTCTCTCTCTCTCTCTCTCTCTCTCTCTCTCTCTCTCTCTCTCTCTCTCTCTCTCTCTCTCTCTCTCTCTCTCTCTCTCTCTCTCTCTCTCTCTCTCTCTCTCTCTCTCTCTCTCTCTCTCTCTCTCTCTCTCTCTCTCTCTCTCTCTCTCTCTCTCTCTCTCTCTCTCTCTCTCTCTCTCTCTCTCTCTCTCTCTCTCTCTCTCTCTCTCTCTCTCTCTCTCTCTCTCTCTCTCTCTCTCTCTCTCTCTCTCTCTCTCTCTCTCTCTCTCTCTCTCTCTCTCTCTCTCTCTCTCTCTCTCTCTCTCTCTCTCTCTCTCTCTCTCTCTCTCTCTCTCTCTCTCTCTCTCTCTCTCTCTCTCTCTCTCTCTCTCTCTCTCTCTCTCTCTCTCTCTCTCTCTCTCTCTCTCTCTCTCTCTCTCTCTCTCTCTCTCTCTCTCTCTCTCTCTCTCTCTCTCTCTCTCTCTCTCTCTCTCTCTCTCTCTCTCTCTCTCTCTCTCTCTCTCTCTCTCTCTCTCTCTCTCTCTCTCTCTCTCTCTCTCTCTCTCTCTCTCTCTCTCTCTCTCTCTCTCTCTCTCTCTCTCTCTCTCTCTCTCTCTCTCTCTCTCTCTCTCTCTCTCTCTCTCTCTCTCTCTCTCTCTCTCTCTCTCTCTCTCTCTCTCTCTCTCTCTCTCTCTCTCTCTCTCTCTCTCTCTCTCTCTCTCTCTCTCTCTCTCTCTCTCTCTCTCTCTCTCTCTCTCTCTCTCTCTCTCTCTCTCTCTCTCTCTCTCTCTCTCTCTCTCTCTCTCTCTCTCTCTCTCTCTCTCTCTCTCTCTCTCTCTCTCTCTCTCTCTCTCTCTCTCTCTCTCTCTCTCTCTCTCTCTCTCTCTCTCTCTCTCTCTCTCTCTCTCTCTCTCTCTCTCTCTCTCTCTCTCTCTCTCTCTCTCTCTCTCTCTCTCTCTCTCTCTCTCTCTCTCTCTCTCTCTCTCTCTCTCTCTCTCTCTCTCTCTCTCTCTCTCTCTCTCTCTCTCTCTCTCTCTCTCTCTCTCTCTCTCTCTCTCTCTCTCTCTCTCTCTCTCTCTCTCTCTCTCTCTCTCTCTCTCTCTCTCTCTCTCTCTCTCTCTCTCTCTCTCTCTCTCTCTCTCTCTCTCTCTCTCTCTCTCTCTCTCTCTCTCTCTCTCTCTCTCTCTCTCTCTCTCTCTCTCTCTCTCTCTCTCTCTCTCTCTCTCTCTCTCTCTCTCTCTCTCTCTCTCTCTCTCTCTCTCTCTCTCTAAATATATATACAGAGATTTTTAAAAATGATATTGCCTGTGTAGTGCTCTGACGAATTAATTCTGACAAGATTAATTTCCGCTGCTCTGCTTCTTCACTAGCCCCGTAGTTTAGGAAATTACACCCACCTATAGGAAATTAAAAGGGCTTCAAAAAAGGTATTTTGAAATTTGTTACTAAAATGTATCGTTAATAATTTATTTTGACTAATTCTTTGAAGCTGGCCATTTTAAAATGAGTTCAATTTATGAAATTGGTTATTTTTTTCCCGTTAGGCCCTAACAGGTAACGAATAATGTTGATTTTGAAGTTTACTAATTGAACCGTTCTAGATACAAAATATTTTGTTAAAAAAATTATTGGTTATTAGTGAAATGGCACTTTTTCGGACACAATTTTTATATGATTATACTTATATTCTTAGATTAAGAAATCAGCTAAATGGTATTGAATCATCCAGTAGAAAATTGGATATTGGTGGGGTCTTGAAACACTGAGACCCGGGGCTTGAAAATGAACACACACACACACACACACACACACACACACACACACACACACACACACACACACCAGGTTTCGTTTTATTTGTCAATGCTTTCACACTAACATCGAAACATACTTGATACGGATTTCACAAATGTATTTATCATTGAGGTCACAGCTTATATAAACTATTGTTGTTAGGTTAGTTATGCAAATCGTTTCACATTAGTTGTATCTAAAACACATTACTATTGCTTTCCGATCACTGGAGCTTTGTAATAACCCGGGATGGACATAGCTTAAATTCTACAGTTACATCAAACCTAGAGTGCAGAACAGTACATTTATATTTGTGTGTGTTTTTGTGTTTGTGTTAACAGAAGAAAAAGATCGAACAGATGCTCGGAGCCAAATTTAAAAAAAAAATCTAATTTAACTTCTTTAAATTAAATATATAGTTGAAACCTACACCTGACGTTACCTAGCGTATTTTTAAAAGCTATTTTAATCTACGAGGTGTGTTCAGAAAGTAAAGAGAATTTTAATTTTTTTAACAAAATATTTATTTATTCTTCTACATTGATGTTGTCGCCTTCAAAATAGTCCCCATTGGAGATTATGCACTTGTGCCAGCGCTTCTTCCAATCCTCAAAACACTTTTCAAACTTGATCTTTGAGATAGCCTTTAGTTCTTTCAGCGATGCGCTTTTAATGTCATCTACGGCTGTAAAACGACGGCCCTCTAAGATTCTCTTTATTTTTGGAAATAGGAAAAAGTCACACAGAGCCATGTCTGACGAATATGAAGGCTGGGGCATCGTTGCAGTACTGTTTTTGGCCAAACATTCACGAACAAGCAATGAAATACGAGCTGGTGTATTATCGTAGTGCAAAAGCCATGAATTGTTTTTCCACAGATCCGGGCGTTTTTTTCGATTGCTTCACGCAAACGGCATTGAACTTGTAGGTAATATTCCTTATTAACCGTTTTACCTGGTGGCAGAAATTCATGATGCACTATACCATTAATATCGAAGAACAAAGTGAGTATAACCTTCACCTTCGACCGCACTTGTCGAGCCTTTTTCGGTCTTGGCGAGCCAGAATGCCTCCACTGGGATGATTGAGTCTTAGTTCCGACGTCATATCCCTAAATCCATGTTTCGTCACCTGTTATAATACGTTTCAGTAGTTCTGCATCGTCGTTGACTTCATTTAGTGACTCCTGAGCAACTTCCATTCGCCGCTGTTCTTTTTTGTTCAAAATTCAACAATTTTAGAACGAATTTTGCTGCCACGCGTTTCGTACACAAAACATTGGAAACAATGTCATGACATGATCCAGTCGATATTCGAACATCATCAGCAACCTCTCTAATTGAGATTCGGCGATTGTTCATAACCATTTCTTTCACTTTTTCCACGTTTTCATCGGTTGTTGATGTGCTGGGGCGTCTATGGCGTTCGTCATCTTCAACGTCTTCACGGCCTTCTTGGAAACGCTTATACCACTCATAAACTCATATCAGACTCACCATAAGCCTTTGTTAACATTTCACACACTTTATTTTATTTTTTACGCAAAATTTGATACAAATTTTTTGATCCATTTCTTTTAACAAACGAAAATCGCCGAGCTCATAAAAACACGTCTAACCTTAGTGGCTGTCACAGACAAAGTCAGCAAATGAAAACAGCTAAAAGTTCTGTCATACGTCAAGGGCATGTATACCAACATAATAAAAAAAAGTTTGACAATCGGACTCTCCAATCCCGCGAAATTTAAAAATTCTCGTTACTTTCTGAAGACACCACTTATAAACAAAAGGAGAACCATTGTAACGTATTATCTCATGCTCGCAGTTGTTCATTATTTTTTCACAGGCAAGGCCGTGGGGGCACTGCTAGTGAAATCGGAACTGCCTTTTAATGCGCAGATTGTGATAATTCAGTGTTCGATTTAATTAACAAGAGAAATAGTACAAATTCGTCTGCAGATATGACGCTCGTACACGATCATCGTCTGTAAAAAAACGCCCTACTTTTCCATAATATGTACTTAAACTATGACATCTTCGCAAATAAATCAGACAGCCTGAGAAGCATTGACGCCAATGTTGCAAGTTGGCAGCACTGTTAAGTAATCGAATCTCTGGCTCTGGAACGAACGATTCTCGACCTTCAGATTGCGAACGTCAGATTTGGCAGCTAACCAGATTTAAATCCGAGAACAAACTAATCACTGTTAAAGGATGACGATCGTTTTTAACGATCGTAGAAATAGGTTAACGATGAGCTGCTGCGAATTATTAGAATTGAATTTAGTAATTTACCAAGAGGCCCGTGCGAAATTCCACAATACTGAAGTTTTAAGTAAACGGCAGTCTTTTGAATAAGAGGAAGGAAGGGCAAACATGTTTAAAAAATAAGTCGAAAAGCGATCAGTTTGAAATAATAATAAAACATTTATAAGTCATTGTAGCATTTCAATACAGATAATTTTTTAAGAGACATTTTTACAGTTCATTACAATACCTCTTTGTAAACGATATTTGATGTAAGAATGTAATCGTCTTGTACTTTTTGTATTTCATTTTCTTTAATGGATACAAACATGTTAACTGACTACACTGTTGCGCAAAAACTAAACTACATATAAGTATATTGATCAGTGTAAACTACATATAAGTTTATTGATCAGTGTTACATATAGACATGTTAAAATCAACTGACAAATTATTATTTCCAGTCGTTAAAAGTACTTCTAGACGAGAAGAGAAATCTTTCGAGATACAAAAATTAATCGACATCACGAGCAGAAATTAAACAACTGGAGTGGAAGATGTTGAGCACCTGCGAGCTTAACAAACGAGATCCGCTTGAGCAAAGTTGTCTGCAAGTTAATGCAATGAGATTGTTTGTGTATGAAATCAAATACGTTTCGCGTCAGCAATTCTTGGATTTAACGTTTGGTCACATTGTCGTGACAGCTTTACAGAACAGATCTCCCATCTGGTGATGTCTGATCACCAGCAAGGTTCGATTCTGAAAGAAATCTGCGATAGCGGAAATACTATTTATAGTCTTATACAACTAATAAATATATTGTACGTAACATTGCACAAACTTTCTCACATTGCTTTTGCACACTACTTCTTATCGCGGAATATGGGTGTATGTTTTGCAAGGGGGAATTCAGTTTGCCGTCACGGAACGCTCTAACACATCCATACGCGCTTGGATGTTTTAGAGCTCGTTCTAGTGAACGTGGAAAACAGCCAATATGAAGGCCAACGACATGCGCAGATCAATAGGCGCACGTGCTCCTAGACACACTTTGCAAATAGTATGGGTTCCGTACTTTTATTGGAATGAAAAGAAAAAAAGAGGGGTACTATAGGCATCCACATTTTCAGATTAAAATAAAATGTATTTTAATTTAAAACTTGTATGGTCACGGTTGACAAAACATGGGCAAAACATTTGCTTTCGCGTCACGCTTGAATCCATAATGCATACCTCACAGCATATATTGTTCTTGTATGTATATGCTGGAAGTGATTACATCTAAACAGCTGATTTCGAACAATAGCTTCAATATCATTTCAATTGAGGTTATGTTTAGTTTTAAAAATGCGTATTCATAAATTTGTGTAGTTAAATTATTTAATGCGTATTACCTATATCAATTTTTGAATGTCAGAATCACAAATATTATGTTTATTATTTATACTTAGCTGTCTGTTATATAACTGTTAAAAGTAGCATTAATTTTTTTTTCTGATTAATTTTTTAAGTCCCTTATATAGCCTAATATACTCAAATTCATAGTCTGTGACAGTTTCAGTTAATTTTTAAGTTGTGTTACGCGAACTTTAATACGAAAATATGTCGATTCAACAAAAAACCTATTATAAGAACAACTGTAACAAAAGTTGTTTTTCAAGAGTTACCCTTTCTGCATGCATCTGAATTTTTATAACTGTTATTTATTCAAATTTACACAATAATCTATTTCGGTATTAGATTAGACAATTTTTTCGAAAAATCCGTCCAACAGTTTAAAAATTGCTAACATTAAAATTTACTTTTAACTCACACTTTTTGAAATCTCAGGCTCCCTAACGTAATCGGCACTACAATCCGCATCAATGAGCATTCTAAATTTTCAAATTCTCTTCTTACCTCTCTCAGCACGAAGGAGAAATTACTTTTCCAGAGCCGTTTCCGGTAACATTGCAACAACCTCATTTTGTTTGTACACGATTAAAAGTGATTTGGCAGAACCGCCATTGGAACGAATGTTTGCAATGTTCTAGATTTTTGCAAACTGACTGATAGACAGTTGGATTTAATTAAAGTGTCGACTGTTAGTGAACTTCAACTGAACCAGTAACGTTGATTCCACTAGCGTCCAACTAATTGCAACGTTTGTTGGAACGAGTGTGTTTTTTTGACGTATACAGTTTGGCATAAACGGTTAATTTATACGACGAGATCATTCTAAGTAGTTCTTTAAGATTCGGAAATCATATTTATCTAAAAGGACATTTAGAGTGAAATGTAACAGAGAATATTCTGACCTAGAAACCAAATCAACTGGCGTATCCTAGAGCTTGTTTCCTTCAGATATTTTTCAGAGTCCGGAGATGACACAACTCTTATGTCCATAGGCCAGTAAAAGCAATCAACAGAATACAGATTGCAGTGATAAAATTAGTAAATGGCTCAAAATATGGAATGGTAACTAAAATTTAATGAGTCTAAAATCTGTTCGTATAAATGTTACATGCCTGAAAATCAAACCAACTTTGATCAAGAATAACTCAAATACACAAACGTAACGTACGTCTGCGTCAATATATCTGCGTCAATAATTGGTCAATATGTGGGTCAGTATCTGGGTCAATATCTGTGTCAATATCTGAGTCCATATCTGGGTCAATATCTGTGTCAATAACGTCAATATCATTCAATTTATATATGAGATATGTAAACCCAGGTCAGTATTTCTGAGTCAATAACTCGTCAATATCTGGGTCCATATCTGGGTTCATATATGAGTTAATATCTGTGTCAATAGCTTGGTCAGAATTTGGGCCCATATTTGGGTCAATATTATTAATAACTAACTGGGTCAATATCATCAATATATCTTAATCAATACCGTTAATATTTGAGTTCATAGCTGGAACAATATCTCTGTCAATATTTGGATCAGTATGTGGGTCAATAACTTATCAATATCTGGAACAATATCTCTGTCAATATCTGGGTAAGTATCTGGTTCCATATCTGGGTCAATATCTGTGTCAATATGGCTAACATCGTCAATATTAAGATCAATATATTTGGGTTGGTATCAATATCATTACAATCTGGGTCAATATCGTTAATATCTGGATTAGTATCTGGGTCAATAACTTATCAATATCTGGGTCCATAGCTGGAACAATATCTCTGTCAATATTGACAATATCTGGGTCAGTATCTGGTTCCATATATGTGTCAATATGGCTAATATCGTCAATATCACGATCAATATATTTGGGTTGGTATCAGTATCATTAAAATATGGGTCAATATCGTTAATATCTGGGTTACTATCTGGGTCTAATCTGGGTCATTGACTGTGTCAATATCGTCAATATCTGGTTCAATATATCTGTATCAATAATTAATCAATATCTGTTCAATATCTGGGTAAATATCTGCGTCAGTACCTGAGTCAATACATCTGGGTTTTATCTAGGTCAAAATCTGGGTCAATACATCTGGGTTTTATCTAAGTCAATATCGTCAATATGTGAGTGCATATCATTATTACCTGGGTCAATATATGGATATGACCTTGTATTTCATAGGTGGAAGGAGCTTATAAAGAAGAAATAGGAGGACTAAACGTTAAATATAAACAAATAGTATGTCGCCTTGGGAACCATTCGGAATTAGACATGCGCAGTAAACTTCCTGCCTGCAAAAAGGATTGCTTAATTTTTAGTATATTAATATAGTGCTTAGGCTTATGTTAAAATACTATAAGCATATGAGCGTACACTCAGGACCGTTCCCTGAGTTCTTTATTTCTGTTTCGACCACTCAGTGAATCTGCTCTCACTGTTTTCGGCTTTTATGTTTTAACCTTTCAGTACTATGGACTAAAATTTTATATTTTTTTATTAATGATTATACTCTAAGCTAAATAAGCAAATTTTATGAAAGTTACATTTTCAAGTGGACACTACACTATACTAGTTTCTTTATACAAAAATATAACGTCAAACGTAAAAAAATCTATTTTGAGTGATATTTGTCTGCGTAAATCGCTGATAACTGAAAACAGTGACTGATATTAGACAAAATTTGGTACGTCCCGTTTTAACCTACACGGGAAAATTTTGTAATTTTTCAAACAAATTGTTTTCAAGAAAAACTCGATCAAATTTTCTCAATATTGTCTCTAGCAATATACAGCAACCATTGAAAAAAATTAAATTAGCACAATTTATGAAAAAATCAGCTCATTAGATTTTACTCAAACTTTGGTGATATAGGTAGATGCACAACTCAAGTTTATTTCACAATAAATCTATGAAAACCAAACGTGTGCTTTGACCACCGTCGCTGATTGTAAAAATGAAATTAGATATTTTTTAAGTGAAATATTAAAATGTTAAAAAAACGTCACCCTTACGAATGATCGCTATTTTGAAACAACTGCTGGATAACGAACTTGTGCAATCTATTACAGTAGGTTGGGTGTCAAATAATTACGTTTCATAATGTTACCGTCATGGACGCTTCAGTACTTAATTTTCTAAAACTTCTTTTAAAATATTTCCATTGATGAGTGCTATAGACACTATAACGACACTGTAATGCATCAAAGCAACCTTTATGGAAGGCTCTTCCTGCCGGGAAGCTCTCTATCAACATGATACGCCGTTATAATGGCTGCAAAGGTGACGTTAATGGCTTTATAAAATGAATTACGCTGTTATACATAGGCGGAATAAAGACTTTCTTATATTCGCCGCGCTTAGTCGTGCGTAGTTAACGTGGTTGTTTGTCAGCTTGTTAGTCTGTAAGCGGGCCACGTCCCGCTCCCTTACGTCTAGCCAACTGCATAAAACCAATTGTGAGAGGTGTAGGATCAAATGGGGGCGTCGGGGCGACTACCTCTTCAGTGATAGAAGAAATAAAAAATTTAAAGGATCCTATTTTACTCCATTAATTTTAAACGTAGCTTCGTGGTAGGTAATCCGGAAAAGGGTCAAGAAGGCATCTCAGGTCTCTGAGAGCTTGGAAGGATTAAAGGGGGGGGCGAAGGGGTAACCGCCCCTCCTGATACAAAAGAAATAAAACAAAAAATATAAAAGTCCTATTTGATTTCCTAAAAATGAAAGTATCGTAGCTTCGAGGAAAAGAGTCAAGGCCTCTGAAGGTTCCGAAAGTCGTCACATTATCCCGATCTTAACTTTGTATTTACATGAAGTTTTGTTGGTGCACTTTGAAATGCTTGTCCTGAGGGTGAGGACGGGGTTAATCAATTAGTTTTTTATATTAATTTTCTCTTCTCTTCCTGTGTTAACTGCAAAAACAGAAAGATCTTTATCGACTCTAAAATTGATCCAAACTTGGTTGAGAAACTGTTATAGCGCTTAACTGGACTTGCTTAGGCTAATGAGGACGAGGTATGAGTGTTAACGATAAGGATAAAGAAACTGGAGTAACTGCAGCTATATTTTTAAAAAATAGGTATATTGAGAAGAGGGGAAGTTATGTAAAACAGAGCCAGTTTTGCAAAAGGTTTAAGAATTAGGAATCTAAGAAAATTAAGTTTGTTTTGTCTAAAATACAGTAAATTTTTACACTTATTTCATATGCGTTTTAAGTCTCAAAACAGCTTAATATTGCTGTTTTGAAGCTATTATTTCAAAAATTGTCATCCCCTAGGCGGTCCTCCTTTAAATTGAATTATCCAACCAACCGCCCCCACCCACAAAATGCATAAACCCGTCAGTTCCTGAAAGGCCCAAAAACCGTCACATTAATGGGGTCTCGATTATTTATTCGCATTAACATTTTGACCGTGTGTAATGTAAGTTTGTGGACTTTGTAACGCTTATACTGAGGGTGAGAACGGACTGAATCAATTAAATATTTCATTTTGGTTCACTATTCTCTTCCTGTGTCAACTGCAACAGCAAAAAGATTTTTGGCGACTGAAAACATGCTTGAGAAACTGTTGAAGCGCTTAACTATACGTCTATATGTTCATAGATATACAAGTTGACAAAGAAAAAATTACATTTTTTTTCTAACGTCCATAGTTTATGAGGATGGAATAATGAGGACGAGGGATCAGCGCTAACGGTAAGGGTAAAGCAACGGGAGTAACTGCGGCAATACATAAAAAATTATAGGTAGAGAAAGGGAAGAAATCATGTTTTCTTAAATAAAACTTTTGCTTCAAAGTGAGTCTCATCGTAAATAATTGTATTGAAAGAAATAAAATATCCTTAAGAACATTTAAATTTCCATTTCGTACTTTCCTACGAAGCTTTTTATGTTTTAGCGCTGAATTTAATAAGGCTGGAGTTAAAAAAACTGGTTTAAAATGATTTTTGAATTGTTTGTCCGATTTTCATTGAAACGCCCTGTTATTTGCAGCTGTGACGGGGTTTTAACCGATATCAAAATGCCGTACGCCTGTTCGGAACAAAAATGCGGGCAAACAAAATGTATGATTTATTTGTTACGTTGAAAGGCTTTCAGTCCGCTTTTCACTGCGACACGGCTTGACAGAATTCAAACAAAATCTTTGTGTTTATCAAATACAACATTGTTACCAGGTTTTAGAATACTTTAAACTGTCTTACACACGCGCACGCGCGCGATCATACATACACACAAACACACACATAAACACACACGCACACAAACAAACACACAAATACACAAACAAACACACACACACACAAACACACAAAAACACACAAACAAACAAACACACAAACACACACACATAAACACACACTCACACAAACACACACACACACACACACACACACACACACACACACACACACACACACACACACACACACACAAACACACACACAAACACATACACGCACGCAAACAAACACACACAAACAAATACACAAACACACACACACACACACACACACACACACACACACACACACACACACACACAACACACAAACACACACACAAACATACAAACACACACGCGCGAGCACGCACACACATAAACAAACACACAAACACACAAACACACACACACGCCCGCGCACACAACACACACACACACACACACACACACACACACACACACACACACACACACACACAGTGAAAACAAAATGGCTGTCACTCGAAACGCTTGATTTATTCTACGTAAAACTGTGTAAAATGCTATTCACGACCTCTAAAAGCCAAACTGGTTGTTTGTGCACTTTACAGTTTAGTTAGTGTTTTCATTTGATGCATTAGACAGCCAAATGGGATGTTAAACAAATTTCTGACTGACTCAAAGTTCCTTTGTTTGTTTGTTTGCCGAATTAAAATTTCGAATTTTTCTGCTGACCACTACAAAACAACTCGACTGATTACGATTGACCGAAATGTAATGCTTAATATGTTTTAGACTATCTAAAACTTTCTTTCGCACGTTTGAAACAATGTGACGGGTACTGATTTATCTAAAACAGATTTTTTTTAATAGCTTCAACAGCCAAAGAAATATGTCCAACGTAATACTCCTATATTAACCAATTGACAAAGTTACTACATGATTCCTTCCCTGGCAGAGGTAACTGATGGTTTAAGCGATTCCACCGTACCTCTAACTCATACTACTCACTCAATTCATCTACTCAAGACGCGCGCGCGCACGCACACACACACACGCGCGCGCGCACGCACACACACACGCGCGCGCGCGCGCGCGCACGCACGCACGCATTCACTACTCAACTCTAAAGTATAAAACGACCGTGCTGAAGGAGTGTATCAACAACGGCCAATGGTGTATCAAACGGAGCCCTGACATGCCCGGCAACCTACCAGTATACCTTAGCCTTACCCATACTCTGTATGGGCGGACTTAATTTCCCGAGCTACTCATGTTCCTATGACTAAGAATGTTAATAGAATGAGCGGGAATTCACAGCACAACAAAAATCTGGCCGAGTGAAGCATAACCTCCGTGATAAGGGTTAAGAGTAAGGGGGTGAAATTGAAAAGCAATTAGCACAGCAAGTGAATTGGGGAAGTCACCAATTAGAAATGGAGGGAGGAGCTACGCACCCTAAATCCTATCCAAAGTTTAGACTTTATGAAGAAACTATGACTAGAACTGTAACTGAACAACCCTAAAAAGTCATTCATTCATTCTTTCGCATGATTCCTTCGTGTCGAATGTTATTTTTATAACAACATCTAAGTGCCAGACGAGGTAGTGAGTACTTAGGGGTTTGGCCAATCAATCTTAATTATTTTTCTGAAATTTTACTAACTTCTACCAATAATCACTAACAAACATACAGGCTTACTGTAGTTTAATTTGAAACAACATTGTTATGCCAAATTTCTAAATTATGAAAATAACGTTGTGGTACGTAGTACTCTCGCTGACATAATTGAAGCAAATTTCCATAAGTACTTTTCTTCACCAGTATTTTAAAACTCTGATTTCACCATCATAATCACCAACAAAATCTTCATATACTTTAAAGTTTCAAATTACATTGAAAATAAGAACATGGACCCCGACCGCCGTGGAAATATTTATAATTTCAACGGATTTGAGAAATTCTAAATGCTTATTTATGCACTGTTTCAAATTTACGGTGTTTAAAGCGAATTTTCAAAAAACTGACTACAAAAAGTTATACTTTTTTAAAAATTTGCCACCATTTTGAAGTTGTTGAACGAATTTCGTTGGTCAACGAACTTGTCCAAACATTAAGCGATTAACATAATCGATTTTTGTGCAAAGTTTAATCAAAAAAATTTGTGTGTGCGTGCGTGTGTGTGTGCGCGCGTGCGTGCGTATGTTTTTTGTGTTTGTGTATATTTGTGTGTGTGTGTGTGTGTTTGTATGTATGCGTGTGTGTGGGTCTGCGTTTGTTCGCGCGTGCGAACGCTTGTGTATAAAACAATATTTACGACACTTGAAAAAGTGATGTAGAGGCCAAGATCAGTGCTCATTTCAAGGTCACATGTCTGGGTCTTACCATGACGGCCGCTTCAACAGTTTGCATAGCTCCGTGTTTCAGTTCAACGCTCCACCTTCGCTACGCACAAGTATAGAATTCACGAGATAAATCTTTGAGTTTGATGTAAAGGAAATAAATTGAACTTATATCGCGCCTCTGCGTCAGCTTTAATTCAGCCCATTTTTTACCCAAAGTATTGCTTCGAGTCAGGAAAATATCTTGCCTCGATAATCCGGGAAGAAAGAAAACTTTCCCGGGATAACCTACGGGATACAGATCGATGCCGAGGTTTAACCGAGGCTGTCATTGTCGCTATACTTGTAGACATACATTAATGTGGCGTTGTAGGCTGTTATTTATGGATAAAGGGTGGGCGAAATGTCAGGTTACTAACTTTAACAAATAAAAATTGTTGCGATATATTTGCCGCGGTAATACACGGTGATTGAGGGAAATAGCGTGTTATTATTTTTTTAATAACGAGTGTCCGTTTGATTTTACAAGAATTGCTTTTTATTAATATTAAAATGTTTGTTACAGAATGCCATTTTATTTCATTCAGTTCTGAAAGTAACATGACTTGAATGATTACCTCCTTCCCGAATGCAAATTTCAGATGTTCGAAGTTGCTCGTAACATCTTTCAACGATATCTGCGATTCGCGGCGAATGGCATCCTTCAAATCTTCCCATGTTCGGGGCTTATCTCACCGGTCAGTCTGCCGCGTCTCTGAACTGCGCACCATAAGGTTCTGATCCCTCGTCCTCGTTAGTCTAACTGGCATAAAGTATGAACGTTTCATAAGCGAGACTTCAGAAAGCCTTACAAGAAAAAAATTACAAGCCGATATGTCAGGAAAACGAGATGGTCAGAGTACATTACCAAAACGTGAAATGATTCGTTCCAGGAAAATCTCCCGAAGAATTCTCATTAAGGTCCTCCCTGTGTGGGCTCCATCCTGCTGAAACCAAACAGTCTCAGTGTCTATTCCCTGTCTCTGTCCTTCTGACAAAAGAAAGTTGATGATCATGTCGATGTAGCGAACCGACGTAACGATAACAGCGACATCATGTTCCACAAAAAAGTAAGGACCGATTATGCCACATTTAGCAACAGCACACCATACCCACTCGGGGCTATTCAGTAGCCGTTCATGCAACTGTTGTGAATTATCCATGGCCCAATATTGGCACTTCTGTTTATTCACCAAGCGTTCAAGTGGAAGTGAGCTTTATCACTCATCATGATTGCCACTTTTTTATTATTTCGCAAAATGTTGAGCATATTCTGAAAATTGTGAACGTTGCTAATAGTCACATTCACACAACTCAGCCCTCTCGAGCCGCCTCGGTGGCCTAGTGGATAGCGTACTGGGCTTTCACCCCGAGGACCCGGATTCGATTCCCGGCCAAGGCTTTGCATTTTCATACGCTATAAATCATCCCATCGTCTGCATTAGCCCAAGTGTGCACAATAGTCGGACGTTAAACACCAAAAAAAAATCACACAACTCCTGAACAAATGATATCTTAAACGTATAAAATTTTAAATCTAGTTATAAAATGCACAGCCCAAATGCTTCGCCTCCGATGTTGGATGTTCTTCTTGAATTGCGAACCTACACTGTCCAGGTTAGGTTATCTACAAACAAAGAATGAACACTTATGACTAAATTTTCCACGTGGACTAAACTGTTGAGAGTGACTGCCTACGTGTTACATTTTGTAAACAATTTCAGAACAAAATCAAAACAGTATTTCTCACATAACAGCGCTGCGGCAGGTTTGAACCAAAGAGCTATAGGTTACATTATGGATCTTTGGTTTCAACACGTTTTTTCCTGTTAATGCCCCCCTCCCGTCTGAGTTCGATGGGCACAGTTGTACTATGACCGACGTAGTAATAGCCCGTTCAAGTCCTTGCTGTAGCGCCTCGTCGATTTTTTTTTTTTTAAGGCGAAAAGCAAATTGAGGCTATTATCACCTCCCTAAATGTAAGTGTGAGTGTAAAGTGTTAAAGTTGTAAGTATAGTGAAAAGCCGCCTCGGTGGCCTAGTTGATATCGTACTGAGCTTTCATCCCGAGAACCAGGGTTCGATTCCCGGCCAGGGCTTGGCATTTTCATACGCTATAAATCACCTCATCGTTTGCATTATCCCAAGTGTGCACAATAGTCGGACGTTATAAAAAAATGTAAGTATATTGTTGTAAGTGTATGTGTTAGACTCGGGTACCGCGAGGGACATCTAAATCCTCTCAATAGGTGCAACTTGACTGCACTCCCCTGCGGGGTCCTCGTCGAAAAAATGCAAAATATTCAGGTGTAGCAACTAATTAACCTCACGTTTCTTGCGAAACTCAGAAAACTGCTACATAAGCTTTACATGCCATGTTAAAGGAAGTAGGACGTGAACATTTAGTGAACTACCAGTTTTTGATTGGTTTAAAACGTTTAAGACAGACCGAAAACGATCCGCGCACTGGACGACCCACAACATCAAAAATAGACAACATTTAGAAAATTGGTAAACTGATCCACGAAAATCATTGTCCGAGTGTCCAAGCTCTTGCTGAAATCTCAGCAATTAACAAAGAAAGTGTCCGTCAGATTTTGGGTAAATCATTGAACGTCCAGAAAGTTTGCGCAAAAATTGTGCCAAAATGTGTCACTTCAGAGCAAAACCAATTCGAGAGTGAATATTTTTGCCGGTCTTCTAAACAACATTAATAATCATGCAGAATTGTTAAACAGTTCTTAAAGAGAATTACTTGTGATGAATCGTGGTTCATAGGTTTTACCTATGATCGTAAAACTAAGCACCAATCGATACATCGGAAGAGCACCAACGTGCAAAAAATATTTTGCATTTTTTCGACGAGGACCCCGCAGGGGAGTGCAGTCAAGTTGCACCTATTGAGAGGATTTAGATGTCCCTCGCGGTACCCGAGTCTAACACATACACTTACAACAATATACTTACATTTTTTTTTAACGTCCGACTATTGTGCACACTTGGGATAATGCAAACGATGAGGTGATTTATAGCGTATGAAGAGCACCAATCGATACACCCTCATCGCGGCAAAAAAGCGAAAATGAGCGAATCGAAAATCAAAGCCATCATGATGACAAGCGTTGAACTGAGTTCATTGGGTCCTTGAAGGTCAGACGGTCAATAAACATTATTACGTCGAGGCTCTCACTGCTCTTCGTGAACGAGACGAAGACCCGATTTGTGGAAGAGCAATTCCTGAATGTTTCACCAAGCCAATGCGCCCATTCTACCTTGTCTGTGAAGACACTCTTTGCGAAATACGGCATAACTGTGTTGGACCATCGCTCGATCTGGTTCCTGTGATTATTTTTACTTCCTGAGGTCAAATCGAAGCTTAAGGGGACAAGATTTCACAGTGTGGAGCGGTGAAAGCAAAGACGACGGAGGTTCTCAACAAGCTGACAGAAGCGGGCTTTGAACAACAGAAAATTCGCATGGAACGTTATAGGATATTTAAAGAGAGTACATTGAAGGGTATAAACTTTGTAATGTAATTACAGAAAACGCGAAAATGAGCCACGACGATTTTCAAAATTCAAGACAATGACGATGAAAAGCGTTGAATTTATTAAGTTCATAGAGACCTCGAAGGTCAGACGGTCAATAAACATCATTAGAATATGTCGAGGTTCTCACAACCCTTCGTGAACGGGACGAAGACCCGAATTCCTGAATTTCAGCAAAACAATGTTCCTATTCTATCTTGTCTGTGAATGCGTTCTTTGCGAAATACAGCAACACTGTGTTGGCCATCTTCGTACTCTCCCGACCTCGAACTGTGTGACTTCGAAATACAGAAGCGGATTTCCAGAACTGTTTTTAAAAATAGGAAATTCGTACGGAGCGTTGTAGGATCGACAAGGAGAGTACAGTGAAGGGTATAAACTTTGTAATGTAATTACTGATCAGTAAAGTGTTTTGTATCACCAGTCCTTTTATTTAACTGCAATACCGTTTAACCTAACCTGTGCTACGTTTATCACAAAATCGTTGCAATATTTACTTTGTTTTACAGAGACCAAATACATTTCAGTCCACACGCTACTGACATTTCACTGACTTTGTAACACAAGATGTGTCAGTTCACTTTGTGTCCGCCAGAGCTCAGCACTGGATGACAGGTTACGGTTTCAAAAAGTCCAGACGGTGTACATAGCTTTGAGCAGAACTTGAAAACATCCTTTACGAATGTTTCAGAGACACGTCTGAAGGATCTTAAAAATTCCAACATATTTATAGAGGCTGTACGATAGAGCCGTTTAGTGTGATCCTGACCGCCGATACGAAATTTCTCCTAAATAGACCTAATTACATTTTAAGTATAAAAATACAGATCAAACTGTAAAGTCATACGCTACTATAGAACGATGAATGATCACGGCATTCAAATTTCTTGCTGACGTGATAGAAGCATTTTTTTAAATAACAAAATTAAATAGCATCACGCGTACAAACATTTTGTACTTTACAAAAAATATGAAAAAACCTGCCCGCCGTAAAATTCATAATTATATTATTTTAATATTTTATAAAAAAACGACATTAGCGCTCCTTTTGGAACCTATTTGATGCCCACACAAAAATAACTTTTGAATAGTATCTTACTTCATTCTGCTCGCATTGCAAAAAATCGAATGAAAGTTCTTCTAAAGTAGTTGCTGAATTTTTGAAAAAAAGCTTTCGTTGAGGTTCGTAAATAAATAATTATGTGAAATGTCAAAAAATCACGAAAATTGTTTTATCTATATTAGGTTATAATTTTTTTGAGATTTTCCTGACCTAACGTGTCAAAATTATAGGGGGGGGTAAAAACTTTAACTTTTTGAAAGTTTCGGCGGATCTAAATAAACTCTTTATGTACAAAAACTACATATAATATCATGTAAGGTTCAGTGGTTTATATAGCTAATGCACCGGTCAGTCTGCTCTATCCTGTGCACTTCAAGGTTGTCGGTTCGAAACGCAGTTACTCCCGTTGTTTTACCCTTACCGTTAACGCTGATCCATCGTCCTCATTAGTCTATCTGCTATAAAATATGAATGTTAAGCAAAAAAAATAATAAACAATTTATATATTTCGAATGAGCAACACTTTTAATTTAAAATAACACTCCTTTAGATAAATAAAAATATGTTTGTAAGTAATATTTAACTAATTACATTAAACAAATATTTGTGATAACCTCAATATTTTTCCACGATTCAGGCCGCTAAAAGAAAATTTCTGTTATTGAACCAGAAGTAAAAATCATGTTAATTTGTTCGAAAACACTGCATAACCTAAAACCTATTATAACCTATCAGCTGTTCAATAAAATCAGCTGATCGTTAAGAATTAATATAAAACAACTGATCTTTTATTAAAACTACCATCATAAAAATTAAATTAACGATTAATTTCATATATTTACACCGGTTAAACTTCTTCGCAGTTTCCGTAGTGTAGTGGTATCACTTGTGTAAAATTCTCGGTTCGATACCGGATAGAAACACGGGAAATTATAACTAATTTAATAGGAGAATTACGACGCACAAAATATACTGTTATATATCAGTAAAAATGTGTGCACTCGCATCACGCAAAATCCTACATCACAATCGGTCCTAAAACAATTTAAGAAATATTCGCCAAATTTAATAATGATCGATTAAGTAGTTTATGAATAAGAAAATCGTTACGGACTGGCAGACTTATAAAAGAATTCTTGTTTTTCTACAATAACATACCTTCGTCGCCGTTTTTTTTTTTTTTTTATTGTTATTACTATTATTTTAATTTTTTATTTTTCTCGAACGGGAATTTTTAATTCTGCTCAGCCGTAAATTTTATTATTAGCTTCGTTTGTGCCCTTTTAAATAACGTAATTAAAAACGTAAACGTTACATAATGTTTTTGCCTCAATTAAAACGGGCGGACAGATACAATAGCCTATTGGTGAAAGTAATTGATGTTTGTTTGAAGTCGTGTCGCGCACACAAACAAGGGATTATTTGTTCGGCGGAGGCTCGTTAGCGATCAGATTACCGGGTAATATTAAAGCGCCTGCAGTTATACACAAAGGTTATTTTAAAAGATTAAATTGGCTAGCTGGATCTTCATGTTGTGCATTTTGGTTCTAATAAAGCTTTATGGAATCACCGGTCAATAGGTTTACGTGTGTCATCTCTACTCTAGCGCATAAACAGTGAGTCGCATATAATTACAAACCAGTAGTTAAAAGAATAGTAGACCTCGCAGTAGATCTTAATTACTGTAGATAGCGCTCGTAACTTTTTCCGCCACTTTAACCGGTAACATGATATTTTAAAAAAATGTTACTGGACCAGTTTTATTGGAAATAGTAAGCTCTTTCTTCAAGAAGACATCAAAATACCAAAGGTTTTGCTGTTCAGCCAGTATTACAGGAAATAACTACCAACTACACTCTCAACGTTGAATCAGAGTCCACCATCTTGAAACGGAAGTGAATGGGATCAAGTTTTACTCATAGGTATTAAGCCTTTACACAAGGTACCTTTGTACCAAATTTCAGAACAATCTGCCCAAGCATTTGATTAAAATTACTCGTAATCGTTAAATCAGAGGCCGCCATATTGAAACGGAAGTGAACGGGGAAAAGTCTTACATATACATTTTACGATTAAAATCGTATACGCTCGTTATCGCTAAATCAGAGGCCACCATCTTGAAACGGAAGTAAATAGGAAAACATTTTATATTATTTTGGACTTTATAAAAAATATCTTCGTAAACAAAATTTTAAAACAATCTGTCAGCGCGTTTGGCCAAAACTGCGTAACAAACACGCAAAACAAATGCTGAACGGTCGAGTTGCGAGGCTTCGCTTTGCTCGGTCAAATAAAATTTAACGCACTAATAAATATAATTCGTTACTTTCCCTGTATTTAGCGTTTCTTGAGCCAAAAAATAAATAATACTATCTATTTGTTGGTTAAAACCAACAAATAAAACCTGAAATAAAAATAATTGTAAATCGGCTTAGACTAACACACCCTAGTTCAACAGCTTTCCACTTCTCTAAATACATTCTACCATTGAACATTGCATCCACTCTAACCTAAAGCAGAAAAAACACAATTTAATAACATTCCATTATACGTTTAATCTTTTTCTGGTAAAAACATTCACTCTGCAAATGTTAAGTTAAGTTAGGTTATGTCTTTTTCTAACCTAACCTATAAATATTTTATTTACGTTCGTACTGCAAAAGTTTGTTTCTCGAAACTTTTACAAAAATAATGATTTTAACAGTTTTTATTGTGTGTTATATTGTTTCGTCGAGAGATATTAACCCACTGAAGATGAAATTTATTACGATAAATTACGATTTTCAGCCATTTATTGCGGAACTATATTCTGACGTGCATCTGGTACAAAGCAGCGGCAGCCGAAAATCCGCCGCAATAACACTCGTTACATAGGTTAGTAGCTTTTACGGAATACTAGTTATATGATCAACAACTGAATTAAATATCTAACAACCGAGTCGAGTTAGTCTTAAATCCTTTTTCTTTTTTTAAAAAAAAAAAGAAATTTATATTCTTTCCATTATTAAAAACACGCAACTCATTAATCGTTTTCGCTATTAAAACACTATTTTCGCACGATAGTTATTTTGAGGTTATGTTTGTCACTTATTTTAATTTTTTTATAAGTTCTCGTTGTTTCTGCACTTTTATACTTTGGATTATTAATAATTGGCATATAATAAAGCGTTTTGGTGCAAAATTACCGAAATTGACAAAAGTGCCGAAAATTCAGTTTTACCGAAACGTTAAATATAGTTGTAGTTCACTGAGCTGAAGTGATTTATGATTACCAATATTCTGTCATTAGTCACTTCTTTACAGCCTTAAGGCGACACATAAAATTAATATTCGGAATTGATTTGAAAAATAAAAATTACATTCCAAATAAAATAACAAAAGGGTATAATAATACGTATGTGTTAATGATGCATTTCCTTCAGTGCGAGAAGGAAGCTGCCATTGTTTCGTTTACGATACGGGAAGTGAAATTCCAACATGGAGGCCTAGTTTTTCCAGTTTACACTTTTATGAAAATCTGATGTCACCATCATAGATTAAAACTTTAATGGAACATCTGCTTCAGCTTTATAGGAGCTCCTATAAAAGTCCCTCGCAATGGGGTGCAGACTAGCTGCACCTATTGAGAGTATTTAGACGCTCCTTGCGGTACCCGAGTCTAACACACACTTACACTTGCAACTTTAACACCTTACTCTCACATTTACATTTAGGTAGGCGATAATAGCTTTTACGCCTTAAAATTTTTAAAAAATCCTATAAAAGTTGAAAACTTAGCAAACAAGTTCAAAGAATAACATTTTTAAAAAGGAATTTTGTATGTTAAGAATATTCAATCTAATTTAGGGGAACACACTGAGTAAATAATAAAAAATACCTTTACAGATATAGGCCTAAAACTAATTCCTACGTAGTGGGCTTAGGTTATAAAAACTGTTAAAAATTGTAGAAAGTAATGTTTACATAAAAAAAAAGTTTAGTAATAATTTTGGATGCAATTAGATTATGCATACAGATAAAATAAACTCGGGTCACAGCAGTATCGTTGACGATATAGAAGTGAATTTAAGTAATTTTCTATAGTTTCCATCATCATAGTCAGCTTGAAAATCTGCATATACTAACACTTAAAGTTCTAAATTACATTAAAAATACGAAATTCAAAACTGAACACCATCAAATTATTTCTTAATTACAACGGATATCTAAAATACAAAACGCTACTTCATGCAGTTTTTAAAGCTGGTTACAATATTGAAGTCACAATTTCGAAAAACATTTAAGGCAAAAAAGATTCATTTTTTTAAATTTGAAATGGTCGCCATTTTGGAACTGTTGAACGAATTTTGTTGGTTAACACGCTTGTCCAAGCTATTACCATAATGGTTTTTGAGAAAAGTTTGAAACAAGTCGGATCAAAATTGCGAACAAGAGAAGAAACACACACACACACACACATACACACACACACACACACACTAGAGAGAGAGAGTGAGAGAGAGAGAATATATATATATATATATATATATATATATATATATACATATACTAGTTGTTACCCGTTGCAGCTTTGCCTGCAATTATAATGTAGGCAATAAAATTTATAGTCGATTTTCAAAATCAGAATAGGTCCATTTCATTTTAATATATTTCTATATACAATATTATACGATTTATGGTTTTCGGCCAAGACATAAATTTTTGCTACTCGATACTCTAAAAAATGTTCCTGTCATATTTTAATAAAATACAGTATTATTAAAAAGTCACTATTATACAATTAAACTGGAATAGTATTGTGTTTATCTCAGATACCTAAAACGTGTTCACACCAAATTTAATCTCAATTGGTCCAGTAGTTAAAGTGTGATAGAATAACCAACAAATAAACAAAAACAAACTTTCAGAAATATAATATGATTAGCTCTTACCCGTCACGGCTTTGCCCGCAATCGTAATATACATTAAAGATCACGCATCACTGTGTTAAGATGTTAAGACCAACAACCGTGTCAGTTAGGTAAGGTGTATTTTTTTTTAAAAAAAAAAGGTTTTTTAACGCATCACCGTGTTAAGCCTAACAACTGTGTTAGTTAAGTTATGGTGTACTTTTTTTTTTAAATTAAGGTTTTTTTCTTGAATCACCGTATTAGGTATAACATCCGTGTCAATTAGGTTATGGAGTACTCTTTTTTAAAAAAATTAATAAAGGTTTTTTTAATGCATCACCGCGTTAGGCCTAACAAAAGGCTAACCGCGTTAGTTAGCTTATGGAGTATTCTTTAAAAAAATATATAAAGTTTTTTTCACGCATCATCATGTTAGGCCTAACAAAAGGCTAACCGCGTTAGTTAGCTTATGGAGTATTCTTTAAAAAAATATATAAAGTTTTTTCACGCATCATCATGTTAGGCCTAACAAAAGGCTAACCGCGTTAGTTAGCTTATGGAGTATTCTTTAAAAAAATATATAAAGTTTTTTTCACGCATCATCATGTTAGGCCTAACAAAAGGCTAACCGCGTTAGTTAGCTTATGGAGTATTCTTTAAAAAAATATATAAAGTTTTTTTCACGCATCATCATGTTAGGCCTAACAACCGTGTCAGTTAAGTTTTGAGTACTTTTTTAAAAAAATAAAGTTTTTTTTTCACACATCACCGTGATAGGCCTAACAACCGTGTCAGTTAGGATATGTAGTATTCTTTAAAAAAACAAAAAGTTTTTTTCACACATCACCATGTTAGGCCTAACAACCGTGTCAGTTAAGCTTTGAGTACTCTTTAAAAAAAATAAAGTTTTTTTTACACATCACCGTAATATGCTCAAAAACCGTGTCAGTTAGGTTATGTAGTATTCTTTTAAAAAATATACAGATTTTTCACGTATCACCGTGTTAGGCCTAACAACCGTGTCAATTAAGTTATGTAGTATTCCTAAAAAAAATAAAGGTTTTTTCATGATAGGTCCAATATCCGTGTCAGTTATGTAGTATTCTTTAAAAAAATATACAGGTTTTTTCACGCATCACCGTGTTAGGCCTAACAACCGTATCAGTTAGGATATGAAATATAGCTAAAGGTTTTTTCACGCATCACCGTGTTAGGCCTAACAACCGTGTCAGTTAGGTTAGGCAGTATTCTTTAAAAAAAGGGTTTCTTATCACCCAAAACCCGTGTTAGACGTATTTTTATTGTTTTACCCATCTACAACACGTTACCGATTTTCGCCGTTAGCAATTTTGAGGTTATGTTTTTCACTTTTATTTTCGATTTTTATCGTACTTCTCCTGCTTTCATATTTTGGATTCTTGCTTTTGGGCACATAATAAAGCATTTTAGTAACAAAAATATCGAAAAATCCAGGATATGCTACACTGCATATTTACCATTTTTTCATATAATGTAATTACACAAATATTGGCACAGTAATATTTGTAACTAATTACAAATACACAGGGATTTTTTTACATTTAATATTGAAAATTCAACACAAAGTAACAAATTAGTCAGTTTTGAAAAAAAATCAACTAAAATAATTGAAAATGTTACATTAAAAGCAATAATTTTGTAATAAATGAAACACAGATTAAGATTTGTAAAATGGGATTAGATCTATGTCCATCTCTGGTGCCTAAATATCATGTCCAGTAAACAGTAATTAAACCTAACTACAGTTAACACATGTCTCCAAACTAAATACTAATAATTATTTTGGGCTGGGTAACTAGTATAATGACGTTTTTTAAAACGGCAATAGGCCTATGTTTATCTCAGGTACTTAAACCATATTCGTACCAAATTTCTTCTCAATTGGACTAGTGGTTAAAGCGTGATTGAATAACAAACAAACAAACACACAAACTTTCAGAAATATAATATGAATAAGATATATATATATATATATATATATATATATATATATATATATATATAAATTTAAAATGATCTCTCAAAAAGTTACCATGATCGGGCCTCATTTCAAGGTCTCGGGTCTGGGTATTACCATGATGGTTTCTCCATTATCTCATTTTTCTAATGGAAATTCACTAATAAACTCGATTTGTATCATAAAACGGCTTCATCTAAATTCACTACTCTAGGCTAGCTTAAGTATACGTCAGTGTTTTTTAAACAAGCAAAAAAACATTCGAAACAACAACTTCTCTTCAATAATTAATTTTTAATGAGATAGTTTGTGCAAGTGTGCAAGAAAACAAATTAAATTATGCAATTAACTTAGATCGTATGGTTTAATTTAGATTGCTTGAAACGCAAGATAGCCTAGACTAGATTTATTAGGCCTACTCAACAGCCTAGGTTATCAAGTTGTTATAACCATAATATGATTACATTACAAATTTTAAAACATTTTGAAGTTAAATAAAAAAATTTATTTTGAAGGTATATTTTACTTGATACACAAATTAAACCGAAACTGTATAGATGAAATTCAATCTAAAATATTTTCATTTAGGTTAAAGATTACAGGTTAATGTACTTCTTACCTAATTATATTTGTCTTATCTTTGAAGAATATTTACTGATATACGAAGTGTGTTCAGAAAGTAACAAGAATTTTTAAATTTCACGGGCTTGGAGAGTCCGATTGTCAAACATTTTTTTTATTATTTTGGTATACATGCCCTTGAAGTATGGTACAACTTTCAGCTGTTTTCATTGTTGACTTTGTCTGTGACAGCCACTAACGTTAGACGTGTTTTTATGAGCTCGGCGATTTTCGTTTGTTAAAAGAAATGGATCAAAGAATTTGTATAAAACTTTGCGTAAAAATGGAATAAAGTGTAACAAAGTGTGTGAAATGTTATCAAAAGCCTATGGTGAGTCTGCTATGAGTAAAGCAAGAGTTTATGAGTAGTATAAGCGTTTCCAAGAAGGCCGTGAAGACGTTGAAGATGACGAACGCCCTGGACGCCCTAGCAGGTCGCTGATGATGTTGGCATATCGATTGGATCATGTCATGACATTGTTTCCAATGTTGAAACGCGTGGCAGCAAAATTCGTTCCAAAATTGTTGAATTTTGAACAAAAACAGCGGCGAATGGAAGTTGCTTAGGAGTCACTAAATGAAGTCAATGACGATGCAGAATTACTGAAACGTATTATAACAGGTGACGAAACATAAGTTTACGGATATGACGTCGAAACTAAGGCTCAATCATCCCAGTGGAGGCATTCTTGCTCGACCGAAAAAGGCTCGACAAGTGCGGTCGAAAGTGAAGGTTATGTTCACTGTGTTCTTCGATATTAATGGCATAGTGCATTATGAATTCCTGCCATAAGGTGAAACGGTCAATAAGGAGTACTACCTACAAGTTCAACGCCATTTGCGTGAAGCAATCCGAAAAAAACGCCTGGATCTGTGGAAAAACAATTCATGACTTTTGCACCACGATAATGCACCAGCTCATACTTCATTGCTTGTTCGTGAATGTTTGGGCAAAAACAGTACTGTAAATCGTTACTGTTTTACACCCCAGCCTCCATATTCGCCAGACATGGCTCTGTGTGACTTTTTCCTATTTCCAAAAATAAAGAGAACCTTGGAGGGCCGTCGTTTTACAGCCGTAGATGACATTAAAAGCGCATCGCTGAAAGAACTGAAGGCTATCTCAAAGATCGAGTTTGAGAAGTGTTTCGAGGATTGGAAGAAGTGCATAATCTCCAATAGGGACTATTATGAAGGCGACAACATCAATGTAGAAGTAAAAATAAATATTTTGTTCAAAAAATAAAAATTCTCTTTACTTTCTGAACAAACCTCGTATGTCACGATGAATTAGTAAAAAAAATCTTTGTATACATATTTTACTTTGCACTAATAAACTTTAAGAAATAATCACTTAAAAACATTTCAACAAACTCACTACACTATACAAATGTTGCATTTAACGAGAAAGCGACGTTAAGAACGAATTTATTGTTGTAGAAGACGGCCAATCAGTTTAGTTCTCTTAAGTTGTTTCTTCTTCTTCATTACAACGTTACAGTGACGGATGATTTTTAATAGTATAGTTAATTCAGTGAAAGATGCATTGTAATAGGTAATGTTTTCATTAATTTTATTATCTTAAAATTATCTTGTTACGGAACTGTCACATAGTTCTCGCGGCAAACCATGAAATGGGCACCGTATCTATGCATCAGAATATAAATAACAAAGTATTTTTTCTTGATTACTTTGCTGAGCGTTCTTCACAACTAAAGCAAATCTTTGCTTCCACAATTGTCTGATTTCAATTAAATTTATGAATTGAATTTTAAAATAGCTGACTTTAAAATGTACTTCTTTCATAACTTTCTTCCTATTTCATTATTTTTTTTTGTCTATGGAATTACAAAAAAAACTAACTGCGATTACACGTCTTTGATACGCGATTGAATTTATTTCCCTCTTATAATAAATCTGTAACAACATTTCAAAATTGCTATTTTTAAAGTAGTTTTTTGACACTAATTTTCCTTCTAAAAGTCCTAGATAATAATTTTGGCAGTTTATATTCGTTCCATTACTGTTCATATTAAAACTATTATTTATTAATTTCAAAATGGCGGAATATGTAGTTGTTTTTTTAAATTTTCATTGAAAATGAGTGCGTGTGTGTGTTTTTTTGTCTGTCTATTTTTCACTCTCAATTTCGCAATTTAATACGATTTGATTTAATCTTGAAACAAAAATAAATTCTTGGGTAACAATTTTGACAAGTTACCTAGCGAAATTCGTCAAAGAATTTCACAATGGCGGTAATTGTAAAACGAAACAAAAAAACATAACATATTATTTTACATTTTTTTTTACATGAATTCATTACCGTAACTAGCGTTAAAATCTGCGTAAATCAGCATTTTTAAATCTCAAATTAACTGAAAATACGAAAATGAATTTGATGGTGGTAAAGGTTTTATGTATTTTCAGTTGAATTAAACGGGAAGTTCAATATGTTTATTTATGCCGATTTGATTCAAACTAGATACGAAAATCTATTTTTTACAATAGTTTCAACAAGTTTGTTAGGTTAGGTTAGGTTAGGTTAGGTTAAATTAGGTTAGATAAGTGGCAGGTTTTCTTAAGCCTCACGAGTTACATATTGGCACGAATATCTATTACAAACTAGGCACGAAAATCTTTTTTTCTAATAGCTTCAACAAGTTTGTTAGGTTAAGTTAGGTTTGGATAGGTTAGGTTAGGTTAAATTAGGTTAGATAAATGGCAGGTTTTCTTAAGCCTCACGAGTTACATATTGGCACGAATATCTATTACAAACTAGGCACAAAAATCTTTTTTTCCAATAACTTCAACAAGTTTGTTAGGTTAGGTTAGGTTAGGTTAGATAAGTGGCAGGTTTTCTTAAGCCTCACGAGTTACATATTGGCACGAAAATCTATTACAAACTAGGCACGAAAATCTTTTTTTCTAATAGCTTCAACAAGTTTGTTTTCCGGTAAAATCCGTGCAACAGTTTCAAAATGGCAGCCATTTAAAATCTTTAACTACTCGTAACTTTTTATGGTTTACTATTTAAAAACTCTGATTCTGCCACCGTAATCAGCGTTAAAATTTTACAAATGTGCGAGACAGTTGCGTGCAACAATATTTTAGTAAATTATTCAACGCATGTTACAAAAACTGAAACTACCTCACTCGTGCGACTGAAAATCGCGCTTAATATAAAACCACTCCCATTAAATAAACCTCCCTTATCCCACACCCTCATCTAAAGTTGTGGTAATAGAAGAAACTAAGTTTAAATCTAAAGTCAAACCCTAACCCCTAACTTAACATTAATGTGTGTAGGCTATTCCATTAACCACAGTTCCAACCCTTATTGCTTTATTACTAAACAGTTTTCTAAATACATTTTCAAAACTGATTAAAGTAATGTTCTTAAATTCAAACCAAAGGGGCACAAACAAAAGACCAAAATAACTTTTTAATGAATCAAAATTATAAACTCGTGTGTTTATATTATAAACTCATCGTACGAAAAGCCGATTAAATCTAATAATCTTAAAATCGTATCATCAGATTTTGTTCAAATTTGAGTAATATATTATAAAACCCACGTAACTGAAGAATGAAACCAATCAATCCAATCAATCTTGAAATAAAGGGTGGAAAATACTTTCTTACATTTAAATGACATTCCAAAAAATAAAAAACTTAATTTCTCAATAACGATGTATCATATTCTGTTCAAACTTTTGTCATATATATAATATATATATATATATATATATATATATATATATATATATATATGTGTGTGTGTGTGTGTGTTGTACTCGATTTAAGAAGAACCGATTTCTTTTTTTACCGAGTAGAACAAAACACGGAGATCAAGGTTTTTTTCTCGATTTAATCCTGAATCCACTAAATTTATCTGAGGAACACTGGCATGTCCTGACTTCCATTCAACGCTTTTTTAATGGTCGTTACAAATATATACATACATATATATATATATATATATATATATATATATATATATATATATATATATGTATATTAAGCAATTTTTATTATAAGAGATACATTCATTTTATTTGTTATTGTAGGTGTGTCCAATAGAATTCACACATAAACAACATTCTATGTTATTAATAGTTTGAAGTAGTACACAATCCAGCAATATCCTTTCAACAGTTTCAAAATGGCGACTACTCAAGCTTATTATCTTACTTTTTTAAATCTGATTCGCCGTCATAATAAACATTAAAATCTGCAAAAGTAAGTATTATAATTTTTTTTGAAAAATTCTATCTATATATTAATGAAAATAAGGCAGGGCGGTCACCAAATGCGAGCGGAGCTGCGCTGAGCTGAACTGAGAGGAGCGGAATGAAAATGAACGGCAACCAGAAGCGGAGTTCAATCAGTTTAAAGAACGCTTTAGTAGCTTTTAAATCTAAATATTTACGCCTACTGTAACGAATTGAAGGAATGTACTATGTATAAAAACCGTGACCTTGGCAACTGTAATTGGTTACATGAAATAATAAATTAAAGGCGTGGTCAGCGTGGTGGGGGGAAGCGGAGTCAATCAAAACCGAACATAGACGAAGTCGAAGCTACACGAAACGAAACCCAGCGACGCCACTTGACACCGCTCAGTAACTTACACTTACATTAAAAACAATAGGTTCAGTTTTGAATCAGCAGTTCGCTCGCGGAGCGCATTCGGTAGCCACATGGCCTAAAAGTTTAAACACCTCGAAAACGAATTTTAAAATTTCTAATTATATTTTTTAAAACTAAATATTTTGCTGAAATTTACAATTATTTATTTGGACATATTCACTGTGACAGCGCTATGCGGATGCTTCTGGTTAAAAATAAGGAAATGGAAGTGACGACGGTCAGGGTCTAATTTCGATGTAATCTGAATATTTAAAATGACAGTTTATACAGATTGTATTGTTGATTATGACTGTGCAATCGCTTTAAAAAAAATGTTCACAACAATAAAAATATTTTTTGGAAATTCACTTATGTCAATACAGCCAATGCAGTTGTCGTAATTTCTTTCAGTTGCCATATTCGCGTAAGGGATCGTTGTCATTTTAACATGTCTGATGTTTTAGGGCTGGTTGTGATGTTGGATTTTGCGATTTGCAATTCTAAATTAATTATAATTAAAAATAACGGTGTTTACACCCGGATCGAACTAGAAACCTTGCGCGTGAGGCGGACGCAATAACCACTACCCTACGGAAACAACGAAGAAGTTTGACCGATTTAAGTACACGAATGAATCGTTAATTTAATTTTGGAAGTTATATTAAAAGATCAGTTGTTTTATATTAATTCGTAAAGATCAGCTGATTCCTTTGAACAGCTGACAAGTTTCAGGTTATGTTAATTTGTCGTGTTTCCGAACAAATTATCGTAATTAAAATAAAAAAGGACGAGAAACATCATACATGAACTTTATTTTTGGTTCAATGACAGAGATTTTTTTAATCATGTATGTAATTGTCTTTAAATAATGATTTTTTTTTTTATTTTCTTTGTACCTGAGGTGAAAATTTTCCAATTCTTGTGAACACAGTACATTAATAAATACTTTCTGTTTTAGTATTTGCTGTATATGTATTATATATCGAAAGCTCTACGAGTGAAAAAGTGCAGCGACAGCCAATTAAAGAATAAAAAGCCAATAAAACACAGAAGCCAATTACGCTGTAGCAATAAATGTCGCAGTTATGTGTGTTATTGCCCAAGCTAAGCTATGACGTAATTGGCCCGTTAATTAGGTTCACACTCAGCTATTACTTTCTGGCGGTAATAAATTTATACGCCCCGTCGTATCCGATCCGGTATTACCTGCGTTAAGACAGATCATGATTACAGATATGGTGATTATACGAATATTAACCTCGCCATTGTTGTGAATATTTATCTAATATTTATTTGTTTATTGCTTAAGACAATACAATTATTGCATCACAAATGGCACAATTACAATTATTATAAACAATAAAAAATCAATCGATAGTTATTAAAAAAGTACAAAATCAAAAATAATTACAAGTAATACTAAACAGTTATTTTAAAATAACACTTATTATTTCTCGAGTCAACATCCTTTTTTTTAGCACATACTATTCGTACAGGCATAAAGATTTTTTTAACCGGCTTCTGACATTGCAAAGCTATTTTGCGCTACAACTTACTGTTTGTGGATAATGTTAACATTATAGACACTTTTAACTGTCATAGGCAAAACGCCATCACAAATCAGACAATATTTTGTATATTTTACAAATCTAACTTATTAATCATGAATAGACAATTACAAATGCCACTTTTTTGCATAACGTGCTTAGGATAATTTCAATATTTAATTGAAAGTCGTTAAACTTACAGGTTATGTGGCTTTACTGACAGTCTCCTATCCCTGCCCGTCGTACAAGCCGGGACAAACATTTCGAAAACAAAACATATGTTTTGGACTTTGTTTTTACACAAATACATTTGTGAGTCGAAAGAGCTGGATTGTATTTACCAAATGCCGTCTTTACTCATGGACAATTATGTGTAGCCTTTTCAAGGGTAACTAAATCAAATAACATGTTTGTATCCATTAAAGAAAATGAAATATAAAGAGTATGAAAAGAACATTACAAGAAGTACAAGAAGATGAAAAGTACAAAAAGTACATTCTTACACCAAATATTGTTTAAAATAAAGTATTATAATTTCCTGTAAAAATGTTTATTTAAAAAACACTTATCTTTATTAAAATTTGTATATTACAATGATTCATAAATGTGTGATTATTATTTCAAACCGATCGCTTTCAATTTATTTTTTTAACATGTTCCCCTTCCTTCCAACCACAGCCCTCACCCCAACGACTACTGTTATTCAAAAGGTTGTGTTTACTTAAAACTTTCCTAGTGAGAAATTTCGCACGGGCCTCCTACTAAATGGCTCATTCTGCTGAAGATCTTTACGGTCCTGGAAACCAAAACCCCTAGCCTCCTAACCAATAAGAGCCTCACAATCATGAATATATATATTATTCATATATTATTATTTATTTATTATTCATATATATTATTTTATTATTAATATATATATATATATATATATATATATATATATATATATATATATATTGTGTCCTGTAATTTCTCTATCCTGCACAACCTACACACAAAAATAATTGTCAGGTCCACACTTTCGAATTACGTTGAAAATACAAAAACCCTGACCGCCGTCAAATTATATTTTTGCCGCCAAAATGTTTGTTTGATATTGTTTAAAGCTGTTTGAATTTGTTTTCTCGCGTCTGAGTGAACGAATTTCCGTTGGAGAAATCAACAATTGGAGCGTTCACATGGCAAGACCTGCGACCTTGATATCAGAGCGCCGATCTTAATGTTTAGACCACTCTTTGAGGGGTTATTGAAATACTTATATATACAGCACGCTCGCGTTCGCAATTTTGGTCCGATTTTATTCAAACTTGGCATAAAACTCGATAGCTGGATCTGCAAAATTCGTTCAACAACTTCAAAATAGCGGCCATTTCAAATGTCTTATTTTATTTTATTTTTTGAAATTTCAATTTAACCATCGTAATCGACATTAAAAACTGCATAGGTCAGCGTTTTGAATTTGTAAAATCCGGTGAAATAAAAAAATTATTGACGGAGGTCAGGGTTTATTTTTCGTATTTCTAATGTAATTTGGAAGTTCAAAGCGCTAATATACGAATATTTTAATGCTGATTATGATTGTGAAACAGAATTTCAAAAGGTTAAGATAAAGGCAACTACTTTTGGAAAATCGCTTCTATCGCGTCAGCGAGACAGCAATTATTTTGAATGGAAAAGGTTAAATCTGTTTTAAATAAATAAAACGGGAAATAAATTTGTCATAAGTGGTCCCAAAACTTTGCCCCTTCAACTAAGGCCAACAATGACAAACTGTAATAGGCGAGGCGGAAAGTATAACTCGTTTAATAAAGTTTTTAAGTGGCTTAACGTGAATTTATTATTGTTCTCTGTTTAAAGTGGTTAAAAACTTTATGACATTTGCCTTTTAAGTTAACCGCTCCGTTGTAAATGGTAAAATAAAAGTAAAATGTATAATTCTTTGTGTTGAGAGCATGCATAGTTTAGTTTTGGTCTGTCTGTCGCTATTACATTAGCGCGTAAACGTAAGTTGGAAAATTATAAAAAGATCAGTTTTTAAGGTTATTAAGGAATCTACGTTTTAGTAACTCAATCTATCGTTAAGGAACAGTTTCTTAATAAAATATAATAAGCGATATATTGAAATTGTTTTACAAATTATTTACAAATTTTTGTTGGAAAAATAAGCTATTACAGCTATTAGAGCGGCCATCATGTTAAGACCTAGACCGAGACTTTGATATTAGCACCAATCCTGACCTCTTTTTGAAGGATCGTTATATTTATGTATACAGGGTGATTCTAAAATAAGCTGCCAAATTTCTGCAGTTGTTCTTAAGCCTATATTAAAATAAAGAAAAAGTTCCTAAAAACTTGGGTTCCAAAATGCTGTTACCTCGCTAGCCGCCATTTTGTTCTTTCACTTAAATTGTTTACCTCCAGAACGGTTTCACCAATTACGTTGAAATATGACACGGTATTTACTAAGGATAAACATATATTTCTTAGAAAATAAACAACGTTATCTAGTAATATATTTTTTTTTAAATGGCGGCCATTTGAAATTATTAATATAAATAACGCAAAAACGATCAATATTTTAAAAAAACACAATTCAAAAAAAATTTTCATTTTAAATAAACTAGCATACTTGGTTTTATTATAAAATAACCAGTTTTTAATAAAAATTATTTTATTTATTTATTACAATATTAATCTTACAGATTAAATGAGTAATACATATAATTGATCTATAACATGTATTATACTTAGTGAACTAAATCATGCGGCTTACGACGCTTAAGTCGTCTGTTGTCCAATTCCACATCTAAGAGTTGGAAGGCTTCGGCGTTCTAATGTTGATGTAGTCTCTTATCGTGCCGAGAGGCGCAGTCTTGTATTATCTCCTTTATATACTTCAAGTCTAGGTCTGCATGAAGGTCATCATTCCTCTGGTACCATCTTGCATTTGTCATTGCACGAATAATAAGATTTTGTACTCGCTGGATAATCTGTTGATTTGAGGGTTTTGTACACCCCTAAAGTTCAGCACCATATTTCCAAATAGGCCTAATTTGGTGCTGTGCTAATAATCTCATGTGGTACAAGGCCAACTGAGATTTTCGTCCCATCAGCCGATACAATTCACGCAGTTTTTGTTTGATTTGCTCTGCTTTCTTACATACATGCTTCCACGTAAGGCGTTCATCAAGATGCATTCCAAGATATTTAGCAGATTTACTCTGTGGAATCCGTTTATTATTAAGGCACACCCCGTAACTTGGATCTATGTACCGCAATGAAAATGTCACTTGAGTAGACTTTAGTTCGTTGACTTTAATTTTCCAGTCTTCTGTCCACTGTGTTATGTGATTTAATGCCGACTGAAGACTTCCTGTCGCTTCAGCTTGGGATTTACTTACAGCCATTATCACAGTACCATCGGCAAATGTAGCAGTTGTGGTTTTATTTGAAGTTGGGATATCAGATTAAATTGAATATTTAATTTTTGTTTATGTTATTCTATCTTGAATTAAGATTGAATAAAATAAAAATGAATGCATAATTTGAACAGAAAATACAAATACATGTTAAAGATAGTTTGAAAAATACATGGAAAAACATAATTCACATTTCGCAGTTAAAACTTGAACAAACGGAAAGAAAATACACAACAGGTGCTCTAAATGACATTCATTTTGAGGTAATACATGTTGCACGCTCTTACGTAACGAAACATGCTGTCTGAATTTTATTGGTCGAAAAGTTTCTAGATATTTAAATAGTTTGTGAAAGGAACAATATGGCGGCTAGTGAGAGAAATGTTGTGTTAGAACACATTTTTATATGAAAATATTAATTATTTGATTTAGTGGACCATCTTAGAATTTGCGACGACTTTTGAAACACCCTGTGTGCCTACCAACTTTGCCAATGTGCTGACTTAAATTCCAGTATGCATTATGCATTTCAATTTCAGAGATAATATCTATAAATAATACATATGTATACAGAATGAATTACACTGCTTTTAACACATCTTCATATTGGCTTTGAGTGCTGTAATTTTAACATAACTATAAAATTTAATTACTATATTTAAACATTATTTATTGAACTTTTATATTATCATTCGGATACATGATTTTATTACACATATTAATTTTCTAACTAAACGGAAATTTTCAATTTTAAATCATTAAGCAATAATGTTTGTAGCGTTTAATTTAATTACAGTAAATTAAAGTACATTTGTCGATTTTAATTAAAACGCATTGAATAGTTTATTTAGGAAATTTATGATGAATTTAAAAAAAACATTAATTTTTTCTTAACGTTCAAACGTGTTGTGTGTAACTTGATAGACGCTAGCTTACTGACAGATGTTTAACCACCTCGGACACGTATAAATAATTTAATGCATGACGAACGACTATATTTTAATGCGTGCTAGAGTCACAGAAAATATCAGTCACCCATTTCTAATGATGGGGACTGATCAGATGGTCAAACGACACATGGTCTCTTGTGTTGACGTTTGGGGGTGGAGATCGAGTGCTGGTAAAATCGGGAGACATAGTATGGTACACAGATGGCTCCAAGACAAAGACAGGCACTGGTGCTGGGGTGTACGGCCTGAGACCGGGGTTGAAGAAATATATTACCCTTGGACATCATGCAACAATATTCCAGGCTGAAGTGATGACCATTAATGACTGTGTTCGGGAGAACTTGAAACGGGGCTTCAAGTGGCCTCGTATTCATATCCGTACCGATAGTCAGGCAGCAATAAAAGCAACTGCGGGTCCTACAGTTCAGTGCAAGCTGGTCTGGGAGTGTCGGTAGATCCTCAACGCTCTATGCGTGGGAGACAGGATTACTTCTCTGGGTCTCAGGGCATAATGAAGTTGAGGGTAATGATGAGGTAGACAGACTGACTGGATTTGGATCTGCATCTCAGTTCATCGGACCTGAGCCGGCTTTAGGGATTTCTGTTGTTGGCCAGATCTCCTACGTGGATCAATAAGCAAAATCAGGCAAGATGGCATAACCTTCATGGGCATTCCCTTAGCAAGCGCCACTTAAGCATGGTTTCATATGAAGGGCTTAAAGGGGCAGCAGATGTCTTGGGCAGAGCACAATTCAGGAAAATCATGGGGCTCATTACTGAACACTGTGATCTGAGGGCGTACATGAACAGGATAGGTACGTACCACGAAGAAACCGTGTGTAGGTTCTGCAGGAAAAAAGAGGTAACTGCAGGAGACATGATCCATGATTGTGAGGCTCTTGCTAGTAGAGGCTAGAGGTTTTTTGTATCCAGGACCCTAAGGATCTTCAGCAAAATGGATCTCCAGCTACTCAGTGGACTGTTGGAACTTACTAAGTGCATCAATCAGCTAAACTAGTACTCAAGAGGTTTAATTGCACAATAGGTCTGTTGACCACAGTGCCTGGTGTTTGTATTATCCCTTCCTCTAGTTTGATTCTAATCTAATCTAGTGACGAACGACTTATTGATGACACTATTTTTTCTCTCTTCTATAAATTCTAAGAAAATGAGATTTGGCACATAAATTGATGTAGGCATGTAGAATAAAACGGAAGGTTAATAATAATTTCTTTTGTAATTATTATGTAATTTCAAATACAAAAGTTATAACTTTTGTTACAACTTCATATACAAAAGTTATAATATACTACTTCTATAAATTACATAAAGACTACATCTAACATAATTTATAAATTTTATTTTATACTTGTTAGTCTACAAAAATCAACGTTTAAATAATCAAGTTACTTAAAAAAACACTAAATTTAAAATGAAACCTTAACGCTGTTTATGACAGCGAAATTATATATTTTTTTAAATATGTACAAAATTTAAGATTTTACTAGCCGCCATTTTGAACAAAATCTAACTAAAATCAAATTTTATGCCAAGTTCGAAGCAAGTTAAATGAAAAAGACAAAGCTAGCTTGAATAAAACAAGATTGTTCAATTTCTAACAAGCTTTAGCATACATGATCTAAAATTTAAATACAACACTCATTTCAAGATCCGAGCTCTGACAGTTACCATGATGGCCGTACCCTATTTCGCAATTACAATTCGCTAATTACCACTAAAATGTCCGCATATTCAATCAGTGATACTTGAGAAAATAACAGCACCGTTTATCCCTAAAACTCCCCTATTTCTCTGCCCTTGTTTTAGTTATATGACCAAATTATTGCTTTATTGGAATCCAATAACCAATGTTTATGAAGTGAGGCATTTAAGGTGGAATTTCCCTTACCCCCACCCACAATGCCGTATGGCTTCAAAAATTCTTGGACACGGTTTCTGGACGTTGGAAAAATATTTTTAACGATATTAACATTTTTTTCTCTCGAAAATGTTGTTTAATATACGCTCTTATATTTTTGCGGCCACAAAACAGTTTTGGGACACACAATAAATTCCAATCAAAAGACCAACAATATTACAGTGGCGGGTTTGACATTTTCTTGAAGAGGGGAAATATAAACATATTTCAGAAGTGTATTTTTGAAAAAAAAAGCATGATTTTTTTTTATTAGACGGATGGCCACCAAAAACGGAGCGGACTACGCATTCAACCTAACCTATTGTTTTTAATGTAAGTTCGGTCACTGAAAACGTAACGGAGCTAAGCGGAATCAAGCGGCGTTGTTCGGCTTCACTCCGCGTAGCTTCGACTTTGTCTAGTTTGTACTCATCTTCCCCCACCACGCTGACCACGCCCAAACGAATTATTTCTCGTTGCCTAGGTTACGATTTTAAGCATAATAGTTTTCTAGAATCAGTTACAGTACATATATTCAGATTTAAATAAAAATTATAAACACGTTCTTTAAATTGACTTCCGGTTACCGTTTCATTCCACTCCCCTTGGCTCAACGCAGCCCTGTATTTGGTGGCCTTACAGTCCATATTTTATACCAATAGACTCATAAAGATCAGGAATTGGTGTTCGTGGAAATGGTTGCGTCAGTAACTGCGTCTCAAACCTAAAACCTTGGGATGCGCAGTTCAAAGACACAGCAAACTCACAGATGCTCTAATCACTTCGTATAGGCGGGTCCTTACGAGGAAAATTTGTCGCGGAAAACCTAACGCCTTTTCTATAACACAGTAAGTGTTGGTTTTTATTTAATTTGTTTAATTTCACCCCGCCCCCCAACCCTCATTTAAAGGTGTTTGTGGGAATGGTGTCCGGTTTTTATATTTTGTATTGTTTTTTTTGTTTTGTTTATGTTTTTTGTTTTGTTTTTTTTACTTAAAGTACAGGGGCAAAAATATATATAAATCAATCACGATCCCAAATACAAGACTTCTAAAATGAGACATCAAATTTAATTTTACCTTAACAAATACCGGAATAATCTGTATCGTTGATAAACAAACAGAGAATGAAATCAATATAGCCGGCACATACGTTGCAAGTGGTAGGCAGTATTGTTGAGAGAAGGGTGGAATTGCCCTCTATAATTTCCCACCCTCGACCTCCACGCCATTCACCGCCCAGTGCTGTCATCGTACACCAGGTCTTAATATATCAAGTGTGAAATTCGTTACGCAAGATACAAAGAACCATACCCGTTTATGAAACAGAATATATTATTTTCAGAATTATGAGCCATTTTCCCGTCTAGTGGTCTATTTATTCACCTCGTAAAGGCACCGCGGTTTCGAAACCTTACTGTTTCATCTTCATACCGTAATACAAAATATCAAATACCTCTGTCAAAGTCGTCACAAAGTTGACAAAACTTTGAAAATACACGTCAAAAAAAACACAATTACACTATTAAAATACGGTATGATAAATTTTAGTCCGGAATGTAACGACATACGAGTTGCACGTATCTTTGGCCAAACCAAATTTTGCCGTGTGTATTTTAATTGTGTTTTGTGTTTTTGTGACGTGTGATTTCAATGTTTTGTTTAACTTTGTGACGACCTCGACAAATGGATTTGACATTTTGTATTATGACCTGAAGATGAAACAGTAAGGTTTCGAAACGCTGTAGCCTTTACGAGGTGATTAAATAGACCACTAGACGGAAAAGTGGCTCATAATCCTAATTATTTAAATAAGTGGTCCAGTGGCAATGTTGATATAATGATATCATTTTCAGTTTTCGAATATTTACAAATAGTACGTACTAGTAGCTGTTTCGATTTCAAACGATTTTTCTGAACACCTGTATAGGTACTTAAATTATGCAATTGGGCTTCCATTTAATGAATAGAATCAATGATAAATGTCATTTTTTTAATACTTAACGCCAGTAATGAAGTAATTATTGCGGTTTGCAATTGTCTCGTATCCTATGACTTCATGTATATTTGAACGCTGATTACGATGGTCATATTAGATTTTCGAAGACGTGATATAATCGAAATGGCTTCCAAAGTTTTCTATTTTACACTTTTTCTAAAAAACCGATTTCAATCTCGTAATCAGGGTTTAAATCTGTAGTAATTAGCGCTTTAAATTTTATTATTTGAAAAAGTGAAAATGAACAAGATGGCTACAGTATTGTCAGAGTTATTTGGAAGTTCAGTACGCCGATTTCATTAAAACTTGCTACGGAAACAGATTTTCATAAAAGCTTAAACAAGTTTGTCTTCCGGCACAAAATCAGTCCAACAACCTCAAAACGGTGTCCATTTCAAAACTTAAAAAAAATATTTAACCTTTTAAGTGACTCATTTGAAAATTTGATGTCACAATCGTACTCAGAGTGAAAACCTGTGTGTCAACATTTAGGCTACGTATTCAAAACCTGTTAAAGTTCGGCCATTGAAAGAGTTTTTTCTGCTTAACGTCCATACTTTATGCCGCGGGATCAGGGTTAACAGTAAGGGGAAAACAACGGGAGTAACTGCGGCTAGAACTAAGAAACTTTAGGTGCGCAATTGAGTGACGCAGTAGACTGACCGATGTTGTAGTCACTTCGACCATCGAGCCTTGCTGAGCGTACTGAAACCGCGTCGCTAGGTTTTGCTCCGCGTAGCTTTGACTTTGACTAGGTTCGGTTTTGAAGCTGAATCCGCTTCACCCATCACGCATCCAAACTTATTATTTCTCGTTGCCTCGGTTACGGTTTTTAAACGTAGTAGTTCCTAGAATCTGTTATTGTAGGCATAAATATTTATACTTAAGAGATACAAACGCGTTCTTTAAACTGAATGAACTCCGCTTCCGGTTGCTGTTCGTCTTCATTCCGCTCTGCTCTGCAATTCGTGGCCGCTCGGAGTTATAAATTGATTTTGAAATTCTCTTTTATCACGTCAGCGAGAAGGCTACGTCCTGCGATTATTTACAATTTTATTAACCCTCAAACCGTGCTCTTATTTTCAAATTTCAAACTCTTGCATTAAAAATCATCTTAGATGAATTTTAAGAAAACGTTTAAACACGACTTTAAGTAATTATGACAATTTTTTTTCATTCAACTACCGAAATGATTAACTGGTGTAATAACTAAATGTGAGAAACTTTACGTAACGTTTTCGTTACGTTTATTGGCATTACGCGGCTATAAAACTCCGTAATACATCAGAAGCTGAGACGGTTTGACTTACACGTCGGCTATAAATACGGCAGGCAACGTTGAGGTGTACCGTGACAGGTTATTGATCTGCAAGGGGCAAAGTTAAATCATGTGTCTCGAGGCCTAAAGGCGGATATAGCTATACGTAAAGGTAGATTTATCTGCACAATATTTCCCTTAACGATCCAACAATACGTTGACAAGACTTCAAAAACACCTCTCCCAATCGTGTCACAGTTCAATCCTTGAGGATTCATCTTATTCTGATCTGTTCACTTGAATGAGTTAATGAATTCATAGCGTTATTATTGCATTGCGACCTCTGTAGATATTGTACCCTTTTTCTATATTTCTTACATGATCAGTTACAGCGCCTTCTCCAGTCCTAGTCTTTCTTATTTGGTCTATGATTTGGAGAGGATTCAAGGTGGATATTTCCACCCTCCCCACTCCTAATTGGTGGCTTCTCACTTCCTTAATGAGATGCTTGCTTTATTAATTCCCTTTCAATTTTTCTTCTTTTTGGCCCTCATTACAGAGGTTCTGCTCCCATTTGGCGAACTTTTTTTAGCTCATTCTATTTTATATTCTTACTTATTGAAACGCCCACAACTAGTTAGAAAACAAGGTCCGCCCATACAGAGCCCTGCTTGCATGGGTAAAGCTAAAGTGCGCTGAAAGGCCACCAGGTCTCCCATGGCTCCATTTGATACATCAAGGTACATTGAAAAGTCACCAGGTCTCCCATGGCTCCATTTGATACACCAAGGTACACTGAAAGGCCACCAGTTATTCCATAGCTCCATTTGACACACCAAGGTACACTGAAAGGCCACCAGGTCTCCCATGGCTCCATTTGATACATCAAGGTACATTGAAAAGTCACCAGGTCTCCCATGGCTCCATTTGATACACCAAGATACACTGAAAGGCCACCAGTTATTCCATAGCTCCATTTGACACACCAAGGTACACTGAAAGGCCACCAGGTCTCCCATAGCTCCATTTGATACACCAAGGCACACTGAAAGATCATCAGGTAGCCCATAGCTCCATTTGACACACCAAGGTACTGAAAGGCTACCAGGTCTCCCATGGCTTCATTTGATACAACAAGTTGCATTGGAAGGTCACCAGGTCTCCCATGGCTCCATTTGATACATCAAGGTACATTGAAAGGTCACCAGTTCTCCCATGGCTCCATTTGACACACCAAGGTACACTGAAAGGCCACCAGGTCTCCCATGGCTTCATTTGATACATCAAGGTGCATTGGAAGGTCACCAGGTCTCCCATGGCTCCATTTGATACATCAAGGTACACTGAAAGGTCAGCATGTCTCCCATAGCTTCATTTGACACAACAAGGTACACTGAAAGGTCACCAGGTCTCCCATGGTTCCATTTGGTACATCAAGGTACACTGAAAGGCCACCAGGTATCCCATGGCTTCATTTGATACATCAAGGTACATTGAAAGGTCACCAGTTCTCCCATGGCTCCATTTGATACACCAAGGTACACTGAAAGGTCACCAGTTCTCCCATGGCTCCATTTGGTACATCAAGGTACATTGAAAGGTCACCAGATCTCCCACGGCTTTATTTGATACACCAAGTACACTGAAATGTCGTCAAGTCTCCCAGAGCTCCATTTGATACACCATTAAGTCGGTGTCATTTACTGCAGCAGCACGAGTCGGTTTACACTTTAAAATTAGCCACGCTATTTAGAGTAGTGAATGTGTGTGTCTTGAGTAGATGAGTGAGAGTAGTAGGTGCTAGACTGCCTAGTAGTAGTAAATCAACTGCCTCCGCCGGCAACCTATTCACTTAATCACATATCACTGTGTTGTTAGTAAGTGGGCCTGACCTACTACTTGTTACACTTCACGTAAAGGAACCATTCGCAGGTCGTAATGATTTATTATGACGTGAGGCTAGGGTAGTTTGTTGTGCTTTACTATTGAGTACTGCTAACTGCGACTACTTCACTGTAAGGGTTGGTAGTGCGGCTGACGGGGTGGTAGTCTGATCTTCAATTCTTCTAATGTCCCTTCTTCACTTTCCCTGACAGAAAAAGTATATTGAAACAAGAATACTCAGTGAAAACGTTGCCGACACCAACATAGCAATGGATGAAAACACTGGTTACAAAATATCCCAATAAAGTTTTGGGAAATGAAATGATTAGCCTCCAAGTGCAAGCTCAATGAAAGCAAATCACCTACAGGACTCCACTCCAGAATGTTCCTGGAAGTCTCACCCTGTTGGAACAATCTGATAATCATACCGGTAAATAAATCTGAAAGAGGTTTTTCACAGATGAACCTCGTTGAGATCATCACTGAATATTGCAACAGTTTCTGGCCTGTTGTAAAGATCAGTGGACCTCCTCTTCGGCCCTGTAACCCGGCTAAGTATGTTGACTCTTGGCTTGTGTCTACACCATTCAGCATTAGCCGTCAAAAGACAAGAAGCGTGATAAAAACATGATGAAGTTCTGGAGAAACATTTAGGACAGACAACTTAAACAATCACGAAACTGTGCTTTTTTACTGTTTTTATTATTTTACTACAACACATTTTTGTACTTCTTTTGCAAAATAAAATTTGTAATTAAATAAAATGTTCAAATATTTGTATGACAAAACATTTTTTCCGACCAGTAATTTGGGAATCCCCCCCTAACGTTTGGATAAAACCCAGATTATAACACCTCTATTTCGAGAAATCTATTCCTGAAATTATATATATAATTTTTTTAAAATGATTTATAGGTTAGGATCGATGCTTAATTCAAAGTCTGCGGTCCGGGTTCTACTATAATTGCACATATATTAGCTAATTTTCTACTGGAAATTCGATAACAAATATTGACTGTACTACAACCCTTATTCTGTTATCGATCTTTGTGTCTTGCAGCGGAATTGAAGGATTACCCTATTCATCCCCTTAACCCCTAGTAAAACGTCTCATATATAGTACAACCGCAAGTCTAAGGGAGGTTTACCACCAATATTATCAGGCAATTTCTTTTGCCTTGCAGACGTGTTAATAGAAAGTAAGTATTTCGACGACGAAAACAACATTTTAACTTCATACTAGTTGACATACTTCATGCATTCATTCTTCACCTAAGTACTCAACTACTCGCAACTGTGAATGCGTATTGTGCGAACTTGAAATGATTTTACTAAACATAACCTCAAAGTTAAAACAATAGAGATACTAACAATTCAAAGAACATTAGTATATCTCGCAGCATATTCTTAATTAATTAATTGCCCACCGCTCCACGACAGCGCTCCGACGCGCTCGTAACCTTTTCCGCCAATTTAACCGGTAACCGTAATATTTACGAAAAATGTTACTGGACAAAATGTATTGAAATTTTAAGCTCTTTCTCTGTGACGCGGTAAAAATTAAAACAGAACGAGACCTTCGGCCAGTATTACAGGAAACAGTCAGCAACACACGTTAGCGTTCAATCAGAGGCCGCCATCTTGAAACGGAAATTAAAAAAAAACGTTATATAATATGTCGTTCGAGTTTTACACAGAATACCTTTATATTCATTTCAGTATAATTGTAAAGGATTTGTAAAACAATCAATCAAACGCGTTCAGATAAACAAAATTAGAAAACAAGCACAAATACACACAAACAAACAATATGCCAAACGGTTTATAGTTGGTTCAGAGACCTTGCTTTTCTCGGTCAATTTTATTTTAGTAAAGTTGTAAAAGTTTGTTAACAGCAGAATTAGTTCAATATTTACATAGTGTTAGTGTTATATATATATATATATATATATATATATATATATATATATATATATAACGACCCTTCAAATTCAAAATGATTTATGATGGCATGCGCTTATTTCAAGGTTCCGGTACTAAGTCGTACCATGATGGCCGCTCCAATAGCTCATTTTCCAATAGAAATTCGCTAACAAGTACAGTACGTATTACAACAGCCCTTATTCTGTTATCGACCCTTGCGGCTTGTGACAGAATTGAAGGATTACCCTACTCATCCTCTTAACCCCAGTGTAACGTGCTATATCGTGTGTAACCGCAAGTCTAAGGGTGGTTCACTTTCCCGCCAATAAATCGCAAAAACCGAAGTATTTCAGGCGATTTCTTTTACATAAGTGTTTATGTAGAGAAAGTATTTGGATGACAAAAACAACATTTTAACTTAATAATAGCCCTAGCTGACGTAGGCTTGGTACGTTTATTCTTCACGTAGACTCAACTGTTGGCTACGATCGCGCCTGTAAATTTGAATCACTGTGCAACCTATCTCACAAAAAAATAACTTCAAAATAAAAAAACGATGGTAGCTTACAAATATTAAAACGATAACAAAATTTTCTAAAATTCAGTTATATTACCTGTTGTTAATCGCGGTTTTCTTATGAGATATTGTCAGTAAATTACTTTTGAATTTTTTAACGAAAAAAACATTCTTTCCTAATTCTTATTGTTATCACTTGAAATGATAATTCTAAATCAAAAATTACTGCAGCACGCATCTGTATAGCTGACTAAATGGATGCTTATTTCCAAAAAGTAACGATACCATTCCAAAAAAAGGTTTATACATTTCTTAAAATGTGATTTTATCATTATAAGGAGAGATTAAATTGCACAAATTAGCGTTTGTACTTTCAATAAAATTTGAAAATAAAATTTTTATTAAAACTTGACACAAAAAACGATTATAGCAATAACTTGGATAAGTTCGTTGACCAGCAAAATTCATTTAACAGTTTCAAAATGGCGGTCATTTAAAAATTCGTAACTTTTTTGTTGTGAATATTTTTGAAAATCCGATTTCATCATCGTAATCCTCTTTAAAAATACTGCATAAAAAAGAATTTTTAAAATCTGTTGAAATTAAACAAATCTTTTGACGGAGGTCGGGGTTCCTTTTTCAATGCAATTTGAAAGTGTGCACAATGCTAGTACATGCAGATTAAAATGTTAATTATGAAGGTGAAATCAGAATTTCAGAAAGAGCAAGGTAAAAAAAATCGCTTCAATTACGTCAGCGAGACAGCTGCGTGTCGCGATTATAATTACAAAGTATATCGCAAAAAAAACTTTTAGTCCTAGGCAAGGATACTCTATTTACTTATTTTTAACACGTTCACGACGACGGCCATTTTTACGTGTCATAACATTTTGTGTTACGGTAATTAACATGAAATCTCAATTATAGGCGTAAAATTGTGACATTTTAGGTGATATTCAACTGGAAAAAACTGTATTCTATATATTTTAGAGGTTATGTCCGTGCGTCACTAGTGCACACGACACCTTTTTCTAAACCAGTGCTATAATAGGCGTAGTGCGTCACTGGTGTCACACTGTTATTGATAAGTACTCGCATAAAGTTACAAATAAAAGACTTAAGTTACATGATTTTTTCTTTGATGTCTTAGTGTTATAAATAGATGTTATTATTTTGATTGTGTTTTCATTTTAGTTTACCAATAAAGGTCACCAAGATAAAGAACCAAAATATAACATTACTTCATTATATTTAAAATTAATTTTAAAAATTAAAATGATGCTTCTAACATTTCAATTAAATTTAAATTTTTTTATCCTTTTAAATTACCTATAAGGTGTGCCAGAGCAAATAAACGAAAAAACGCAATAAACCAAAATCGAATCCTACTTGGTTACTTTAGCATAGTTTAAATTAATCCTACAACACAATGCTAGGCTTCAAACATGGGCGTCATTATAAATAACTCCATATGAAGTAAGAAAGTGAGTGCGTCACCCGTGATACACGCCATTTATTTTGAAGATGAATGTGCGTCGTTGGTAACGCACACTCGTCTTGCATATGGTTGCGGCGTGCGTCGCCTGTGACGCACGCCGTCTTGAACGTGTTAAGTTGTTTCCATCGTCAGCTGTTGTGTGCCGAATTGTCGGTTTAGCACTAAACCAAGTGTCGCTGTGATATTTTCTAAGACGAAACATAAAGCTACTTGATTTCACCTAAGCGCCGAAAATAAACGAAATAAAATACCGCGCGGGCAGAAGCAGGCTGCCTCACTTCCGCCACTTCCTCTCTGCTCCGCTGCCAACTAACTTTGACCGCATCCTGCTTCTCGTCATCCTTTCATCATTTTATTATTTCCAACAAAACCCGCGTGAACCTTACCGGTAGACAATTTTCCAGCATTTCGATCGAAAAGAATATTTCAAAGAGAAATGCACCATCTCGTGACACCGTACCGTATTCGTTCGAGAAACAAGTTGTTACTTCCCCCCACATTTGTCCGCGTCCTCCATTTAGTTCAGCCCGGGATGGAAACAGAATTTTGGTTTCAGTATTGGTTTGCGATGAACGAAATAATGTTTGGGTGGAAACTAGTGCTTTTAATATGTGCTTTTAACGAGGGCTTGTTGCGATGTTGGATTTTGCGCATCGTGTGATGCGAGGAACATGTATATTGATGTACAATAGTATATTTTAAAATTATAATAAAAATTTTCTGTGTTTCCGGTCGGAATCGAACCGGGGACCTTGCGCATGTGAGGCAAACGTGATAACCACTAGACTACAGAAACTACAAAGAACATTGACCGATGTAAATATATTAAATGAATCATTAATTTAATTTTGATAGTTATATTAAAAGATCAATTGTTTTATATTAATTCGTAAAGATCAGCTGATTTCATTAAACAGCTAATAGGCTATAATTTTCAAGTTACGATCTTAAAAACTAGCTATATTAATTTGTCGTGTTTTCGAACAAATTATCGTAATTAAAATAAAAAAGGAAGAGGAAACATGATGTATGATTTTTTTTTGTTTCACTTAATAACGAAAAATTTTTTTCTTTAATTTTAATAGTAAGTTATTTAATTTGCACATAATTTGACAGTGTTGTTTATTAGAGAATGTCAATTGGAAAAATGAGCTATTAGAGCGGCCATCACGGTAAGATCCAAACCCGGGACCTTGAAATGAGCACCAATTTTGACCTCTAGAACATTATTTCGTTGACCGTTAATATATAGGTGGGTGTGTGTTTTTTGTTTGTATAGTAGCGTGCTCACGTTCGCATTTTTGGTCCGCTTTTATTCACACTTCGTACAAAAATCTATTATGGTAACAGCTTGCACAAGTTCGTTTGCCAGCGAAATTCGTTAGTTATAGTAAAAAACAGTTCTTTTATATTAATTCGTAACAATCAGCTGATTTTTTTTTTTTTTTTTTTTTTTTAACGTCCGACTATTGTGCACACTTGGGCTAATGCAGACGAGGGATGATTTATAGCGTATAAAAATGCCAAGCCCTGGCCGGGAGTCGAACCGGGTCCTCGGGGTGAAAGCCTAGTACGCTATCAACTAGGCCATCGATGCGGCTACCAGCTGATTTCATTGAGGACCTGATAGGCTATAATAAGTTTTAGGTTTTTTTTGTTAAGAATTAGCTGTGGCAGTTATAGTAAAAGGTCAGTTGTTTTATATTAACTTGTAACGATCAGCTGATTTCATTGAACGGCTGATCGTTTTATTATAAAAAATATAATAAGTTTTAGGTTATGTTGTTAAGTACTAGCTATGGCAGTAATAGTAAAAGATCAGTTGTTTTATATTAACTTGTAACGATTAGCTGATTTCATTGAACGGCTGCTAGGCTATAATAAGTTTTAGCCTTAAAACAGAGTGATTTATTTAGAATTTAGGAAATTAATCTAGCTATTTATAGCGTATGATTTAATAAGTTAATGTCTCACTGGGGGAGTACTAATGAGTTAAGAAAGATACTCGTTGCAATAACAGAGGCATCGGACACGATTCTGTAGCAGCTAAATGATTATCGCACTAAGACGGGGTGAAGTTTCAACACACAATCAGTGAAAACGGTAGTTCTTTGATATCTATTAAATTCTCTGTTAAGTACTAGCTATGGCAGTTATAGTAAAAGATCAGTTGTTTTATATTAACTTGTAACGATCAGCTGATTTCATTGAACGGCTGATAGGCTACAAGAATTTCAGGTTATGTTGTTAATAACTAGCTACGTTAATTTGTCGTGTTTTGGGGAAAATCTGAATAAAAATAACAAAGAATACAATAAATACAAGATTATTTAATGAAATACAATATGTAATTATAATTTTTATACAGAAAAAAAGAAAAAATTCTGTTATTTAACAAAAAATAAAAATCGTCTATTGTGTTTCCGAACAAATTATCCTAATTAAAATAAAAATGGAAAGGAAACATGATACATGATTTTTATTTTTGCTTCAATAACAGAAATTTTTTTACACAGACAATAATTGGATTAATTAATGTAAGCCTTTTAGCACTTTATCGTGTACGTTTGTATCAACTGGCCTGGTCAAAAGGTCAAATAAAGTACTTCGATGTTCTATAGATTAAAATTTCAGTTACATCTCTAACGTAATCAGTTGTAAAGCTGCCATCATGGTACACTCTTAGGACCATTGAATGATAATGTAGTTCAATTTAAAGTTAAGAAATTCGACCCTGAGAGGACCAAATGTTTAGTAGATTTAGTTATTTTGAAAATTCGTGATCTGTATTGTAATTAAGTAATTTAAGAATTTTAGTTCTAATTGCTAATTAATTATTTTTTTGACTGGAGGACCCAATGGACCTAATTATCATTCATTATACATATAATAAAAATCGTAACCATAAATTAACTTAACCATTTTTGGTGAGTTGCCTCTAGAATCCAAGATGTAACCACTCGAAGGGGTCCTGTTGTTGATAGGTCACTGTACGGTAACACAAGTAACGTCATACATTCTATGCGCACAAAGTGTATATAGAAAAGTTTACTTTTAGAATGGGGGCTCGGTGGTGGACTTGGCTAAAGCACAAGTCAGTCTGTTGCGTCTCTGAACTACGCATCTTAAGGCATAAGATTCTTAGTTCTAGCCGCAGTTACTCCCGTTGCTTTTGCCTTACCGTTAACGCTGATCCCTCATGTCCTCATTAGTCTAAAAAAAATTATGGATTTTGATTGTTTGTAACAGGTGTTCACTTACATTACTGTTACGATAAAAAACCCAAAAACATAGTGATTTAGTTAGGATTTAGGAAATTAATCTAGCTATTTATATCGTATGATTTAATAAGTTAATGTCTCACTAGGAGAGTACTAATGAGTTAAGAAAGATACTGGGTATCGGGCACGGTTCTGTAGGAGCTACGTCATTATCGCACTAAAACGGGATTAAGTTTCAACACACAATCAGTGAAAACGGTAGTTTTTTTATATCTATTAAATTCTCGTAGAGAAATATTATTAAAGATCGAGAATAACAGAAACAAGGGAAATAATAGGATGCTTGAACGGCGTATTATGGAGTAAGAATATAACAAAATCACAAAAGCTCAATATATATAATGCGATTATTAAGAGTTTTTTAATATATGGAGCTGAGACGTGGAGAATTAAAGAAAAAAACAAGAAAAGGATAGAGGCTGTAGAAATGGATGCGTTGAGAAGATCTGCTAGGATATTGAGAGTCCAAAGAATAAGAAATGAGGTAATTCGTCAACGGATGGGAATAGAGGACAAGATTATAAAGGATATTGAGAAGAGTCAGTTAACGGTCATGTCCAACGGATGAGCCAAGTGCGACTGCCAAAACAAGCAATGGAGTGGGTGCCGACTTTAAAAAGAGCAAGAAGAAGACCAAGAAAGAGCTGGATGGAAGGAATCCGTAAAGCTATGAGTGATCGAAATTTACAAATCGGACAATGGGAAGATCGGAAAGAGTGGAATCTACGCATCGGCTGCACGTTTTAACCGAAAAAAAGAGAAATATTAATAGTGGTAAAATCCGATATGATTAGCGGATTGAAAACACACGACTAGAAATAGCGGAAAGGATTTTGTCAAACACTGTACTGAACACGACAAATTAACATAGCTAGTTTTTAACAATATAACCTGAAACTTATTTCCTATCAACTGTTGAAATGAATCAGCTGATCGTTACGAATTAATATAAACGCCTATCAGCTTTTCATTGAAATCAGCTGATCTTTAAGAATTAATATAAAACAACTGATCTTTTCAAAGTGTTGTTAATAACTACCAAAATTAAATTAACGATTCATTACATATATTTAAATCGGTCAAACTTCTTCGTAGTTTCCGTAGTGTAGTGGTTATCACGCGCGCGTCACAAGCACTAAGGTACCCGGTTAGATCACTGAAGGAAATAGTAATTTTAAATTATAATTAATTTAATGTGAGGCTTGCAACGTGCAAAATATACTGTTATATATCAATATAAACATGTTCCTTGTATCTCGCGTCCCGCAAAATCACAACCAGTCCTATAACATTATACACTTTAAAATGTAGGCAATTCTTATAAAAATATACTCTGCATATTCCATCTCTATAAAAAAACGTAAGAGGGCTTTTTGAATCATCCACTTCTGCAGGATTACAAAATATAAATATACATTTCCTGCGAAGGTCTTCTCTTTCTTTTAATAATATTTTAAAATAATATTCTGTAAAATCTGCTGCTTCTGTCAAACATCTCGGCGCTCATGAATTTAAATTATATTTTAACTAGGTGCTCGGTCTTGATAAGTAGACGCTTGTTTTGAATTCATTTTAATAAAAATCTTTGGACTGTTAAGCCAGTACAGAGGGTGAGAGGGGAAAAGAGAGAGAGAGAGAGAGAGAGAGAGGTGCCCTCTGTTAACATTCTCGTTTGTTTTATAAACGTTTTTAACTGAATATAACTACTGCCACAGAAAAAAATGATCGTTGTCTCGCTGACGTGATAGAAGCGAGCTTCCAAAAGTATTTTTCTAAGTTTTTTTGAAAATCTTATTTTACCATCGTAATCAACATTGAAATCGACATATATCAGCATTTTAAAATGTCTAATTTTACAGAAAATACGAAAATTAACCCTGACCGTGGTAAAAACTTTTCTTAATTTCAACGTATTTTGAAAAGTCAAAAAGCTATTTTATGCAATTTTTAAGGCTGGTTACGACGGTAAAATTAGTTTTCTAGAAAAATTTAGGAAAAAAATGTTTAAAGATTTTAAATGACCATCAGTTTGAAACCGTTTAACTGATTTTACTGGTTAACGAATGTGTCCAAACTATTACCATAATCGATTTTTGTGCCAAGTTTGAATCAGATCTGATCAAAATTGCAAGCTAACACGTTTTTGTGTGTGTATGTGCGTGCATGTGTGTGTTTTGTTTGTTTTAAGCATGTCCACGTTCACAATTTTAGTTTGATTTGATTCAAATTTGCCACGAAAAATCGATTTTGGTAATAGCTCGGACAAGTTCGTTTACCGGAAAAATTCGTTCGACAATTTCAAAAAGGGGCTATTTCGTATCTTTAAAAATTCATATCTTTTTTTGTATGAAATATTTTTGAAAATCTTATCACTAAAAACCTTGGGGAGCGTTGAAAACTGCATACACTAAAATTTTGAATTTTAAAAATACTAATTATGGAAATTTTATTATTACAATACTTCTGCAAATATATATATAGTCTATATGTGTGTGTGTGTGTGCGCGCGCGCGCGCGCGCGTGCGCGAGCGAGAGAATAAGTTTCAAAATAACAGTCATACCAAATCTTTTAAAAAATCAAAACGTTAATTTACATATTTTCGAAAATGTCACCATTGTAATCACCGTGAACATACACATTAACTAGAATTCTAAATTTTTCAAAATCCGTCGGAAAATACAAAGAATCCGACGGCGGTCAGGGTCCAAATTCCGCATTGTCAATGCAATATTAATGTTTGATACGCTATTATATGCAGATTTTAATGCTGATTATGATGGTGGTGTCATATTTTATGAAGACTGTCAAGATAAAAAAAATTATGTTTGAATTTTATTTCATACACGTCAGTGAAACAGCTGTGTACCATAATTAATATTGCCTGCGAAAAGTATTGAGATTTCTTATCAACTGATAAAAAGTTTCATAGGCACTGCCGATTCGGCAGTGCCTATGAACAAATACCGAGATCGCGGACGTTTTGGTTGGTTTACCTTAAGCAAAATCCAAAACGAAATACAACCAACGTTCAGTTTATTGTCGGTTTATTTGTCGCAACAACATGTGATTCAATAATACAAGAAACATTTTTACGTGCGCGTTTCGCATTTACGTAATAAAGTAAAAAATATTCGCCCGTGACGAATAAAGTGGAAAATCAAATTGAAGAGGCGCACAGAACGGCATATAAAATAGAAGGATTTCATTGGCTTTCAACCGCCAATGTTCAGCTGACGTTCCAAGCGGTTTGATAATGTAATGTACTTCTTAACAAAAATGAAATATTCAGTTCGTAGCCCGGAACTCTTTTTCAATATAAACGCTGCACGCTGCTGTCTCGTAGACGTGATAGAAGCGAATTATCCAAAAATAAATTATCTTTTAACCTTAAAACCATTTGAAAATCTAATTTCACTATCATAATAAGCATAAAATCTGTATTTAACACAGGGAATTCGTGAAGTGAACCCTGACCTAAAAGTTTAAACTAATTTATGCAATTGTTAACGATGATAAATTTGGTGAAATCAGAATTTCATTATATGAATTAAATCGTTAATTTACTTTTGGTAGTTGTATTAAAAGATCAGTTGCTTTATATTAATTTGTAAAGATCAGCTGATTTCATTGAACAGCTGATAGGTTATAATATGTTTTAGGTTAAGTTGTTAAAAACTAGTTATATTAATTTGTCCTTTATATTAATTCGTAACGATCAGCTGATTTCATTGAACAGCTGATAGGCTATAATACGTTTCAGGTTATGTTGTTAAAAACTAGCTATGTTAATTTGTAGTGTTTTCGAACAAATTATAGTAATTAAAATAAAAAAAGGAAGAGAAAACAAGATACGTAATTCGTATTTTTGTTTCAATAACAGAAATTTTTTAAAGTCAACTTTCAAATTAATCAACTCTGTTTGTAATTCCGTGAATAATGCCGCAGCAAAACACGGGCACGCAGCTAGTCAATACATATTCAAAACATTACAAATTCAGCTGTAGATATAAGAAACAAGACTAACTAACAGAATATTCCCTTTTTAAAATTACGTTTTTTTTAGAATAAATCATGAATAATTTATTTCAGCCAACGTGGCCGTAATAGAAGGCAAGTTAAATGGATAAAATATGGGACTGGGGTTTCATCGGCATTCAGTGCCCATATATTATTAGCATACAGTGGGTATGATTTACCGAATACAGTTGTCAATACAATAAAATATATTCCTCTCAAACTCTTTCTCTCGCTCTTGTTCGGTGGGGAAAAACCAGAGAGTTTCGTTCAGTAACTAGCCCGTTACGAGGCATCGTCGTTTTCAGTTAAGTAGCCCATTTTCTGACATAAGCCTCCCTTACTAGTGCTCATCTACTTTGATTTTGAGCCTTCTTCTTCCACAGTTGTATCCCGCTTTAAAACTATATATATATACGCGCTCACACACACACAAGCGCGCGCACGTACGTACTCATACGCTACACACACGTATACGTGTAAACGGGCGCACACGCACATACACTCACACATGTACGTATGCACACATATATGCGCAAGCACCACAAGCGCGCACGTACGTACTCATACGCGTACACACACGTATACTTGTACACGGGCGCACACGCACACGCGCGCACATCCACACACGCACACACACATACACTCACACATGTACGTATGCACACATATACGCTCAAGCACCACAAGCGCGCACGTACGTACTCATACGCGTACACACACGTATACGTGCACACACGCACGCACACGCGCACACACACTCACGCATGTACGTATGCACACATATACGCGCAAGCACGCACAAGCGCGCACATACGTACGCGCAAGCACGCACAAGCGCGCACATACGTACGCACACGCGTACACACACATACGTACACGTGCTCGCACGCGCACACACACACACACACACACACACACACAAATACACACACACACACACACACACACAAACACACACACACACACACACACACAAACAAACAAACACACACACACACACACACACACACACACACAAACAAACAAACAAACACACACACACACACACACACACACACACACACACACAAACAAACAAAACACACACACACACACACACACACACACAAACAAACACACACACACACACACACACACACACACACACACACACACACACACACACACACACACACACACACACACACACACACACACACACACACACACACACACACACACACAAACAAACAAACAAACACACACACACACACACAAACAAACAAACACACACACACACACACACACACACACACAAACACACACACACACACACACACACACGCGCACACACACACACACACAATATTAGTGTAAATCTTAGTTTAGTTAGGTTAAGCTAGACTTGAATACAAGTCATGTTTCGTCCCCTTATTTTGTTGTTTAAACATTTATACCTTTTACCTTAACCCTTCTATTTTGTTTGTTTAGTTTTCTATGTCCACTTTTAAGTTTTACAAGTCTCTCCACACTTCCTGATCTCTGATTTACCGATAATGACCATTGGCGTATCCATGGGAGGTGCTGTAGCCTCCATTTTTTAAATCAATTTGAAGAAATATGAATTTATTAGTTACCAAATTAAGTAAAATAAAAATACCAATTATTGGTACAATTTTACTCTTTCTATTGAAATATGGTTCTCTGAATCCTGCATTCACGGGTACAACGAGACAAGTTAAAGTTCAACTTAACCTTGAAGAGAAAAGGAGGAAGAAGAATAGGCCCTAATACGCACGCATGTATTAGTCAGAACACGAAACACAAAGCGTGAACATAGAAAAAAGCTGGCAAAAACGGTACAAACAAAATTGTTGATTAAGTTGAAAAGAGAACATTAAACGTCGTTATTTGAAGGGCATTATCAATTAAAACCATGAACACTGTAAAAATGTTTTTTTTTTGTTTATTTCTTTTATATTTCTGAAATTTTCTGTGTTCCATGCAACAGGTACTCTCCAAAATAAACCTGTGTACTAGAATATATAATATTTTTTTTATATTTTATCATAATAATTTAATTTATAACCCTGAAGTAGATCAAGAACATACTTCGGTCCATATGGAATTATTGCATGTGAAACTACTGGAAATTATAAGAAAGTTTTATGAGTTTGGGTCAGTCCCTTTTAAACTAGAACAATCCCCATGTTTTCTGTTAAAATAGTTCCTTCTGTTGATTTTGTTTTCGAATATGGAGATTCAAACGATTCTGTTTGTTTTTTATTTTGTATTTTTGTGATGTTTTTAATGTATTTGTTGCAAAAAAACCAGACTTCTTTTGATATTTGTGATTTACGACTTACCCAAGGTATAATTCCGTGCTTCTTTAAGGGTTTAAGTTCGACATATTAAAGAGGTTTCAGCCATAATACTTCACGATCACTAAAGGCGGATTGGAGAATATATATAAAAAGAAATGATAATTAATTAGAGTAATGAGTTGGAGTTTAGTGGTGGGATGATTTTCTCCAGGATAAGTAGAAAAAAAACACAACTTGGCATAAAAATCGTTTTTTTTAATAACTCTGTCAAGTTCATCACCCAGAAAACTTTCCGTTCAATAATTTCAAAATGGCTGTCACTTCAAGTCTTAAAAACTTTATAATTTTGTAATATTACAATTTTAAAAAATCTGATTTCACCATTTTATAAACGTTAAAAACTGCATATGTTATCGTTTAAAATTTTTCAAACCCACTGAAACTGAGTGAACTAATTCGACAACGGTCAGGGTTCCTTTTCGTATTTTTAATGTGATTTGTATGTTCAAAATTATAACATACTAAAATGTAGGATTTATGGCGAATTTTCGAAAAACCATAATGGTCATCGTCGCCATAATGTCGCGAAAATTAACATACAAATTTTTTTAGCAGAAATAAATAATAAAAATATTAATACATACAAACAAAATATAACAAATATGTATATATATACACACATAAAACTATTTAACAATGATAATATATATAGTAAAACATAAAAATGACACACAATTTACTGAAGGCAAAATTGGCCTTAGAAGAATAACAGAAAAATTAATTAAATAAGCATAAACGCATCTAAAACTATTTAACAAAACAATTATTTTTTTAAATGTCTGTTGTTGAACCAAAAATAAAAATCATGTATCTTGTTTTATTTTATTTTTTTCTATTTTAAATACAATAATTTGTTCGAAAATACAACAAATTAGCATAGCTAGTTTTTAACAACATAACCTAAAAACGTAGGCTGATTGTAGCCTATCAGCTGTTCAATGAAATCAGCTGATCTTTAGGAATTAATATAAAACAACTGATCTTTATGTATAACTGCCAAAATTAAATTATTCATGTACTTAAATAGGTCAAATTTATTCGTAGTTTCCGTACTGTAGTGGTTATCGCGTCCGCCTCACTTCCCCATTCGATTTCAGGCGTAAAAACAGTAATTTTTTAATTATAGTTAATTTAATATGAGATTTGCGACACGCAAAACTGTTATGTATCAATGTAAACATGTTCCTCGCATTACGAGTCCCGCAAAATATAACATCACAACCCTAAAACATGTTAAAAATAACAAATTAAACTATCCTTGCAGATCTGTAAAGAGGTTCTACAACAACAGCAATTATATGAATGAAATTTTCCTAAACAAATCCAGACGATGCAGACATTTAATGAAGTATCATATTTCTAAACCACCGTACTGGTTAACTGGTGAAATCATATTTTTAAATATTTGTAATATTAAAGAAAAAAGTGTTACAAATTCGCTCCCATCACGTCAGCGAGACAACTACGTACAAGCGGTTAGCCAAACCGAATATTAGTTAATTTTGTCCAGAAATTAATTTAAATCATTATAGCGTAATTTTAATTTTTTAAGCCCAGCTGTACGATTGAAAAACAGGTGAATATACAGCTCCAAAATTTTCTAACATCGAATTTTCTCTCCTCGGTAATGCTTTCGTACACGCCGAGCGTAGTGGGAAACTAAACTGCTTTATTTGCCCATTTATATTCTCAAACAACAATTAGTAAAGGCATGATGAACAGACAAGACAAATGTAATAAAGTTTTAATCGCCTTAAGTACAGTGATAAATTTCCTTTAAGCACTTGAAACTTTATTACACTAGTTGAACAAACCGCCCTTGCCTTTAATGTAATCAGTTGTAAAACTTAATGAGGAATGAATTGTAAATAGTAAATAGTAAATCCTTATTTAGCAACACAGTACAAAGTGTATATGACTTCGATGTCGTAAAAAATCGATCTTGAGAACTAGCTTCAAAGATTTTATCAAATTACCTTTTCACACACAACTCATTACAGAGTTAACGGAAATTATTAAACACGATTTTATACAAATTTGGACATGAAAATGTCATTATATAGGTAGTTTGTTTTACGGTGACGCTTGCAGGAGAAGTGCGTGTGCTTATGGTGGTGAGCTATGCAAAGGAATGGCTACGTATACAGAATTGGCTTAACACATTATTTAGGTAGTCTAAACGACTCAACTGTTTCCTTTTCCCACCACAAACAGTAAGCACAAAACCTATTAAACCGGCCTAGGTCAAGCGCCACAATAAAACAAACTTAGGTAGTCTAAACGACTCAACTGTTTCCTTTTCCCACCACAAACAGTAAGCACAAACCCTATTAAACCGGCCTAGGTCAAGCGCCACGATAAAACAAACTTAGGTAGTCTAAACGACTCAACTGTTTCCTTTCCCACCACTAACAGTAAGCACAAAACCTATTAAACCGGCCTAGGTCAAGCGCCACGATAAAAAAAAGCTACTTATACCAAATCTGGAATAAAAATAATTTTAAGTTCCACAGTCCATTCAAAATTTCAGTAAAAATATGTTGTTTTTTACTTTCAAACACTTTTTACCTGCGACTGGATGTTCCGTTAATATTATATTACTAATAGTTCAAAGAACAATAGACCTGACAGTATATTCATAATATGCAGAACGCTCAAAGACAGCGCTAGTAACTGTTTCCGCCAATTGAACCGGTAACCGTAATATTTACGGAAAATGTCACTGGACCAACTTTACTGAAAACTTTATTGGAAAGCTCTTTTTTGAAAAAAAAAAATTAAGCGCTTTAAAGTTGATTTTTTTACATTTTCCAATTTTTTACTGTTTTTTATAATATTTCTCGAAAACATTGTTAACGTTTACAAAATGATGATTACAGTATAAAATTCTATACTTTGGGCCAAATAGTGTAATATTTTGTAAGTTTAACTCCAAAGATGTGATCCATACTTGATAAATGTGATTTAAAATCGTTTTATTTACTAAATGATAAAAAAACGTATAAGTGACCTCTCTCGGAAACCGTTGATAAAACAAAAAAATTTTTAAATCGAAGATAATTAAAAAATCTATAATTCTGATAAAAATAAAATTTTCTGTGGGACTAATATTTTTCAAAATATTAAATAAAAGCAAGTGTTGATTTTTACACCCCCTTTCCATCCCGTATAAAAATGGTTTGATAGAGTTATTTCGTGTTTAACTATCCTTGCTATTTATTTTTAAGAGCTAAGACTATTTTCGGCAAAATTTGTTAATTCAAAGATCGTTTTTAAGAAAATTTAGGTGTTGTTATTTTAAAACGTCATAACTCTGTTAATGTCGGCACAACATCAAAAAAAAAAAAACAAAAGCAAAAACTATTCAAATTATGCGTCACATTTAATATAAGAGGAATACATACCTCGAGAAATAGAAAACTCAATGAAGGTACTACATATGGCAGAAAAGGAAGACGTATGAACATTTTAGATAACTTGGAAATTTTTAAATCTAAATTAAAGGGAGAAAACATAATAAATGAACAGATATCGTCGCAAGCAGATATTACGTTTAAGAATCTACAAATTTTCAAAAATTAACAGGAGGAACGACCGTTGAAGAGAAAGTTTGAAAGGAGCCAATCAGAAGTGAGCGAAAACGCATGATTTTGAAGAGCCAATCAGAAGCGAGCACGTCAGGTTTAATGCACACGCGTTGAATAGAGGAGTGGTACGAGATGGAGATAGAAAATTATAAATAGGACGGGCCATAATTAGCTGTAATTTTACAAGAACAAAATTATTTGTATCTTTAATATTTATAGCGTTACAGGTGAAAAAGTACGTAAAAAACATTTTGCAATTTGTACCCTCCCCCACACACACACACACACACACACACACACACACACACAAACAAACACATACACACCCCTAAACGGTCCTAGAGGTAGACCGTCAGCAAAGTTTACAAATACGCGTTTCCTTTACTAGACTAGAAGAGTAAAACGTAAACATATTTCATTATATTTCTTGCTTAATTATTTCTGTAATACCGAACTTTATTTTAATTAATTCAAGCTTAACTAAAATTACTTTTAAACTACCGTAGAAACCATATTATTTCATAAGAAAAAGAATTTAAACTTATAAAAACATACAACGATGGAATATCTATCAGTAAAAACAAACGATACTAATGCCAAGTTAATGAAGTTTCCGTTAGAGTGCAGCAGTTGACTGGCTACAACAGAGACAATTTTTTCTTGTACCAGATTGTCTACTTTAGGATTGCCCTGAATTGCTTTATCTGCGTGAAAGGTTTCATCAAAGGCACCAGAGTGTGCTACAGTAGCGATAATCAAACAGGGCGGTTGAAAGAAATTGCGATGTTGTCAGATAAAGAAGAGACGAATTGGCAACGCAGCTACAAATAGATTCGCGTTTTATTATCTTCTAACAATCTAGAACACGTGACTGAAATTTACTGGTACAAAATATTTCGTACTTTTATCTTATTTAAACTTTAAAACTTATAAACTAAACTTGAAAAATGACTATTCTGATTGTTAGCGAAATGTCATGAGGAAATGAGCTATTGAGACAAGATCCAGACACAATGAAATGGGCACTGATCCTGCCTTTCAGAGCACGTTTCGATGGATGTAAATTTTATAAATACATATTACAAACAAAATAGCATTATCGAATGATTACTATTTAGAATCGATTAAATAATAATGGAATCTTATTACCGAAAATAAAATCTCCTGAAATTTGTATCTGAAAATTTTGAGCCGCCATTTTGGAATAAGCCATCTTGAATATATTTTTTTTAATACAAAAGGGGTTATGTGATATAGTAGTCTATTGTTATGAAAAAAATCTTCAACGGCGTACGGAGATTCGAAGAATTATTTTGTTCTGAAAAATATCATCCCTCGTTTATGAAATATGTTGCTATACATCTCTATCCTCGGACTTTTGGAACACCCGGTATATCTGTCAGTACGCAGAATTAGTTTAAATATAAATCCACATATTTTTCTATTTTTAGTGAATTTCCATTGAGGAAATGAGCTATTGGAGCGGCTACCAGACCCGGGACCTTGAAATGAGCACTAGATCACTTTTTTGAGGGATTACTAAAATGTGCGTTTGCGAGTTCGCGCGCGTGTGTGTGTGTGTGTGTGTGTGTGTGTGTGTGTTTTAGCACGCTCACGTTTGCAATTCTGGCTTAATTTGATTTAAACGACACAAAAATCGATTATGGTCGTGTCGAGCTCGAACAAGTTCGTTAACCAGCAAAATTCGTTCAACAGTTTCAAAATGGCGGTAATTTCAAACTTTTAAAATTCACAAAGTTTTCCTTAATTTTTTTTATCTGATATTACTTTCATAAACAGCATTGATTAGAGTTCTGAATTTTCAAATCCTTTAAATTTTAGATATTTTTGACAGCGGTCAGTGTATTTTCAATGCAACATGAAAGCTTAAAAATCCAGATATAAGCAAATTTTAATTCTGTTTGTGATAATGAAACCGGAATTTCAAAAAAGTTAAGTTAAAGTAAATTTCTTTTAGTTTGCTTCAATCACGTCAGCGAGACAGCTGCTTGCCGCGAGTGTTGTAAGATCTCGCTTTCGATTCGCCGTTGTTAGTCGATAATTTGGACAAAATTAATATTTTCGTCCGCCTTTTTGAAATTAATTTTTCTAAAATACGAACAAGTCTATTTATTGTTACAAAATACGAACAAATATTGTACACCGAGTCTAGCGTCAAAAATTTCGATCCGAATTTGATTCAATATTGGTCACCAGAAAAAAAATGAACTAGCATGAATAAAGTACGTTAGCCAGAAAAGTTCGTTCAACCCGTTTAAAATGTCGGCTGATACTAAAAATGTTGGACTTAAAACTTTTTTGACTTTAATCGGTGCATTCTTTATAAATTTTTAATTTATTTGTTTAAATTCTATTGAAAATTTCAAAGAGAACCCGAAGCGATTAAAAAGCTAACCATCAATTATTCAACATGCGATTGTCATGAATCAAAAAAAATTCGTTAAATTGACATCAATTTTTCAACTGTAATACTTTCTCTACAAAGAAGCGAAAAATCAAAAAGCAATTTTAGAGTTTAATTTACAAAAAACCGTCCGTAGCGGAATTAATCACCCGGTAGCCATCTTGCATTACGGATCAACCCTATACGAAATTATTTAGCGGCTCCCATTCACAAAAAACGCAATTCGAGTCGTGATCTTTTATTCCAGTAACTCGATTACTCCGATCAACATTGCCTAAAGCAATTCTCGTTGTATTCACTCCAGTCAAGAGCGAGGGCGGAGTTTTTTTTAAACTTTCATCTTCATTTTGAACGGAAAAACCTTTGATCAGTGGTTGTTCCTGAAAAAAACCTCTTTGAAGAGGGTTATATCCGGCCCGTACGTTCAAATTAACTCCCTTTACGCCCACAAAAAATCCAGATGATTTTTACGCATAAATCAACTTCAATGCGCTTTCTATATTAGTCTAAAACAGCGTCACCAGCGATAACAAATTTCCGTTATTTTTTCTGAAACCCTTGAGTCCATAATACATAGATCTCATTGCATAGGAAATTGTGTGACTTAAAATGGAGAACGATATCTATTAGAAAGGAAATGAACTATGTACTTTTAAGTTAGCTTTTACCATAAGTCTATAATATATAGAAATTTCACTGCGTAGCAAATTGTGTGATTGAAAAACTGAGAACGCTATCTATGAAAAGGGAAATGAACTATGTACTTTTAGGTTAGCTTTTGCCTTGAACCTATAATACATGGAAATCTCACTGTGTAGGAAATTGTCGCTGAAGGACAACGCTATCTATCACAAGGGAAATGAACTATGTACTTTTAGGTTAGCTTTTACCATAAGTCTATAATATATAGAAATTTCACTGCGTAGCAAATTGTGTGATTGAAAAACTGAGAACGCTATCTATGAAAAGGGAAATGAACCATGTACTTTTAGGTTAGTTTTTGCCTTGAACCTATAATACATAGAAATCTCACTGTGTAGGAAATTGTGTCGCTGAAGGAGAACGCTATCTATCAGAAGGGAAATGAACCATGTACTTTTAAGTCACCTTTTGCTTTAGTCTATAATTACATATACTGCAATGTGTAGAAAATTATATGACTGAAAATGGAGAACGATATTTGTTAGAAGGGAAATGAACCATGTAATTTAAGGTCAGCTTCTTACTTGAGTCTATAATACATAGAAATTTCACTGTGTAGAAAATTATGTGATTGAAAATGGAGAACGCTATCTATCTCGAGGTAAATGAACCATGTACATTTAGGTTAGCGTCTGTCTTGAGTCTATAATACACAGAAATCTCACTGTGTAGAAAATTATGTAACTAAAAATGGAGAACGCAATCTATCAGAAGGGAAATGAACTATGTATTTTTAGGTTAGGTTTTGAGGCTACAGTTATGTTATTTTTTTAATGTATGAATCACTAGTAATGTTAATTTGACATCTTAATCGAGTTTAAGATATATTCACGGCACTGTTGTAATTTATAGACTCAAGGCTGTGCAAGTAGTGGAAAAACGAGTTCAGAGCGCTATGATTTCGCTTTCTGGTACTACGTACATTTTACTAACTTTCCATTGTTCGGTCTATAAATTGCTGCAGTGACGTGAATTTATCTTACGATTCCTATTTAATTAAACTCGATTACGATTCCTAATTAAAATCATTAGTGATCCACACATTAACAAATAACCTAAATTACCTAATTGTAGTCTCAAAAATTAACCTAAAAGTACGTGGTTCATTTCCTTTCTAATAGATAGCGTTCTCCATTTCCAGTCACACAATTTCCTAGAGTGAGATTTCTGTGACTTAAGAGTAAAAGTAAGTATAATACAATTCAAAAGTTATTTTCATGTTTGAGCTCCTAATACTTTCAAAAGGAGCACCTATAACTCGTACATTACAAGCGGTACAACTACCATGTGTTCCGAGTGCCTGAACAAAGTCAGCTGATGCATTCTTGTTAATTCTCTCTCATTCAAATGGTTTACTGGTTCGTTTATAACTCTTTAAAAAATATCGCGGCATACAGCTGTCTCGTTGACGCGATAGAAGAGAATTTCCGAAGTATTTTTCTTTATCTACTAATTTTGAAATTCTGATTTCACCTCCACAAACAGCATTAAAATCTGCATATATTAGCATTTCAACTTTTCAAATTACATTGAAAATACGAAAATGAACCCTGACCGCCGTCAAACAATTTTTTTAATTTCAACGGATTTTGGAAACACAAAATGCTCATTTATGCACTTGTTAACGCTGATTACAACGGTCAAATCAGACTTTTTAAAATGTTTATAAGAAAAAATAATTTTAAAAAATTGAAATGACAGAAACTTTGAAAATTTTGAAGAGTTTCGCTTGTTAACTAATTTTTTCAAGCTTTACCGTAATCGATTTTAGTGCCAATTTTGAATCAATTCGGTCCAAGTAGAAATGTACATGATTAATTTTCCTTCTGATAGTCCATTTTCAGTTACATGATTTCCTACAGAGTGAGGTTTCTATGTATTATAGATTCAAGGCAAAAGCTAACCTAGAAGTACATAGTTCATTTCCCTTCTAATAGATAGCGTTCTTTGTTTTCAATCACACAATTTCCTATACAATGAGATCTCTGTCTGTTATAGACTCAAGGCAATAACACACTTCTGTAGAAAGTAGAGAATGTGAACGAATATAACTACCCCTCAAAAAGAGATCTAGACATGAGGCTCGGTTCTCATTTCAGGAAACAGAGCCAATAGCTCATTTTTCCAATTAAAATTCGCTAAAAATAACCATTCGGCTATCGTTGGTCAAGCTTTTTTATATAATTACATGTGCTTTCAATTTCGAACCACCCTGTACAGCATATTTTTATAGTGAACCTAACCTAACAAACTTGCTGCAACGGGGCTTTATATGCATTCACTCAACACTTATTGAATGCAATACCCTGGTAGTGTTGCTGGACGAAGCATTTCTGTATATTTGCCAAGAATCCCATTAGCTCTCAACCCTTCTAAGCCCCTCCCACTTCCTGCGAACTTTACGGTAAAACGGTTATAAGTACATTTTAGAGAAACTTTTTTTTTTAAACCGTAAAATCTTCGCTATTTTTACGAAATAACGGAACATTCAATTATTTACCACAAAAATATCTAGTTCGATAACTGAAATTGGGGTGTAACGAAATCGGGCTTAACTTTTGAAAATCGGTAATTTAATTTCGCTCGAACTTTGGTCATATATTAAGACTCGTAACTCACGTAAGTATTATAACATTCAAATAAAACTCACTATTGTAACTCGAAAGAAAATCGAATAAAACAAACCCGACGGCGGTCAAGGTTTATTTTCTGTTATTCTTTTCGATTTATTCCGGAACCGTAAATTTTTGTATATCAAAATTATTACATTGGCTCATGTTATTAACAAAATATTACAAATCGATTTTTAAAAAAATTGACATTTTTTTAAATAACTTCGAACTGAATGTGTATGGGTACATTTGATTTGCAAATAAACGAAAAGAAGCTGTAATCTCTGTAACCTAACAGATCCGTTTTTAATTATTTACTTGGCAGATTTTACAAAGAACATTACAATTCGAACAAATGTACATATTTTTGAATTTACGATTTTAAAAATTTGTTATAACTAAAATTAACTACAAATACTGAGTGAAATAATTTTATAATTTTAAAAAGGAATAAGAAACAAAATAGCTCAACGGGCGTCGTTGGTGGCGTATTAGGGGTTGAGAATTTTAAACAAATCTGAAAATGAAACAGCGCGCTAACTCTGCAGCTTTGGACGACAGCCTTCGGTTTATTAATGGAAAGTTAACCGTATCAAATAATTTTTAAAGTGACTACTTCTTATCGCGTAGTATGGGTGTATGTTTTGCACGGGGAAAAATTCAGTTTGCCGTCACGGAACGCTCTAACACATCCACGCACTCTAGCGAACATGGGAATTTTTTTGTTTAGTGGTTAATAAAATGTATTTTTGAAGTGGAAAGTTGTATGGTCGCGGTTGACAAAACATGGATATAAACATTTGCTTTCGCGTCACGCTTGAATCCGTAATGCATACATCCAGCATAAAGTTCTTGTATATATCTAGACTGGAAGTGATCTTCTAAACAGCTGATTTCGCACAATAGTTTCAATATTATTTCAATTGAGGTTATGTTTGTTCTTGTTAATTTTAAAAATGTGCATTTTCTAAATTTGTGTAGTTAAATTATTTAATGTATATGACCTATACCAATTTTTGAATGCCAGAATCACAAATATTATATTTATTGTTATACTTTAGAAAAAGTAGGGTTATAAACTGATTAATTTAAAGTTCCTTATATAGCCTAACATACTCAAATTAACATTAATTAACAGTAGCCTAACATACTGTCTGTGACAGTTTCAGTTAATTTTTAAGTTGTGTACCTGCACACACGCTAAATTTAATAAGAAAATTTTCAAGAGTTGTCCTTTCCTGCGTGCATCTACATTTTTATAAAAATAATTAAATCATAATAGTGAAAAAGTATACAGTCAGGCATACCAAAAGAAGTAGTCACTTCTGTCGGCGAGTCCTGCACTAAGTTTTTTTTTGTACTTACAATATTATGTGGAATATGAAGCAATGAACGGATCTGATTGGTTTATACTGAACACCGTCATGTTGTAATATCACTAGTACACTAGCACACTAGCGTACACTAGCACACTGGCGCATTGCACAGCGGTGATGTATGAATGAAATTTAATACGAGAATAATTTTCAAGAGTTGTCCTTTCCTGCGTGCATCTACATTTTTATAAAAATAATTAAACCATAACAGTGAAAAAGTATAGTCAGGCATGCCAAAAGAAGTAGTCATTGGCCAGTCCCGCAATGCCCTTTTTAACTGGATTTTTTAGAAAACGGTTCCACTAATGTAAATGCATTCTTCTTAACTGACACGGTGTTTGAGCATATGTTTCACCCTTTGGTCATCCAAAGACGATAATCACGTTTCCGTTTTCCGATCCGCTTGGCTCATGTTTAAAGAAATAGGCGAGGAAAGTTGCAACAGCGCACTGTAGCATGACCGTCGCAAAGGGTTGCATAATGCATTTAATGCACTAAACTGAGACGCCAAGGCGAGTGTTGAATTGAACTGAAACCGTAAAATTTAATTCAGCTGCTCAAAACGTACGTTCATTTCGACGCTGCCTCTTGGAGCGCGAAATTAAATAATCTTTTATTCTCGAGGGACGGTCGCGATCAAATACTTGAATTTAAATTTAAAACGAAAGAACTAGAACAGTCCGCTTAATCATGGCGGTGATTTGCTGTAAATAAGCGGCGAGCACCGATAAATAAATCAACGCGATGAACGATTTTGCAGCGTTGCCACATAGTGCAAGTTTGTTACAAAAAACTTGCCCGCTTCTTAATACGGTTATAACATTATACATTTACTTTTCCTTAGGGGAAGCATAATTCAGTAGAGGAAGGACGTTGTGTTGTGTTCATTTGACTGTATCCCCTTCAAAATGGATGGGTTTCATTTTTTAAAACTGAAACTTTAAACAGAATTTCAAATTAAACAGAATACGCAATGATTTTTTTCCAGTAAACGAAGATTTTTTTTCAAGTAGCGAGGTTTCACCAGTGGAAAAGTTGAAAGAAATCTCAATTTTTTAAGTTTTATATCTAAACATTTTTTCATACAAATTGCTCTTTAAATATAGTCTCTTCAGCGATTTCTGGAGCAGCCTTGTACGGTAATGTCAAATTTTTCTAACAAGTACAATAGAGTGAAGCCGTTTTTTAATGCCACTCTGTTTACAATTTTGTTTAATTATTATTATTATTTATTTATTTTATTTTATTATTATTTATTTTATTATTATTATTATTATTTTATTTTATTTTATTTTTTGAAAATCTCATTTCACCTTCGTAATCGGCTTTGAAAATTACCAGTTTAGCTGTAAACTCTTATTTGCCTGTCCACCACTCCACTACAGCGCTCTGACATGCTCATAAATTTTTCTGCCAATTTAACAGATAACCGTAATATTTATGAAAAATGCTAGTGGATAAAATTTATTGGATATTGTATACACTTTCTCTGTGAAGC
>JAJIZJ010000191.1:210000-223041 GCA_022606455.1 Callitettix versicolor
GTCTCGCTGACGTGATGGTGAAAAATTTCCAAAATAAATTACAATATTACATTGTACATTCTTACATTTTATCTTGAAAATCTGATTAAATCGTAAACAACGTTTAACTTTGAATAACGTTAAATTTTCAACAAAAATGAACCCCGATCGTCGTCAGATTAATTTTTTCAAAAGAAAAAAAGTGCAGCGAAGCTTTTGCTGAATATATAATTAGTTTGAATATATATATACAGATATCATGTTTTGTTTAAATAAATAAATACCTGAGCCTAGCTTAGATATTATTTACTGTAGGTATAATAAAACATCAGTTGCTTATGATTGCATCCACAGGGAGTTACTGATAAAAACTTTGAAAGAATTTGGTCTACATACAAAATTAATCAACCTTATCAAAATTACACTTCAAAACACTCAATCCAGAGTGAAATTCCGAGGGGAAGTTTCAGAACCTTTCGAGGTTAAAACAGGATTAAGGCAAGGAGACGGTCTTTCTCCCTTACTCTTCAATTGAGTGTTGGAGAAAATCATCAGAGAATGGAGCAAGAGTACTGGACAGATAAAAATATGGAAAAGAATCAGACTTAACTACCTGGCCCTTGCAGATGACCTAGCACTCCTCTCAAATAGTTGAGAAGAAACGGAACAGCAAATCAAATCGCTGAAAAACATAGCAGGAAAGGTCGGCTTACAGATGTCCTTCGAAAAGACGGAAATAATGTCGACTAAAAAGTCGGAACAAAAGTCTATAAAAATAGAAGGCGAACGAATAAAGATAGTGGATAATTTTAAGTATTTGGGAGAAAATATCACTAGAAACATAGCTAAAAAACTGGCAATAAAAAATAGAACGAACAAATTAAAGAAGGCCCTAAAGTTAACTTGGGAACGTATAAGAAAAAGTCGCTTTCCATAAAGTAGAAAATCAGACATTATAATAGGTCACAAGACCGGAAGTGACTTATGCCGCGGAAACTTTATTTAATCTAAGAAGCCGAAACAGAACAAAGGAGCTTCAAAAAGTGGAAAGGAAAATATTGAGAACCATTATCAACAAAAGACACATGGTAGAAGGAACATACAGACTGCTGCCAAGTTCAGCCATCTATCAAGATAATGAACATCCGTTAGATAATATTAGAAAGAGGAGACTGGCTTTTTATGGAAACCTAATAAGGCTACCAGAAGAAAGACTGACGAAGAAACTCCTAAATTACCAACTCAAGATGAAAGTAAAGAATGAGTGGCTTAAGAAAGTGGAACAGGACCTAAAAGAATTAGGGATAACGGAGAAACGTCTGAAAGAAGGAAGGGAAAAACCAATCCTTAGGAATAAAAACACTAGATTAAAATTTAAAGAAGGAACAAAAAGGAGGAAGTCTTTTACTCGGAGGAAGTTAGACTACAGAGATCTATAAGACTGAAAAAGTATTGGGAGGATCTCAAAAACCTAAAGGAACCAAAGTTGAAAGCCCAAAAGAACCGAAATTGACTAATGTGCTCCATTGAGGGCTTAAAAAAAACGTCAGTTGTTTTATATTAATTCGTAATGATCAGCTGTTTTCATTAAACATCTTATCGGCTGTAATAAGTTTCAGGTTATGTTTTTAAAGACTAGCAATATTGACAACAATTATTACAAACGAGTACACCAATTTCGAATGTATTATAAACGGTTACAACTTGCACGTATTCTTCAACTAAGAAAAATACCGAATTATAAAGGAGGGGAAAAAAGAGACGAAATATTCGTTCCATACTTCCGTTAGGCAGATTTTCTTTCTATTCACTCCTCTCGCCAAATCTAATATTAAACGCTTCTCGTCAATATAAATAAAAATGCAGTTTTTAATGCTAATTGTAATGGTAAAGAAATGCGCACGTGTTACTGCAATTTTTACACAGATATAGAAAGATTTTAATAATACAGTAATTTCCTAGCTTATATAACGGTTACTTTGTCGTATTAGGTAATTTTAAACAGCGACTTTATTTTCACTCCCACCACTAGTACCGGTATTAAGACACCGTAGCGCTAGTGTGCCAAAGACACGTTCAGAACTGTGCAAAAGAAACAGCTGTGTACCAGCTGTTCGATATTACAATGGTAAATTAGACTTCGCTTGGTCTTTTAAGAAATTGTTTCCTGAATTTCAGTCATGAACCAATTAATAGTTTATAATTCAAGCGTGTGTTTTATTTCAAATTCAATGCGCCAACGGCTAAATTATGCAGTATGATCATAATTCCGTTTTTTTAACAGCTAACAAATTTTTAACAGCATTTGTTTAAAGGAAAATTAAACTTTTGGGTTAATAGGCTTCCAATTTATACACATTTTAATATTTAATTGAATCTGAAAAGGTTGTGTAATATTTTTGCACCTGTTATTTGTCAGCAAGCAGTTTTTATTGTGCATAAACCTCTTTTTTCAATTAATAATTAATTGTATTTATGAATTTCGTAATTTTCGTTGTTTTTATAATTTAACGTGTATTCCAGATAGTTGAATAATAGTGGCATAATATCTTGTTTTTCCTTCTTTTACAGTAAAACCAATGCTCTACGCCATCATCCTAAATCGTTTCCTTTAATGCTTTCAAGTTTTCCCTTTCACTATCATCTGCATATACTCCTACTACACCAATTTTGAGCAGAAGTCCCTGCAAGTACATGTTTTCACCTCAAAATGCAAAGCTAAACTAAACAAAACCGCACAAATAATTTTTGTATGTTCTTCAAAATCTTCACTTCCCTCTCAAGTTGAGTGATTTTTGTTTTCAAAATCTTCACTTTCCTCTACGGCGATGATAACCTTAACGGTTTTTCACCGGGAAAAAATCCTCTCTGTTACTATCTCACTTATGGATTTACCTCAATGTAATTTTTACTAATCCTATGGTTTTATTTTGAACCATGGGGGGGCCTGTGCAAAATTTCGCCCTATAAAAGTTTTAAGTAAACACAGCCTTTTGAATAAGAGTAGTCGTTGGGGTGAGAGCGGTAGTTGGAAGGAAGGGGAAACATGTTTAAAAAATAAATCGAAAAGCGATCGCTTTGAAATAATGATCATAAATTTATGAGTCATTGTAGTATATACATTCCAAAAGAGATCATTGTTTTTTCTTAATATAAATTTTTACAGGACATTACAATATCTCGTAGTAAACCCTATTTGATGTAAGAATGTATTCTTCCTGTACTTTTTGTATTTCATTTTCTTTAATGGATACACAAATGTTAGTTGATTTAGGTACCCTTTATTAGGCTACATACAATTGTATGTAAAGACGGTATTTGGTAAATACAAACCTGCTCTTTGAAGTCTTTGTCCCTGCAAAAGCAATATGCAAATATGCAATATGCAAAACAATATAGTGATAGCAAAAGCAATTTTAATACGTAACTGTCTTCTAGTCAATTGAAATGGCATGCTTGATAATCTCTAAACGTATTTTGACATTTTAATTGCACTTCGTATTTTATGATGTCCGTATTAACAATAGATAAATGTACGATGGAAGGAGAAATCACATATATATTTGTGTAAAAACACAAAAAACACGGGCAGGGATAGGGAACTGTCAGTAAGGTCACATAACCTATAGGCCTAAGTTTAATAAATTTAAGTAAATATTGAAATTGTTCTAAGCACGTTATGCAAAAAAGTGGCATGTGTAATGGGACTGTCTATTCGTGATAAGTTAGCTTCGTAAAATATACAAAATATTGTCTGATTTGTGATGCCGCGCATGCGCATTCATGATACCGTTTTGACAGTTAAAAGTGTTCTGTTAAAATTTTCCACAAACAGTAAGTTTTAGCGCAAAATCGTTTTGCAATGTCAGAAGCCGAGTAAAAAATCTTTCTAAAGATACCTTATTTATGTCTGTACGAATAGTATGTGCTGAGAAAAAGGGATGTTGACTCGAGAAAATAATATAAATGATTCATTCAGACTCTCTGTTAGCACTTTTAAATGATAGTTTATTATCAATAGAAATCTTGTTTCGAATCTATTTTATACTTGAAAGAACTTTTCCTAAAAACGAATTGAAAAAGGAGAACGCTAAAGACGTAACGATTTGCAATTCTGTCAAAAACCGAGATCGTTCATTGGCAAGATCGTAACATTTCTCTACCAAGCTTGTGAAATTATTTTTTGTTTAACTTATAGTTAAAGCACGTTTTCTAATCAACTTAGTTTAATCAATTAATATTAACCTGATTGAAGTGGGGCGAACATTTTAATTACAAAGTTTAAGCTGCGAAGCACAAGAAAGGCGACGTATAACCGAGTTCGTGTTTGCTGACTTTGTGGTAATCAGAAATACTTCCAAGTTTTCAAAGCGTATGGTCTTATGAGTTTACAAACACACCGCGACCTACAAATAGCCTCTTCCTGAATTCCTCAAACGCTCAATTACGGTATTTTCTCCAGCACTAGCCTCTTCATGGAATCAAGGATTTAGAGAGGAATTAAGTAACTTCACAGAATTCTGGCTCTTACTGTAGTTACAGCCTCTCAGCCTACTAGATGAGCTAGGCGGTGCATGATTCCCCTCGCTTCCCACAGCAAGTTGAATCTTCTACTAAGCCTAGATTCCTAAAATATCTCTTAAGCCAGAGTGCCACGCCCAACACCAATCAATAACTTAGTTTTGTTTTACCTTTCTCTACTCCTGACTGAGAAAGAATGCAGAGCTACAGCAGCTCTTCCAAGAAGCGGACATTGCCAAAATAATAACATTCGTATGAGGTACCCAAGAGACTCATGGGGGAGCAATTACATCGATCCAGGAGAGTGGGCAGGTCCAAACTGAGATGGGTAGATGGCGTGAATGTGGATGCTAAGTAACTACCGAACACAAGGAACTGGAGGGTTGCTGCATTAAATAGAGAGGACTGACGGAAACGAGTTGAGGAAGCCAAGACCTAGTGATGGGCTGTAGAACTAGACATTATTATTATTATTTCTCTACTCCTATAAAGTCTCCGAGAGTCCCTTGATCTATCTTATCACAATGTTCATAAATTCAGTATTGGTTTTGTTCAGTAAATCCTGTGCAAGCTCTAAACGGAGGTCTGCTGACAGCATCTTGGGTACAAATCGTCAAGCAAAATTGCATATGCAGAATCTTTAACTGATCACAACCTCTTTTGCAATTTCCTATATGACTGAATAATGATCTTCCCAGAACCAGATTGTCCACACTATCTATAACAGCTGCAATCCAAGTGGTTTCCTGGAATGCTATTCCTTTTCAACTAATGTGCGACCATTTTTGAATTGGTTGAAATATTCCTTAATTTAGGTAACTCCCATACATTGTTTCCAAACACCTGCTATAAATCTTTCAAATTGTTTTCGCTTTGAGAGCCATCAAGCTATTGACCAAACTTTGTTCAACTCATTCAGTCACCTTGAGAGAAATCGAAAATCTGATGAACACATACCATAGCACCTCAGAGACCAGCATGCAGCAACTGACAGACTCAAAGGCGGAGATGAAATTCAAGCTTGTACACTAAACCCTCTCCCTCCACATTGGATTACAGCAGCGTCCTAACAATACTACTTTGCATAAGCAAATTCAAGTCTGGATACTTTTTAGACAGATCTCAGTGAATTCTCCTTTCACATATAAAATAACTTGATTTTGCCAGTTTATTAGATTTTTTGTTATTAAGTTATTTTTTGTAAGGGCACATTACAGTAAATTAGAGGCAAGATAAAAAACTCACTTCCCTGTCACAGAGTTGTCATAAAAATATGACAATATAATAACATAATATTGTTATGACTGTTGTGTTTTTTTAATTTTTCCCCCCTGTCTTTTTTTTATTATTATTTCTCTACTCCTATAAAATCTCCGAGATTTCCTTGATCTATCTTAATTCTCTCTTATCTTTCCAGAGTTTAGATCTTCTTCTTCGTCTTTACATTTTACCTTGCAGTAACTGTCTTCAAGCCCTCAAAGCGCTCTGGTCCAATGACTTGGTTCAATGCCACTTTCCTTGCCAGATGATCTACTTTATCATTCTTTCTACTCCAGTTTGTCCTGGTACCATTAAGAGTATAACATAATTGTTTATTTAGCTTCTGCAGAAATTGCTACACCATTGCTGACCTAATGCTTGGATAACCCAGGGCTTTAATGGCTGCTTGACTGTCTAACATGATAGCGTTAGTTTTCCCCACTTTATTATCAAGTTTCCTCTGCACGCCTAACAGTAGCACAGACCTCTGCTAGAAAGGTACTCGTCCGTTACTTCAAACTATTTAGTTCTCGGTCCAAATACTTCGGCTCCCAATTCCCTCAGGCGTTTTGGATCCAACTGTAGCGAATTATGAAGTCTTGTAACTGTGGGATATAGATTCTTTGCTCCACGCACTTTTAATACTAAGCTCATTCAGGGAAATATTTCTCGAATTATGCTTTCCTGTGCGAAATCTGACTACTCGTCTGAAATTTACCTGCACAATCCTGGTTTCGAACTAGTTTTTATTTGTTCGTGTTTTGGCCAGCATGGGGAGGGAAATTTCGCCGTTGGACAATTGACAACATTTCACGTTCCACTTGGGCAAAAATATGTATAAAACTGTCAATTTTTTTTATTTCATATTATTATAATTCAAGGTTTTAGCTTTAAAATGGTATACAAATGATAGACTTATCTCTATATTAACAGGATTAAAATCATATTTTTGCAAGACCTTGCAACTCTGTTTTTTTAAGTCACCTCTGCACGACCAATTTGCATGAATATCTTTTTGTCATATATATATATATATATATATATATATATATATATATTCATAATTTTTATTTATTTATATATCTATGAGGATGATGCCAAAATCAAAAATTGAATGAACGCATTTGACATATTCAAAAACGAATAGGATTCAGAATAAAACCAAAAAACGTCCAAGAGGGGTTTCGCTTGACACAGCTATTTTACAGCTGCAAAAATGCTATCGCCAACTCAGTGGTCGGCAAACTTGTCATCCAAAAGAGCCAAATATAAATAATAGAAAATTTAAGTTTATTCAAAGAGCCATTTTTTTAAACTTAAGCTTTGCTTTAGTAGAGACATTTTTATAGAAATAATTAGAAATAAATTACACTCTCAAGCTTGCCTTTGCTAAATATGTATTAGTTTAACTAACGGTACATTAAATAAAACTTGGTACCATCTAATTCATATTATATTTAAGCGGACATTGCCAAAATAATAACATTCGTATGAGGTACCCAAGAGACTCATGGGGGAGCAATTACATCGATCCAGGAGAGTGGGCAGGTCCAAACTGAGATGGGTAGATGGCGTGAATGTGGATGCTAAGTAACTACCGAACACAAGGAACTGGAGGGTTGCTGCATTAAATAGAGAGGACTGACGGAAACGAGTTGAGGAAGCCAAGACCTAGTGATGGGCTGTAGAACTAGACATTATTATTATTATTTCTCTACTCCTATAAAGTCTCCGAGAGTCCCTTGATCTATCTTATCACAATGTTCATAAATTCAGTATTGGTTTTGTTCAGTAAATCCTGTGCAAGCTCTAAACGGAGGTCTGCTGACAGCATCTTGGGCACAAATCGTCAAGCAAAATTGCATATGCAGAATCTTTAACTGATCACAACCTCTTTTGCAATTTCCTATATGACTGAATAATGATCTTCCCAGAACCAGATTGTCCACACTATCTATAACAGCTGCAATCCAAGTGGTTTCCTGGAATGCTATTCCTTTTCAACTAATGTGCGACCATTTTTGAATTGGTTGAAATATTCCTTAATTTAGGTAACTCCCATACATTGTTTCCAAACACCTGCTATAAATCTTACAAATTGTTTTCGCTTTGAGAGCCATCAAGCTATTGACCAAACTTTGTTCAACTCATTCAGTCACCTTGAGAGAAATCGAATATCTGATGAACACATACCATAGCACCTCAGAGACCAGCATGCAGCAACTGACAGACTCAAAGGCGGAGATGAAATTCAAGCTTGTACACTAAACCCTCTCCCTCCACATTGGATTACAGCAGCGTCCTAACAATACTACTTTGCATAAGCAAATTCAAGGCTGGATACTTTTTAGACAGATCTCAGTGAATTCTCATTTCACATATAAAATAACTTGATTTTGCCAGTTTATTAGATTTTTTGTTATTAAGTTATTTTTTGTAAGGGCACATTACAGTAAATTAGAGGCAAGATAAAAAACTCACTTCCCTGTCACAGAGTGGTCATAAAAATATGACAATATAATAACATAATATTGTTATGACTGTTGTGTTTTTTTAATTTTCCCCCCCTGTCTTTTTTTTATTATTATTTCTCTACTCCTATAAAATCTCCGAGATTTCCTTGATCTATCTTAATTCTCTCTTATCTTTCCAGAGTTTAGATCTTCTTCTTCGTCTTTACATTTTACCTTGCAGTAACTGTCTTCAAGCCCTCAAAGCGCTCTGGTCCAATAACTTGGTTCAATGCCACTTTCCTTACCAGCTGATCTACTTTATCATTCCTTCTACTCCAGTTTGTCCTGGTACCAATAAGAGTATAACATAATTGTTTATTTAGCTTCTACAGAAATTCCTACACCATTGCTGACCTAATGCTTGGATAACCCAGGGCTTTAATGGCTGCTTGACTGTCTAACATGATAGCGTTAGTTTTCCCCTCTTTAGTATCAAGTTTCCTCTGCACGCCTATCAGTAGCACAGACTTCTGCTAGAAAGGTACTCGTCCGTTACTTCAAACTATTTAGTTCTCGGTCCAAATACTTCGGCTCCCAATTCCCTCAGGCGTTTTGGATCCAACTGTAGCGAATTATGAAGTCTTGTAACTGTGGGGATATAGATTCTTTGCTCCACGCACTTTTAATACTAAGCTCATTCAAGGAAATATTTCTCGAATTATGCTTTCCTGTGCGAAATCTGACTACTCGTCTGAAATTTACCTGCACAATCCTGGTTTCGAACTAGTTTTTATTTGTTCGTGTTTTGGCCAGCATGGGGAGGGAAATTTCGCCGTTGGACAATTGACAACATTTCACGTTCCACTTGGGCAAAAATATGTAAAACTGTCAATTTTTTTATTTCATATTATTATAATTCAAGGTTTTAGCTTTAAAATGGTATAAAAATGATAGACTTATCTCTATATTAACAGGATTAAAATCATATTTTTGTAAGACCTTGCAACTCTGTTTTTTTAAGTCACCTCTGCACAACCAATATGCATGACTATCTTTTTGTCATTATATATATAAATTATTTTTACTTATTCATTTATCTATGAGAATGCTGCCAATATCAAAAATTTAATGAACGCATTTGACATATTAAAAAACGAATAGGATTCAGAATAAAACCAAAAAACGTCCAAGCGGAGTTTCTCTTGACACAGCTATTTTACAGCTGCAAAAATGCTATCGCCAACTCAGTGATCGGCAAACTTGTCATCCAAAAGAGCCAAATATAAATAATAGAAAATTTAAGTTTATTCAAAGAGCCATTTTTTTAAACTTAAGCTTTGCTTTAGTACAGACATTTTTATAGAAATAATTAGAAATAAATTACACTCTCGAGCTTGCCTTTGCTAAATATGTATTAGTTTAACTAACGGTACATTAAATAAAACTTGGTACCATACTTATATAAATATAATATTTATTTAAAAATATAACAAGTTAAATAATATAAAAGGTATCCTTAAAAAAACTACAAATACTCCACTAATGTGAACAATATCCTTGTATTTCCTTGGAAAGTAAGGGTGTCAGATTTGTAGTTGTTGTATAAAATCGGTATAAAGACGGTCGAATTTTGAGTTCCACAATTCTTTATTTTTAAATCCAGCAACTACATTTCAAAGTTACCAATATCAATATTTAGGGGCGAAAACTTTATTTCTGTTACCGTGGCGTTCAGAGGTTTTTAAAAAAGACTAACGTCGCGTTGCTATTATTAAAGCCTTTGAACCTGATGAGAAAAGCTTCCTTCATTTTTAACAATGTTGTTCTCAAAAATAGCAAATGTCAATATTGGACTTATTTTCTCGACAATATTTCAATAGGCATGGAAAGTGTATTTTCTCATTCAAAATCTTAGGCAAAAGGCAACAATTTGTTTTCTAATGAAATTACTTCTTCTAATATCGAAAAAAAATTCTGTAGACTTGTGTTTCAAAAAGTTTACTCATCTCTTACAAGGCAAGTTAATAAATAATATTCCGTGCCTGTACTAAAGATTTCGTGGAAGAGCCGCAGCCAAGCCGCGGTTTGCCGACCATTGGCCTAGCTATTATAAGACATTCAAAATCTGGTCAAGACATGCAAAAAGCAATTTGGACAGAAATTTTTCATGTACTGTCGTCAAATGAAAATCTTCAACATGGACTCTGTCCTAAAAGACAGCGAAACTTTGTGTAAATTTCAAAAAGCACTGCTTGAAAATAAAAAAGTACGACCACAAACAACATTTTCATTCGCCAGATGTGACGGTTTTTATAAAACCTATTTTTCAAGACCTGCCTAATCCAGCACTACTTGAAAAACGTGTCAGGGAGAAGACCATATTAGTTCCTCCCTTTCTTAACCTAACACCAAAACTCACCACAATTTGCTACACAGTCTTCGAGGCTGACTGAAAATTTATGGAAAAACTATTATTACGAAATCAAAGCCAATAAAAGAATGAAATGATAGTTTTTCTATTATACGCCGCACTCTGACGTACGAAAACTTCAAGGAAACTAACAACTCAAAGCATATAAAATTTCTAAGCACACCGGATATAAAAATGTGTTTTTAACTGTTATTACGTATATGGTAATTACGAAAAACAAAAAAATTATGACACGCAGCTGTCTCGTTGAAGAGAATTTCCAAAAGTATTTTTCATTATTTTACACTCTCTTTTAAATTCTGACTTCACCATCATAATCAGCATTGAAACCCGTATATAATAGCGTTTTAAACTTTCAGACTTACCATTGGAAATGGGAAAATGAACCCTGACTGCCGTTAAATTTATTTATGTCAAACGATTTTCAAAAATCAAAATGCTAATCAATTTTAAACGACAATTGTGATGATGAAATCAGATTTTTCAAAAATTTTAAGGCAAGAAAGTTGTGATTTCTTAAAAATTTGAAATTACCGCCATTTTGAAACTGTTAAACGAATATTTTTTTAATTAACGAACTTGTCCAAGCTATTACAAAAATCGACTGAAATTGCTACCACAACTCATAAGTTCATATATACGAGTCAAGCTCCCGGATCTGGGTCTTACCATGATGACTGCTCATTTTCCAAAGAAAATTCGTTAAAAATATTAATTTTTCCACCACTATCCGTTATCACCTACAAAATGTCCTCTTAAACAACAACTACCCAATAAAATACGTTAAAAAACACTTTTTTCAAATAGAAGTGAAATTTTAAAATTATTTTTTACATTCTCTTGCAGACCTTACCCGAATTTCTTATACATTGTTATATGTGTTCAGTAAATGCAATTAATAAAATACTTAAACGTTTTTTGTATTACACGTAAAATTATTTAACTGACTTGTAATTTTGCTTAATTAAAAAGCGTCCTTTTTTCCAGATTTTTTTAACAATTTCATCACAATAACCACACGTAAAAATTGATTTTTGTATGCAATGAACGATTGACGGTCTGTTAAAATTCAAATAATGGTCTGAGCTATTCGTAAGTGGCACTATCTGTTGTCTTCCCGTGTAAAAATTAATGAATTAATGAAATTTGTATTATTTAACTTCGCCTCAGATTAAGCCCGAATGCAAAATTTCAGGAAACCCAATTAGTAGGAAGTGTCTCAAAATGTGATTTTAAAAATTTCACCCAAACAGACGTTATGAGTGGGCAACAGGGTTGAGGCGAATCGCATTCAACCCTTAATAAGAACACAGCCCCACTGCTATCGTTCCTACAGTTTATTTCTATATTATTTCACGTAAATCTAGTTGGGCTTACATAAATAATTAAAACAGCCATAAAGCTGAGGTAAGCAAAGTTTTTAATTAAAAAACTGGCGTAAGGGCTTTGACAAAGCTGCCAGAATTACAATGAATAATCAACTTTTTTAATTTCTTCTTTATTACACAAACACAGGGCAGAAGCTAAGCCGGACGTTATAATTTAACTGTCAACGTCTAATTACCGTGATTACCTGTGTCAAACACTGCACAGACTTTCTCGAAAATGTACAACTAAAAGGCAAAAAATTGGATGAATATTTGATTTTTTTATCACATCCCGAAACGATACATGACTGAAAAACTGCTAACATTTGTTTAAATAGCTCACGTTCGCGGTTTCAGTTCGATTCGATTCAAACTTGGCACAATAATCGATTTTCGTCATAACTTCGATTCCGGTTAACCATAAAAATTCATAATCTCTAATATTTTTTGAAAAAAATAATTTCACCATCGTAATCCGCGTTAAAAACGGCCTAAATTGGAATTTTAAATTTTCAAAATCCCTTCAAATTACGAAAATTAATTTGACGGCGGTTAGGGTTCATTTTCCGTATTTTCAATGCATTTCGAAAGTTTAAAATTAGCAAAATGAGAGTTTTAAAAAATGAAAAAAAGTACTTTCGGAAATCAGCGAGACAGCTGCGTGTTGCTGTGATTATATTTCTACTTATTACAGTAACGAATTGTTAGCAGTAATGCGCCCTGGTGCTTTTTATTAATTTCTATCGCTGAAAAAGCATCTGTCGCCGTCATAAACATTGCATTTAGTTTCGACTTTATGGCTGTGAGTTTAATTTCGCCTCAGTTTATGAGCTGCAAAACCGTTGTAAGCAATCGTTTCCGCCGATCGTGAGTTGATGCTTGTTTTTATTTTGTTTTCTTACACTTAATGTTGACATTATTTCTGCTTGTAAACTGTTTGTAGATCGAAATAATAAAGTATATAACATTAACTTATTACCTTTTGCAAACGAAACAATGCATTTGCACAAATGACAAATACAAATACAAG
>JAJIZJ010000108.1:0-217071 GCA_022606455.1 Callitettix versicolor
TTTACAAAAATAATTGAACATAAGAAAATCGTTTTTGAAAATCTGAATTCACTATCATAATCAGCATTAAAAACTGTATAAATTAACATTTTTAATTTTCAAAATCCGTTGAAACTAAGAAATTTTTGACAGCGGTTAAGGTTCATTTTCTTATTTTCAATATAATTTGAAAGTTTTAAATCCAAATTATACTACAATTTAATTTGAATTTGTAGTATAATTAAATGTAGCATAATTAAATGTAGAATATAATGCTGATTGAGATGATAAACTGAAAATTTCAAAAATATGACAAAGAAATATAAAGTCAGTGTGATTATTTGTATTTCACTAAGTAGACCAACTGCCAATGGCTATATTTATTTATTTGTATCTTTTTTATGACAATTAATCATAATAATTTATGATTTCAGGATTTGAAAGACATAGCGGTGAAAGACAAACGATTGTATATTCTAGAATTAGGTAAGTTTAATGTGTTTTTTGTATTGGATTATTCACATTTGATTAGATGATATTGAAATTAGAAGAACCACATAAATATAAATTTTTCATTCTCTGCAGGTGTCAAATTTGTTTTTCTGATAAAATTTATACAAAATTAATTGCCAATTTGAAATGGTTTTTTTACTATATATGTAAACTCAAAAATTAATATATTTAAATCAATTATTATTCATATCTATAACCCCAATTCAGTTATTACAATAATAATTTTCATCAGTTTAACAATAATGCCCCTTAATTCAAAATTAACAAAATAATTCGGTTAGTTATATTACGGTTGATTAACACACAACTGAAACTATATTCACGATCGAAAGATACTAAATAATCCCTCAGCTATTTGCGTTATTTATAATCTATTACAAATTATATCAACTTAAATGATATTAACTAATTTTCCTTACTCTAAAACAAACATGTAGAAATATAGTTTTTATTATTTACAGTTCTATAAATAAAAAGTTCATCAATAATTCACATTTATATAAATACAGTTCATAGCAACCACACATAGATATAGTTATTAATGTTATTTAGTCTATTCTCGGGGCGGGTTAGATTGTGTAAATCTCATTCGAGTTTTATTTGTTAAAATTTAATTAAACTATATACAATAAAATGTAACGATAATGTTATCTTTAGAAATTCACTCAGATTTTGAAAATTAATGGCAGGCTTTAGAAAATTATAATTTTGGTTGTTTGTTTATATTCTTTACATAATTTTATAAATATTTATTGATTTAATAGAATTTTCAAATTATTATAATTGTTATGTTCTCTTTTAATAAATACAACGTTGGCTTTATCTCAATCAGAATTAATCAGTTATATACGAATAGCGGCTAGTTACTGGTTTAAATTTGTTAAAATAAATATGTCTTCTATATTGCACTAGTATTCAATAACCTTCATTTTCACTTTAACATAAAACTTAAATTTTGAATATAGCAGCACTATGTTCAATGTCCATTAAAAATGTCTCCCAAGTGTCTCTTTCACAAAATCGAAGGTTCCACCGCCTTTAATATATTTCTTTGCCGGACATAGGAGTACTACTCTTGGCAGATGTTACAGTTTTTATTTTTGTGAATTTAATTTCTATTGAATTTATAAACGAAATTTTATTATGAAACTGATTTTATGTATTAAATTTTGATCTTAGCTAAAAATAACTTCTCTTTTCTTTATTTATTCACTTGTTTCTCTCTCTCTTGCATCACGCCAAAACCTGGTTGCTAGGCAACGTTATGATGTGTGTATAGGTTTCGCCCATCAGTTGGCACTTCATATGTGTAAAATTCAAAATGGCCTGCTTAGTATATTTAATTTTACATATCCTTTTACTTTTATTTATTTCTAAGTACTTGGTGTGCGTGTGTATACACACACACACACCACACATATATAGTCTTTGTTACTGAAATATCCTTTTGCCTTTTTTTTTGCTATTCCTTGCTGTTTACATTATTTATGATTAAAACATATTACCTCGGATTGTATGTTTGTGTTGGTACTTTCTTCAGAGTAGCCTAGTTGTAGCTTTCTAATTATGAATTGTTACACTGAATACTTTATTATTTTGTAATCAGTAAATTCTTCCACCATTCATGAAATACTTTGAATGGTATACATATACAGGAGTTATGTTTAACTTCAGTTTTGTTTTTTTTAGAAATAATTCAAAATTACACACCATTGAAAAAATTCAGTATGACCAAATGTAATTTAGTAATTGAATATTTCAGTTGTTATCATAGTAGATAACAACTATTGCACAATCTTAGAGATGTTGTTAGTTAAAATACTTCAAAATTAGTTTCAGAACAAAATTTATTTGTGGTGATGTAATTTTAACACACAGAAGTTAATTTAAAATGCCATAGTCTCATTTTTTATATTATCAATAGTAGAATTTTCATAGCTGCTATATTCAAAACATAAACTAGACAAAATTTTCTCTGCAACCAGAATGAACGTAAGCCTTAGTGTGCTTAATAGAAGCATCACAAAGCATGCGTAATGTTGAATTAATGAAACCACATTTTAAGTGTAGCCTGTATTTTACCAGCACTTTCTCTTTGTTTTATTTTAAGATATATTCAGTTTTATTTCTGTCGTTTGATCTTACTGGATTATTTAAAAACTTATGTTCGTAATTGCACTTGTAACTATAAATTCTTGTAATAAATGTTTCAGATGTGAACAATTATGATTCGTACCCAACTTTTGTTTCTGAAGTGTCACATATTGTTGGAAATGAAGGTTTGACTGCGTTAATTAATAATGCAGGTGTTCTGGTCTCAATGTACGGAGAACTGAGCGATGTAGTTAACGCTGAAATGCTTATGAAACAGTTTAATACGAACACAGTAGCACCAATTTTATTAACAAAGGTAAAATGACAAAACAGTCTACTTGAGATTTTTTAAATTTGTAAAGCTATCCATACTGAAGTGTGACAATTTTTAAGTAAGTCTCGGTAGTAATGATTAAAAAGTTTTGAAATCTTTCAATGTTATTTCTTTTCATTCTCAATTCTGTAACGAAGTAATTAAAAGGATTTACATTTATACTTGTTAAAACGATTAAACAAATTTTCATCTAAAATTGATAGATAGTTCATACATAAAAAGTTAAAAATTTGACATCAATTTAATGACTTATACTGAAGTTTACTTTTGTGTTACAGGCATGTTTGCCACTGTTGAAAAAAGCAGCTGCTGCCAACAGCAACGAAAAGTTTGGTATTAATAAAGCAGCAATAATATATATGTCGGCTATCTTAAGTTCAGTGGCAAATAATGAAGGTGTTTCTGGTGGAAATTTTTGGGGTTACAGGGAAAGTAAGGTAATACAACTTGTGATAATATTTTACTAATTTTTACCATTATATTGTAAAGTGACTATAAATTCTTTACCTTGGAAATGTAGTTATACAAAGGGACATTTATTTTTGTTAACATTAACTTTCTGTAAGTTCACACAGTTCCTAATTGCAATACAGAACTGGCACTTCACAGTTAGTTGGTAACAATGTTGTCTCAATCTCACCACTGCAAAAAATCCACTTTTCTGTACAGGTCAAGTAAACACAGCGCAGTATTTATGTTTCATGACAACACCCCCTAAAATTCACATTATCGGGCTCAGGACCTCTTCCAGAGCTTTGGGTGGGAAGTTTTTGACCACCCGTCATATAGCTCAGATCTTGTGCCAAGTAACTACTAGAGGTGGGCGTTTCTGCTATTTTTACAAAACATCAACCAACTGTTTGTTGAGGAAAAAAAGCTGCTTTTTAAAACAGTTGGGAAAAAACAGTTTTAGAAAACTGAAACTCAAAGTTATATTAGTAGCTAAAACATAAAGCACATACTCCTATGTTCAGTTTTCAAAGACTACTTTTTCATTCCCATTACCACCATGTCCTTAAATTGTTTTTGGGTATAAAGCATTTAAAAAGGATAAAAATAATCCTTATAAGTGTAGTGATAATTACATTACATTCTCAAAACGTAATAATTATGTATGCCATTTTATATTTACAAAATGCAATGAATTTCTAATAGAAGCATTCTTTTTTTTACTTAAAAATTAAATAGTCCTTTGCATATTTACCAAAATGCAAATGATTTAGAATATTTTTAGTTGATTAAAAATATTGATGATTGATAATAATTATAAAAAATATGTTTAATTTTTTTTGTTTTTAATGTCCAAACACCAAAAAAAAAAATATGTTTAAATAAAATTAGGCTCTGTATCTACAAAATGTGAAAGGTTGTTACTACAACTCGCAACAAAATAGAGATAAACATTGACATTGACCAAACAGTTCTTACTTCATTACAAGAAACAAGCAACTTCGGAATAAGGGAAAAAGCATAAAAGCAGGTAGAAGAAAAGCAGTTAGCAGGCAAACAGTTTTAGCGCTTGTGGCAATGTTCGAATAGAATAGTTCGTTCCTTGTTTAACAAATCATAAACCAGTCCAAATCAAACTGCTTGTTTCCGTTTGAAAAAGCGTTCATTTGTCGTTAGTAGAAAAGCATTTTTTTTAACAGTTTGATGTTTTCTGCCCCACCACTAGTAACTACCTTGTGTTTCCTTACATGTAGACCTAAATTAGAAACACAGCACTTTGATGAGGATGTAGAATTTGAAGCAAATATGATTCATTGATCAGAAGCTGAAATTTTTTTGACAATTAAATTTGTTGTCATAACGTAACATTGCTAACAATTTTAGCATATATACCTAAACTTGAATGGTGACTATGAAGGCAGGAGTTTAAGAGGAAATGTTAAACAGTATATAGTGCACATTTTCTACTTTCAGTGAGGTTTTTGGTACAAATTGTAAGTTATTGTCAAAAAGTTTTTCATAACTAGAATAAATGACATATGATTAACCAGAATATGGGTTCAATCATTTTATTTAAAGTGCTTTACTAAAAACTGAACTCTTAAATTACACACTTGTATTGGTTTGATACAGGCTGCACTAAACATGGCTGCTCGTACTATTACTAAAGAAGTCAAAGATGACGGAATTGCAGTATTAGTGTTGCATCCTGGATGGGTCCAGACAGACATGGGAGGACCAAATGCTTTAATCACTGCTGAAGAAAGTATTGAAGGTCTTGTTAAAGTTATTTTGTCACTGGATGAAAAGACGAATGGTGGTTTTATCGAATATACAGGCGTACCTTTACCTTGGTGAACTAAATTTATTTGTATTTAATATAACTCTTGAGGTTAAAAATAATAAATTTTAATTCTGTTGTTATTACTGTTATGTAGTAGTTAAGTTCACGGACGTCTTGGCATTCTGTGCGACTAGCATACGTCTATACTTTCGGCAAAATGATGGAGGTAGGCCAGGTATGGATAGCCTCCTTTTTTCAGATTTAAAGGAGTACTGTGTCTAACCTAACCTAACACTGTTTTGTGTGGAATGTAAATTTGTTCATTTTGCATTTGAGTGATTAAAATTTTGTTTTATTTGAAGAACTAAAGAAAATGATTGCCAGTGTACAGTATGTCTAGAAGTGTGCGTTAACTTTAACTATTTACTTTGATTTATTTCAATTTAATTTATAATTTGTTTATACCTTTAGTAGTAATTGATTGTTTTAATAAAAACATTTTCTTGAATTTATTTGAGAATTTGTAATGTAAATAAGAAAAAATATTTCTGAAATGGTATGTTTTGGTTTGTCTGTCTGTTAACCTATGATATCTATTCTACTTACACAAAGATAAAATATATTGAGATTACATGAGCAGTGTTTTTCAGATTGTAATTTTGTATTCTAAGACAGTCAAAAAACTACATGCATCACCCCTGCTACGAAATGAGCTTGTACCCTGACTGCAATCTGTTGTGATCATCCGGATTTGCCATCATTCCGGCGGGGAAATAAACTCACCTTGCTCAAATCCATGGTGCCATCCACATTGCCCCATCGAAACCACTACATGATGCCACAAAGTAAAAATAGCTTTTACTCCGCTCAAATCTGTGGTGTACGTCTGCATTAGTCATCACCCCTTCGCACCACGTGGTGAAACTAGCTCCTACCTCAGCTTGAATCAGTTAAGTTCGTTCACACGGTCATTATCCATTCTACACACCACACACTGAAATGACCTCAAATTCATTGCAATTGTCCTCATCCTATGTGCCACATAGTGAAACAAGCTCCTACTATTGCTCGAATCCATCATGATCATCCTCATTGGTCTTCACCTCGCTATGCACCGTGTGGTTAAACAAGTACCTACTCACACTTCAATCTGCTGTAATCATCATCATTGGTCATCAACCCACACAGTGAAATAAGCTCCTATCCCGCTTACATCCGTGGTGATTGTCCTTATTGATTATCATTTTCTCTACTTGCAGCAAGCTGAAATGAGCTCCTAACTTGTTCGAATCCGTGGTGATTGTCCACATTGGTAATCAACCCCCATGCTCAAACGGTGAAATGAGCTCCTTCCCCACTTAAATCCATGGTAATTGTTCTCATCGGTCATCATACCTGCTGCACAGTGAAACGAGCTTCTAACCTGCTCAAATTCATAATGATCATCCACACATTTTGGGGGACTACCCCTACTATACTCGCCCAACCTAGCCTCCTGTGACTTTTTTTATTTCCTAAGGTCAAATCAGAGCTTAAGGATGTATGATCACATCTGCTGAAAAAATTTATCCACTAGATTGCAGGTCACTCGCCAGAGGCTGTTGAGAGAGAAAGAGAAGCATTTCCCCTCTAGCCACTTGATGTTTCATGTGCCCTCTCAATGCTTGTAACTTTCTTCATTGATTCTGACTGCCTAATCTTCCTACTGCAGGCATGTGAGTGCTTAATTGTCATTTTTTATATCATGTTTATGACATCTGTCAATGCAAATTGTAAAACAGAACTTCATGCATGCATTATATTACTTGTGTTCACTTATGCATAACAGTGATTATTGATTGATTGAACTGATATATTCCTTATATGTCACTATTGATTTATAAGTTTGTCCATTCTAAATGCGGTTTTTGCATCATGAAAACACATCCGTCCACACTGCGATTTGGGTCAGGCAGTTTTGAGTCAAAAAAATATGCTACTTGTACTTCTCACACCATACTAACAGTACCTAGTAAAATACGACTTTTTCTTGCTTCTAAAGATAGAAATCACGCTCAAGGGACATTAATTCGATACCATAAAGGAATTGGATAAGATTCTGAAAACACTCACTACAGCAGACTTCAGGAAATACTTTCATTCACGACAGAAACATTTGAAATACTGTATTTATGCAAAACACAGACTACTGGTAATTACATTTGTTATTCCAAGTAAGAACCTTTTTTAATAATTCTTAAACCTTTTGAGGAATATTTAAAAATTACACAAAAAAATGTAATCTGTTTAATAAGATTTTTAAAAAATTCAAAATTATAAAGAAAAAAAAATTACTGCTTAGTAAAAATATTCTGATGTTATAATTTTGGTTTAAATGTGATTTCCTTAAGGGTTGCTGATTTATTATTGATTATTATTTCATTCACTTAGACTTAAAAGGCTGATCATATGAATTTTAACTTTAATACAACTGGTTTTTACCTTCTTAAAATTTGTAACAAATTTTAATACTATTATCTTTTATTAGCATGTTTGATGCTTGCACAATGGAATAATAAAGAGCTTCTTATACAAAAGTAGCAATCACTTTGCATATCTAAATTACAAACACCAGACTGCAAAACCAACTTAGTTATACCTCCTGCCAAATTGAATATACTATTTATTACTACAAATAGTGCAACACTACAATAATTAATTACTAATAATATATGTATTATTATTATTATTATTATTGATATTTTACTCATCTTCTACTAAATCATCAGAACCTAAATATCCGAGTTTGGATGGACTGAATGGGTACTGCACATAAAGAAAAGTTTGAAAACTTTCTTCATTAAGTAGCCTACAGTAAGTTCGCTAAACTTGAAAAATACAATTTTACTTAAGAATAAACAAAGTAAGTGATAAAGCAATAAGAGAACAGAAAAAGGTTGCAATTTTAGAAAACAAAATTAATAAACTGCAAATAACAATGTGAGAGTGTGTAGCCCAGCTGCACATTTTTTACGGAATATTATTCTCAAACATATTGTTGAGAAAAGGAAATAATTTAGTATAGGAAAGTTGGAAAGTGTAGTATCATAACCTACAGCTGAGCAAAAATCATCTAATGATACCCAAAAATCTATGACACCAATAGCACATTTTATACATGAGGTACTATCCTAAAGTTCGGGGAATTTCAATGCCATATGTGAACCGTTTGTAAAATAACCTGCTGCCGACAGAGTGGACAATCAATACTCTTTGTAAATTATTATACCAACAGATGTGATGATGAGAGGCTGCATTCTTGAGTTTCTTGTGTTGTGTTTTAGTACTGCGGGAATTTCTTAAGCTTAACAACATTTCTCCGTAACAACATACCGAGAGTGTCCACTATAAAGTCACAACTATATCTGTTTATAATTATAATAATTTGAAACTAATAAATAACAAAAAATATGTATCACTTTAAATGATTTATGTGATGAATTTATGAATAATTTTATAAAACAACTATGTCAATGACTATTGTTTACTAAATCTTTACAAAATTTTTAATTGTTTAGTACGTACCCAATTTGTCCTTAATGAAATAACAATTTCGGACAGGATGGAAATTTTGTGAATTTTGATTTGCGTGAGTTATTTTAAAATCTTGTACTTTTAAACTTCTACCTTTTTTAAAACAAATAAAAAAATGTATTTACTTATTTTTATAAAATATGAATTGTTTCAATCAATTTGTAAAATGTAAGTACAAGGAAAAAAATTATTTAAAAAAAATATGTTATTTAATTAAATACACTTAGTATCATAAATTGTGTAAATTTTGGTTTCCTAACAACAAAAAAGTTACAGAAATGTAACAAGAGTTTTGGCATTAGTAAGGATAGTCTAAATAAAATTTGGATACATCCAACATTCAGTATACAACAATCTGTACCATTTAAATACCAGAAATTACTTTAGACAATATATTTCTAAATTCATTGACAGATAATTCACCTTTAAATTTTGATGTAATTTGAGCTATTCTAATATTAATTTCAACTATTTACTAGCGTTTTCCCACAGTTTCTGAGAGTGAAATAGCGGAGTTAGCTTCCCCTGCTCAAATACTGCATTATGCAATGATGTCTCTATACTCGTTGAGTTTGGTATTCAAACAGAATGGTTTTCTACAGCAATTTTAATAAATATTTGAGCAAAAAAAAATTATTATCTTTTATTGTAAACACACTTTTAATTTAAATAAACTCTAAGATTTTTTTTGTGAATAAAATTTGTTTGAAACCATTTAAAAAATGTCAAATATTAATAAAAGATATTAGGCCTAAAAGAATTATTCCTCTATTTATTACATTACACTTAATTTATTTAGATGTGATAATTTATCAATAACTATACTCAAACTGAGTGAAAATAATCCAATAAAATTCTTGCAATTTATAAACGTTTTATCACTTATTTCAATTAAAAAAAAAACAATAAGTAGAAAAACTTTGTGTCCTGTATGTGTAAAATGTGTAATTTAGATCCTATATGTGTATAATGTGAATATAAAAAAGTTCACGCTTTCTCCATAATAATAACTGAGTAGTACTAATAGAGAAGTACAAAAAAATTATGTATATGTACATTTAGTTTAGATCTAATCTTAATGATTACATTTCTTTTTAAAGGATTAATTTTTTTACCTCACTTCTTAATTATGTATGAGTACTGACTTTTACCATTGCAAATTTGTTCTTATTTTTTTCTACAATAAAAAAAAGTGTAAAATAACTGTCAAAGGAGAACAAAGTACAATTTGTAAATTAGCCCAAAATTGTTTTTTGTTTTATTTGGGGGGGGGGGTCACCAGATCCTCTAACATAAAGTTAACAAAGCAACAGTATTTTTTGGTTAATTTATGACTTAGTTGTGGTTAGTTGTAATGGTCAGATCTTAACATAAAGTTATTTGGACCTGAATTTTTTCATACTTATTGTATTCATAATAATAACATAACAAATTTAGTACTTAGAATCAGCAGTTCAACAAACTGCTTGCCTTTAATATTTTTGACATTCCAAACACTATCAAAATTTCCATATAAAGAGATAAACCTTACACCACTTAAGTATTAAAAAAACGAAGTGTATTGAGGCTGATGCATCTTCCTATTACAACTAAATGCTACAAGCAAAATATATATAAATATGTTTTCTGATAAAACACTAGGCTTCTTGTTAGAAATAGATTTTGTTTAGTTAATTTTTTTCTTTCACTACATATTTTATAAATAAATAACTGATAGCAAATTATGATGTTGCAAATAAAATCAGCTGATGACTAGCTAATTTATATATTAGCACATATATAATACACACACACACACACAAATATATATATATATATATATATATATATATATATATATATATATGTGTGTGTGTGTGTATGTGTGGTACGTTAAACAACACTAAATTTAATAAGAAAACAGAGCTAATTTGTAAATATGTTTGTACCTTATTCAATTAGAGTATGACAAATTTGACAAATAAAATTTTCATATATAATTTTCTGAACACATGATAATTTTCTAACTCTATCAAAGGCCAGGGTAATGTAATGCAAAAATATAAGTGCAACAATTATAGAAATACAGTATTTACTTATTTATTTTGCTGTATTTTACTGAAATTTATTCTGTTACTGTTTACCAGGTTAAATGTCATGCACAGATGTCTCCTTTCCAGGTCACTTAACTATGTATAAACAAAATGTAAATAATGGCAAAAATAAATTTGTTTCCTAATAATATTTGATGAATTAACTTACTAACAAAATACTTACTGACATTTTAATTACATTCTTGTCTGTGATAGGCACAGCAGTGATTTCTGGATTTTTTGCTGAAAATTTTTAAAGCGAATCAGTGACCAACCCTCAACCTCAACTCTCCAGTCTCCACAGTGGGGAAATATTTTGTACTAAATTTCCCTCTGAAAATGTACTAGGTAAAAAATATAGATTTTCTAATAATAGAAAGATACTTTGAAAACATATTGATTACAAAGTTTAAAATAATAAACTGTAAGTAAAAAAAAATCAACTATTACAACACTTACATATTTTTTCCGGGATACTGTGTCAGTCCAATGAAGACATTATGTAAAAGTAAACGTCCATTGCTTTTACCTACTGTACATTTCATAAAGTTTTGTACAGCACTCTTGATTAATAATTAATTATTATGAAAAAATACAATAATTTTAATAAATTAAAAACACCTAAATATTAAATTTTAAATATAAAGTTTAAATAAAAATGTTTTATACTGTTTTTGTTTTTGTTACTGTAAGTATTCTGACCGGGACTTCAGGACGCCAGCTGAATCAGCATTACTGCAGCTGCAGGACAACTTATTTATACTTGGCATCACAAACTTAAGAGATTACTCTGTATGATTAATGCAGTAAGGAAAGTATGACATTGTAAATAACTCAATGTTGATTTATCAGAATGCATTCACATTTTTGTCATTTACAGAATGTATCAGCTTTCTCCTAAATGTTTCGTTAAACATATGAACAAATAAAAATCGCTGAACTGGACCAATATTATCAGGTGATTTTGTGACGAAATGACAATAGCTCGGATTATTATTGGAATGACAATTATGGCAAGATCCAAACTCCGGGACCTTGCAATGAATACCTAGAGTGCTTTTTGAGGAGCAGTTTTAACAAGTCGTTAAAAATTGTGTCCTTGTAATTTAAAATACAAGAGACCTCGCAATATATTCTGGCCATCTTTCAAAGCCTATTTCACGATAGTGCTCGCAACCTTTTCCGCTAATTTAACCGGTAAAATTATTAACCAACTATTGAAAATTCTATGCTCTTTCTCCACGAAACGCTAAAATTTATGATGGGTCTTGCCGTACGTCGTTCGGGCTTTATACAAGTTACCTTCGCATAATGGTACCTCAAAACAATTGGTCTATGCGTTTAGCCAAAACTGTGTAAACTCATCGTTAAATCAAAGGTAGCCATTTTGAAATGGAAGTGAATGGAGAAAAATATTACAAACACATTTCCGGGCTGTAAACAAGGTACCAAAGTTTTAAAACAATGGGTCAATGCGTTTGGCTAAACTACGTAACAAATAAACGTGTGTGTGTGTGTGTGTGTGTGTGTGTGTGTGTGTGTGTGTGTGTGTGTGTGTGTGTGTGTGTGTGTGTGTGTGTATGTGTGTTGTGTGTGTTAGTACTCAGCGGTCGTAACTTTGAAAAAGTCGGCGAAGTGATCGATTTTGACAATAAATACAGAATCTATAGTACTGTACACATTGATTTTGATAATAGCTTGGGCAAGTTCGATACCCAGCAAAATCCGTTCAACCGTTTCAAAATGACGGCCATTCAAAATCTTGAGGCAATTATAAGTTTTTTTATGTTACGTTTTTTTTTGAAAACCTGATTTCACTATCGTAATAATAAGTGTTTAAATCAGCATTGTAAACTTCCAAATTCTATCATATTATTTCTCGAGTCAACATGCCTTTTTCTGAGCACATACTATTCTTACAGGCATAAATGAGGCATATGTAGAAAGATTTTTTTAACCGGCTTCTGACATTTCAAAACGATTTTGCACTAAAACTTACGGTCTGTGGAAAATTTTAACATAACTTTTAACTGTCATAGAAAAAACGGTACCATGGATGCGCATGCGCGGCATCACAAATCAGACAATATTTTGTATATTTTACGAAGCTAACATATAAATCATGAATAGACAAACCAATCACAAATGTCACTTTTTGCATAACGTGCTTACAGCAATTTCAATATTTACTTAAAAGTCATTCAACTTTTAATATAGGTTATGTAGCTCTACTGACGGTCTCCTATACCCGTCGTACAAAGCCGGGACAAGCATTTCGAATACCAAACACGTGTTTGAACACTGTTTTTGCACAAATATATCTGTGACTTCTCATTCCATCATGCATTTATCTGTTAATACGGACATAATAAAGTACTAAGTACAATTAAAATGTCAAAATACAGTTAGAAGTTATCAAGCAAGGCATTTCAACTGACTAGAAGACAACTGTTACCTACTAAAATTGCGTTTGCTGTCACTATAAACAAGTCGCAGGGACAAACACTTCAAAAAGCAGGATTGTATTGTATTTACCAAAAGCTGTCTTTACTCACGGACAATTGTATGTAGCCTTTTCAAGGGTAACTAAATCAACTAACATGTTTGTATTAAAGAAAATGAAATACAAAAGTACGAGAAGATTACATTCTTTCATCAAATATCGTTTACAACGAGGATTTGTATTGTCCTGTAAAAATTGTTAAACAATTATCTGTATTGAATTGTATATACTACAATGACTCATAAACTTGTGATTATTATTTCAAACCGAGCGTTTTTCGATTTATTGTTTAAACGTGTTTTCCCTTCCTTCCAATTACCGCCTCACCCCAAAGACTACTCTTATTCAAAAGGCTGTGTTAACTTTCATAGTGCGAAATTCCGCACGGATCTCCTGGTTCAATATAATACCAAAGCAAATCTAACGTTATCAGGGATTATTTTCGAATTTTCAATATAATTTAAGCAGATGTAAACACTGATTATGACAGGAATTTCAAAAATAGCATATATAAAAATTATTGTTGTACTGTTTTTTTTTGGAAATGCGCTTCTTTCATGTCAGCAAGACAGCAGCGCGTCGTGATTATTTTTGTTTTCCTGTAAGGATTGAATACAAGGAAAGTCTTAACCGGTTATGGGTATCTGTGACGTAACCTATCTTTTACATCGCAAACATGTTTCTGTTAACATGCAGTAAACAAAAATGACGTCACAGTTCACAACAAACTACGTACTATCATGGCTAAAAACAATATACGTAATTACCTTCCGGAAGTACAAGACATTGACATGTGTCATCTTCATACTGTACAATATTTCCGCGAATCCGTATTCTTTTGTAAATGTTGACAACTTACTTTAAATATATTTTGCAAAAACATTACACAAACTTTCTCATATTCATATTTTTGGATCTTTTCTGTTATACTACTAAATGGCTCAAATTTTTTAGTCTTATTTTTTATTTAATTTTAATTTTTTTTTTTTTTAACGTCCGACTATTGTGCACACTTGGACTAATGCAGACGATGGGTGATTTATAGCGTATAAAAATGCCAAGCCCTGGCCGGGAATCGAACCTGGGTCCTCGGGGTGAAAGCCCAGTACGCTCAACTAGGCCACCTAGGCGGCTTTTATGGTCTTAAACAGATGTTATAAGATTATAGTAGTGTATGTCTTCCGAGAACAAAAGTGCTGACAAAAACGATATTGCGTTTGCAAGTTTTTTAAAAAATATAAAACTGTTTATTTAAGAAAACAATTCTTGCAAATAAAAATTAACGAAATCCGCAATGTATTTCATTGGTTATAGCACGTTTTGTTGGTTTAAACCACAGGAGCCAAGATATTCACTCCATATAATCAATGTCTTGTAGTAGTTTATCTAAGAAACGTTTTTTTTTAGTAGTTTATCTATAAGAATTTCTCTATAACTATAGATATAATTAAAATTTCAATATAAACGATACTGATTGAAGTTAATAATTAACTTTTTAAAAAATAAATATTATAAAATTGGTTTTTTTTTTAAAGGAAGTACTTGTTAACCTGACTTATAAGATGTTTAAACTCTCCTAAACAAAGTTTGGACCCCGTGTGTTGTAGGGTCTATAATAGAAAAAACCCATAATTTTCACAAAATTCTTTTCATGTCCCCTGAATTCAAAAAAGTAATTCTCAATTGAATTTCTGGGCATCTATGAACAAAATTTTGTGACTGAAACATTTTTTAACAAAATGACTAAAAAAAGTTAAACAAAAAATTAAACCTTTTTTATTACAAAAAAAGAAACAACTACAAAACAAATTAAATTTCTTAAAATTGGCTTTAACGTTGTTGATCATACAAGTAGCCAAACAAAACAAAAAGGTTGCTAAGTTTATAAAAACTCTGGTTTAGGGTTTATTGGAAAAAAATGAAAAATTGGCCTACTTTTTCAAAATTATTTTTTCAGATTTTACTCAAATTTTGGTCACATAAAACCAAAATAAATGAGACTGATAAATGTCTCAAGTCAGTGTAGACAATTTGAAATAAAAAAAAATAATGGTTTTGGAGAAAATTGGAAGCTTTGTCTGGTTGTTTTATTTTTTGATTTACTAATTAGCCATAAATTTCTTTTTTTATTTCAAATGTGGTAGATGGGACAATTGTCATAACTGATCAATATTTGTTGAATCAGTTTTAAAAAATCAGGCAAATTTTCAGTAACATCTGAATCAGATTTTTTTATTCGAAATAATGAAATGAGAAAGTTTGTGTAATATTTTATTTTTGTAACATCAATAAAATGAGATTAGTCTAAATAATAAATTAATCATGCGAATGCTGATTTTATCAAATAATATAGTATGTACTATAAGATTTAATAAATTAATTCTAGTTTGATTTGGCCGTTATTACTAAAATTGTTAAATATATATCAAATCATGGAAATAAAATTATATTAGGCTACTTTTAAGATTTAAAGTAGGATTTGAACACGGTTATTAAGAACTATTTTATTGTTTTAATTGTGAGTAATAAAGATATTCTTAGCCATAAAACGAGATAAAAAGCATTGCCACTTTTAAAACAAATCTCATAGTTCTACTTTAGTAAAAACATATTTTATAAAATTAAAATGTAACTTTATACATGTACAAGCACAATTTAGTAAAACAAATTTCAATTTGTTTTGGATAAATAATAAATGGTGCAATGTTACATGGCTTTCTTCATATTTAATTATTGAAAAAAACCTTAATTCGGAAGCTACCACCTTAACAGTAAAACCACAAAAATCATCAGATTTTGCTAAATTTTGACCATATTATACATAAGTACTGTATTATAACAAATCATAATTCAGATCACTCCTGATAAATAATAAATCATTTACTGTTTACTGTATATATTTCTTTTAACTCAAATTTATTAAATTCACTTGAGTTATGTTTTAGAAAATATAATTAACTGGTTTTGAGAAATTAGACCGGTTTTTCAGTTTTTTTACTAGCATCAAAATGGATTTTTTGGTTTTTTTACATAGTGTTTTTTTAAGATTTTTTGTTTGAGTATTTATTTTGAGCAAACTATCATCACAAAAGTTGGAGCCAATTTAAAAAAAAAATCCAATTTTTAAATCTGACCAAAAATGGCTTTGAAAAGATTTTTTTAGTGTTATTAAATAATGGACTTGAGTTATGTGGAAAATCCAGACCTACAGCTAATACCAATTACAAAAAAATTAGTCTATACCAAATTTAATCAAAATTGGTTCATAGTTTAGGCACCAGCAATGTGTACTGAAAAACAAATGGATATGCAGTTAAGTAGCACTTTTTTTACTTAGAGGACATGAAATGGTTGTTAATTTATGATTTAACCACCACTGAAAGAAAGCAATTTGATTTTATTTAATGCCTTTATTTGTGGCCAAGTTATACCATTAGGCTTATCTATTTAATCTCAAAGAGAGCAGAGGAAAGGAGGGAAAAGAAAGGAAAGGGGGAGAATGAAGAAAGAGAGATGGCTGAGGAGAGAGAGAAAATGAAAGAGGATGGAGGAGAAAGAGAAAAAAAGAGGGAGATAGAAAGGGAAGAGGAGAGGGGGAAGGAGAGATGAAGAGAGAATGAGAGCTGATGAGAGGAACATGAGAAGATTGGGAGTGGTATAGTACAGTATTATTATTTGCATTTTTACTTATTCATTATGAAATATAAGGAAAGTATAGTGATCATAAAAAAATAGATCTTTAGATTTTGAAAAATATGACAATAGTGGAAAAATAACCTTGAGAATTCAAAGGCTGTACATTTTTAGAGTTCATGAAAAGGTATTTCTGCACTTTAGGGACTTTTGTGAAAATCGTTATTTCACTCATTTTTTTGCTTATATTATGTGTTATATCATTTTCTTGAGACATACTGAGGTGCAGAAGATGACATTTATTACGGTAAATACACAAAAAAATAGATTTTTAGCTATTTGTTACTAACCCGTATTTCTAACCTACATTCTGACGTCAATGATGTTTACTTTGCATGGATGTACGTGGATATTTATTTGACATCGTTTTGTTTGTATATTTACTTATATTTGGTTCACTAGTTTTAAAAGTACTTTATAATAAAAAAAATTATTATCATGAAAGTTCTTGTTCTGAAAAAATGGCTGGCGTTAGTTTTTAACTTTGTGATTTACTTCTTTTTTGACAGTTTAAGCTGAAATTATGGTAGTGTTGTTGAATTTCTTATAAATCGTGGCATTTTTAGTGAATCATATTCGTATACGAATACGATCCCACGATTTGGCTTAAAGAAAAAACACTTCATGGGATATTTAGCGAAATTTCAAAATAAATACAAATATGACAATTATAAGTGACTAAAGCATCAGTCTGTCTAATGCCTCACTCAATTCAAGCACCTAAAAAAGTTCTTAGTTTGAGCCACAGTTGCTCCCATTGCTTTTCCCTGACGGTTAACAATGATTCCTTGTCCTCATTAGTCTAACTGGCATAAAGTATGGATGTTAAGTACAAAAAAGCAAAGAATTCACCATTTTTACAAAGCTGTGGCAGCTTAAAATCCATCTGTTTGACGCTGATTACAAAGGTTAGTACGTTTTTAGAATTACTACTTGTATACATAAGAACTGAGTTAAACGCCAAAAAGCTAAGTTGAGTTAGTTATGAAGTTCTTTCTTTTTAAACAAGAAATAATTATATTCTTAGGTTAAACACGCAACAGCTGAGTCAAATTAGGCTACGGAATTCTTTTTTTTTTTAAAGAAAAATTATATTCCTTTCATAATTAATGACACATATTTATTAATAACACATGAGATTTATCATTTTCACTATTAAAAACATGTTTCTCACTTTCGCATGGTAGTCATTTTAAGGTTATGTTTGGCACATTTATTTTCATTTTTTTGTACCTCCCTGTTGTTTCTGTGCTTTTATATTTTGGATTATTGATATTGGGCATAATCTGAAGCGTTTCAGTACAAAAATTACCAAAATTGACAAAAATCTCTAAAGTGCATTTTTACCCAAGAAAGTTGTATTTACTTCGTTGTTTTTGTCCACCTACATGTTTGTGTACATTGTTGGAGGCTTAACTGATTATTGATGGAATTTTATTACAAATTGTTGTCATATTGTTCTGGTTTGCTTGTTTGTTGATCAATTTTTTAATAAAAAAAAACTTTTTTTGCCAAAAAATTCTTAACAATTGTATCTTTTTGAAATTGCATTAACAATTTTGATCAAATTTTGCTGAAATATAGTGCAAAGGATCGAAATAAAACCATTCAAGAATATACTTATAACAAAAAATTCAGTTTGGAAGTAAAAGAAAAAACAAACATAAAATCAGTATAATTAAAATAAAATCAGTTAATCAGATTTTGATAAAATATGAAGATACATAATTCCAAGTTTCTGTAGCCATTTTAAAATAAAATCAATTTCTGGTTCAAGAGTAAATTGGAAAAAAATATAATGGATTCTGCTTATCTTATATTTTCCAATGAAAATTCGTTCAAAAAATAAAATTACATCTAGTTTTACAAGGCTGTTATAAGAAATGAACAATGTCTTGGATTGAAACAGATGTGATACTGTTTCCTGTCTTACAGATATTCTAATAATATCTGTAAACTTGAAAATACTGAAATAAACTTGTATACATTGTAAAAACTCAAATGGCCTCCATTACTTAATCATTATCTGGCATACCTTATTGTAACTCTTATTTAAAGATAAATAAATTATTTAACATTTCTAATAAACTAATTAAAATCTTCAAAAAATCTCACTATAAGAATTTATTGTTATTTTATAACAACTGTTTGTTAAATTTAATCTAATTAAATTACATATTATAAAAAGAAATACCTTTTAAACTTTGTTTGGATGTTGACTGCAAATAAATGGTAAGGCAAACTCACAAATTGTTATATATAGGTACTCTGTTAGTTGATTTTATATTAAAAACTGCAGTTCAGAAGTTATTGGCACAGTACAGATCTATTTCTTCAAAATCAGCATGACAGATTTTGCTCAGATTGTATAATTATCATGACTTGAGGCAGTTTACAAAATGTGAAATAAAAGTAAGTTGTCACTGTTACAGATTTTTTGCAAATAGCTTTTGAATTGTAGTATGTTGAGAGGTAATGACAAATATTACTTGGACTCCAAAAGCAAATATTGCATATCAGCAAATTTTGATTAAAATTTTTGGAAAAATTTGTATTTTCATATTTTAATCAGTTATCTAATTTTAAATTTTGATTAAATCAGATTAGTAATTTTTTCTAAAAGAATAATAAAGTAAGTTTACATTCATAGATAAAACTTTTATAATTTGGAATTTATTTACCTTATTTGCATAGGCAAAATCAGGATCATAATGTCTTCTATTCCAGTTAACCTCAACACAACAAATAAATTAATATTACAATTTAAATAAAACAAACACAAAATACATCATTACAATGTAAAATATACACAAAATCAGAAGAAGAGTAATTACAATTATACATGTATAAGAATATATACATTATTATAAATAAAACATACATTTTTTACACACTGACTCACACAACTAAAACCACAAGTGCTTCACTCGCAAGGCAATCAAGAAGTACACAAACTCCCAACGAAACCAATATCAATTAATGGTGCTGATACAACCCTTGCCTAATAATTTTGACAGTAGGCTATACAAAATAAATATATCTTTAGGGTTCTCAAAAGTGTAGGTATTCATATACCTTTTATAGTATTGTTAAACACAATTTTAGGAGCAAGATTTTATATGTAACAAAGATTGCATGCATCTTTTATAAAATCTAACTTCCAATATTTTATTAGAACAAGTTATGCCTTAAACTGGCTTTTCTTTTCTGTTTATAATAAATAAACTTCTGAAAGACATTATTTATTTCCGAATAAAAAATGTCTTTAATCTAACAATTATAAAGATAATAATTAAACTATATCACTCAATTTGCATTTACAAAAGCGTAAATAAAATTTTGTTTTTTCATATTATGCTATACTACTAGTAAAACTGTATTTGTGAAGTTTCAATGTACACAAAGCTGACAAACATTCAGTTGTGAAAAAAAAAACTGTTTCAAATTTTCGTTATACTAAAACTTTCACAATAGTATGATAGTAAAACTTTTTATAGTACAGTAATTGTGTATAATTTGGTAAAATCAGTCGACATAATCGTCAAATTAGGAAATGTGTGAAAAGAAAATATATTATTTTAAAAATAGAATTTATGACTTTAAACAGATTATATTTTTTCATATTAATTTCCTTTGCATCTTAGAAATTTGATACTTAGGTTAGCTCTACTTAAAAGCCTAAATAGAATGCAATTTTGTCTAATTTAGTTTCTACTGGCAAGATCTTTTTTAATTTCAAACATAACTGATTACTTTGTACTTCTCTGTATAACATTTAAAACTATTAGTAAATCAATACTATATCAGAATGTTAAGTATTCTGTTAAATATTCATCCAAACGAAAAACTGATAGGTATTTTTTTATGAACAAAAAATAACTAAACAATGAATAATGTTTTTACATTCACTTTCAAGGATCAAAAATCCCTTTTAAAAAACAATCTCATAGGTCAAAATATACAAAAAATTTTGAGGAGCCTCTTTTCATGTACCTGGAAACACCTTTCAGTTGTTATGGATTTTTCAATCATGATTTAGGTTACCCTAAGTTTAACTGATACAAAAATGTTTACAAAACTTTTTTCACATTCCATTATTTCTCCAAAAAACAAAGCATTATTGTTATTTACTGAAAGAACAACAACTAAACAACTGACTATAGTAAGATTTTATTTTCTATTATCTCTTGACCACAAATTCCTTTTATTTCAAATATGATACACCAACCATATGATACATGACCAGAATCTGATTCTGATGAATCAATTTTAAGCAAAGAGACAAATTTTTAAACTTTTAGATCTCAACCAGATATTTTGGAAATATAATGACCTATATTTTTGCTTGGCTATCATATGGACAATATTTATTGAGGGAAGTTTGGTCAAAATCGTTAACAGCTAATTTTAAATAACAAATCTAATATTTACAGTTTTTAGACAAAATACGTTATATTTTCAAAACTTTTCTTTCAGAAAAATTAAAACTGATTCTGAGATATGGACAAACCAGATCTAAATGTCAAATTTCATAAAATCAGTTGACTATGTATCCTGATATAACAATATCCAAGAATATAAACAACAAACAAAAAACCACTTTCGAAACTCAGGAGACCAGAAATTAAATAGATTCATTTATATTTCAAAATTATTTTTTTCATGATCATTGAAACTTTTTTTCCTTTGTATAGTAAATAAAATTTATCACCATATGTTATCATTGCAATAAACATATGATTGAAAAAATGATTCAGTCATTGATGAAGTAAGTCATACAATCAGTGTAACAATGGTATAGAATGCCATAAAAAACACAAGCTGTGTACAAGGAAATTATCTAATCTCTAAGTAGCATAATGAAGCCATTTTTATTATAGTTTTAACTCACTACTGGAAAATTAGTAAGATTTAGTTCGTCAACTAAGAAGTTGGTGTGATTTTTTTTACCCTTAGAAAATTAAATAACTGAATAAAAACCAAAATATTTTTTATATATTATGAATTATGGCATAATTGTTAGAAATTATTAAAAATATTAAAATATGCCAGGGGTAAGTAAACTGTATACAATTATTTTGTCAACAATAGTAAATATTTTCTACTATAGCCTAACCATAAATACTGCAATTTCATTTAAAACTAATTATTTTAAACTTTACATCACAAGAGAAAATATTGTATTTTTCTGTTCAGCTTCATATACTACCCTAAGTCACACAGTAATATCAATAAATAATCTATATTTCAGAACAGAAAAGAATCTATTAATAATGATAGTAAAATTAATTTGTTCTATTTAACTGATTCACATTATAAATAATTTTTCAATAAAGATTATTAATTTAAATAGGCCTAACTTGGTTATTTAAGTTGTTGTATTATAAAAAATATTGACAATTTTGTAATACATTTCAATAATAATAACTTGAAATTTTCAAATATAGTAGATATGCATATACATTAAATTTTGCTCACTATGAACTGACCAATTACCAAATCCCAAACAATTATAGTCCTAAAATTAGTGATTTCAGAAATACAATTATAATAGATCCAGGTTATTATATGCATTCTGATAAAAAGCTACAAATTTCTTGTACTATACAATTTTAGTAGGCCAAAATATTTAGAAATAGAAATAGGTTACTAAGTTACCATCAATTTTACCTTAACTAGCAGATTTGAGTTGTGGCAATCTTTATTCATTCTCTGATTTAATATTGTTCCCATAGAAGAAATAATTTTTTACTCATCAAATTAAAATTTTTGAATGTTAAAAAAAAACATAAATATTGTACCTTCTATGTGGCCTCTCTCATGCCTAATGACCCTAGGCTGCTGGCTAGTCTGTTTAGAGGGAAATCCAACATTGATTTCCTTGTGGTAAAAGGTACAACACTGGCATTACATGAAGCTTACTCACATAATAGGCAAGAGGAAGCAACTCTAAGTGGTATAATCAATATTTAAATTAAAATCATTATTTAAAGAGCAGGAAGATATCTCCAGATAAAGTCAGTAAACACTCTTATTACCTCAGTCCAACATGTATATCAAAGTAAGTTAAATTTTTTTAGTTTTTAGTAATTTAATGCACTGGTGATATGCAATCCAGTTCAAAATAAGAAACTATATTTTTAACAATTAAGAAAGTGTAGAACTAGGCCTTCATTATAAATATACTAAATATTTCATATCTTTTTTATTCCAAAACAGTAACTTAAAATAAAATTACAAATCAACATGCTTTAATTTTTTTTCTTTTAAATATATGTAATAATATTCTAGAGTTGCATGTTTTTTTGCTGTACTAAGGTTTATATTATTTTGTAGTATGTCAGAAAATTTATTACATAATTCAGTTTATTCAATAATTCAAAATTTATTCACTACTGTATTTGATTTTAATAGTAAAAGTGCAATTATTTCTGTATTAATTGCCAGAAATAAAATCTTTTTAAACATTTACATGTACATGCAGACAAGTACATGCAGATAGGCTTACTATATAATTATAGTGTATTAAATTATCTAACTGTACTAGATTTCCATTATTAATATGAAATACGAAATAATTAAAATATAAAATAACTGTTTTTTAAACTAAAATATAAATTATACTATAATACATTAAAGTAAAATATTATTTTCCTTCTAGAAATATTTATCTGTTGAAAATTTGGAGTTTAAAAAATAATTTTAATTGTTTATATTTTGCTAAAGAAATTGTCTATGTTTAATCCAAAAAGTTATAGTGTCTCTTGAAAGGAAAATACAACCCAGAATATAATAATATATGATTATGTGTTTAATGATGATATTTATAGCTGGAGAATTAAAACAACCAGTGAACTGTGTGAGATACACTTGGTTAGGGACACTGATTAACTTTAAATACCCTGCAAAATAGTGACTGTGGCTTGTATTAAGGATACGGGAGTGTAAAGTGTCTAAAAATGCATTAGAGTATTTATAAACAAAAAGAAGACTGGTCGCAGAATGTAGGATACAAGGATTTGTTGTGCCAAAGGAAGTGCCGCTTATTAAACGAAAAATAGACATTTACTTTCATGTAAGATGAGTTGTGTTTATATTGTTTCAGGGACTAAACGGGCGTTTGGTTTTTGCTATTACAGCTTCGGCCGTTGGTTCTTCTTTCCAACATGGATATAACACCGGTGTTGTCAATGCACCACAAAATGTAAGTTTAAGTAAAATAACTTTAATAATACAAATTGTTTCGGAGGTAGAAATAGTAACAACAGACACAATAAATATTAATTTGATAATAAGTAGCAATCTGTAGTCTATCTGCTTACAACATAGGAACCTACAATATGCTGTGACATACTGACAGATATTTGAAGCAAACGTAAACGCAAACATCCTTGGTGGACTAAATTCTACCAGCGTCTGTAGCGTCATGTGAAAACATTTGTAAAAACAACTGCAGGCTAACTTATACATAGTTTGTTCTAACTGTAACTCACTTCTATCAGGCAAATATATTGATTTGCCCTTTCAGTGCCATAAACATTTTTTATATGGCCAAACAATTTTTTATTTTTTACATTTTAAGCTAAATAAACATACAAGTATTTTATGAAAATTGTTTTTCCAAGGAGACAGACACAATATATAGTAAGAAAAAAAGTAGCAGAATTTTTAGTCAGTTATACAACTCACAAAGATTTCATGTATTCCTGTCAGCTCCCCCCAGAACAGTCCAATTATTTAAGATGGGCCTCGCCTCACCCTCACTCTAAGTGAGTTGAACACAAAAATCAGTGACTGATGTGGGGTTCAAACCTGATCATGCGAACACACTATACTGGTAAGGTATAATGCCTCAGACTGCTCAGCCGTTTGACCAGTCTGAAATTGTTTCATTTAACAAATCTTCATAAGTCGTTGGTTATTATATTATTAGTTTTCGGTTATGTTAAAAACTTATTGTTGATTTCTTGATATTTTTTTATTAATTTTTTAAAAAAAGTCAGAGCTAAAGAATGCTCCAGTAGATTTATATTAAACAGATGTCCAATAAAACCAGATTTTGGCATTGAAAGAGTTGACTGCCAACACTCAACAAAAGAGTTGAATAGTATAAAAAACTTTACACAAAGTTATTAATTGAATATTTTTCAAAACATTTTTATTCTGAAAAAAATTAAATACCAAAACCAGCTTAATTATTCAAAATTGGTTCATCATATTGTAGTTAAATTCTGTTCTTGTATGAAGATTCATAACTGAAGTGAGTTTTCCAAACTTGAAATAATATACAGTAGCTTTAACAGTGTTCAGGTTTTATTTAATTTTTTTTTTTTAAGTTTTCTTATTCTAAATTTTCTGACTAACATTGATTGAGTTATTTACTTCTTATATGATAAAAAGCGATGGGGTCATATGACCAAAAGTTCATTCAACCAAAATATTTATAATATATAATTTGGTCGAATGAACTTTAGATCATATTAGCTCTTCCCAATAAAAATTTGAGCAAAATGTAATAAATTGATTTTTGAGAAATTAGGCCAATTTTTATAATTTTTCTTGATAGCTTACGAAAATGATTTTTTTACAGATAAAGCTAACCATAAATTTTATTTATGTATTTATGAGTTACATTTGTAGAAATATTCAACTTTTTATGGCTCAGGAGGACCTGAAAAAAATTATAAATATCAAAATCTTAAGATCAATTTTTTTTTCTTAAGATAATTTTTTTCTCAATTTAAGACTTAAGTAGTCTGTATGTAGACTACTCCATACAATGGAAAAGTAAAAATTAAAATATTTCAACAAATATTTAATACAAATATTAAAAGTAATAATAATTTTATACTTTTAAAACCTTTTTAATGCATTAAAGTCTTGATGTTAAAATTATAATTCCGTATTAAACTGTACAGCAATATATAATTCCATTTCATGAACATCAAAAATATCTTAAACAACCACATTTTAACTTTCCAAGATTTAAGATCATTAACAGTAATAATAATCACTGTTAATGGCTCCTTAATAATCTGTTAGTAATTTAATAGCTGTATAATTAAGTCAGGTTAAGAAAAAAACTTTAAAAATAGACTTTGTTTGAACAACTTTTTGTTTGTAGTTAATAGAGGATTTTATAAGATCTGTCATCGGCAAACGTAAAGGCTGTGAGGATATATCTTCAGAACAATGTGTAGCAAAAAGTACAGTAACTCTTATATGGGCTGTGGCAGTTTCCATATTTTGTGTGGGCGGGATGATCGGAGGTGGCTTGACCGGGCTGGTTGCCAATAAAATAGGACGCAAAAATGGACTAATTTACAATAATGTCCTAGTGTTTATATCTGCGGCACTGTTAGGTAAGTATAGAACTATGCCTACTGTTCATGTAACTTTAAATGTCAGTACTCAGTCATAGAGATAAATATCACATACTCATAAATTAACACAAGGAAGTCTCAAAGCAATATTGATTCAAGGAAACCTCCATTGTGTACATAGTTTCACAATAAAATGTATTACTAAGCAGCAAGTATTTCTTTTAAATATCGGATTTTCCTTATTACAAACATTTAACAGAGTTTTTTTCAGTTTTGTAAAATCAGTACATGTTGCTGGCAACCATTATGGTTCTTGATTCTTAAGAATAAGATTATTGCACAATAAAACATGCAATACTGTTTTAAAATTAATAGTGCAAAAAATACTCACAAATTTACATTAAATAATTACTTCAAAGAGGTTCAAATTAAGTAAGCAAACAAAATATGTATTATTATCCCCATGCTTTTAATATGTGTTGCTATTTACTCCAAAAAATTAGCTCGAAAACTATTGACAAAAGTACTCAAGAAAATCTGTCTAATTTTTCAAAATTGTTTCATTGTACTTTGCCCAAAAATAAAGATTCGTAAGTCATTTCAATGTAAGATAAAAATGATGGTTTTTTACTGAACAGAAAATAAAATCATAATGACAGTCAGGATTTGTTATTGTTTATACCACAACCATTTATTTAATTTCACATTTACTAAACTTACTTTAATTATGAATCTACGGCCAAATTATCATATTTACTTAATTTTTGTTGACAGCTATTGAACAGGATTTTTTTGAATATTACAGCCTATACTTTTTAATAACTTAATAAAAAAAAATAATCTGCAAATGTACAGGAACAAAAAATTATTTTACATTATCAAATGAAATCAGTACTTAAAATAATATGTCAATGTATTTATAAATAATATGAATGTAAACAAAAACCATCAAGTGGTAAAAAGTTACCCACCAAGTTTAAAATTAAAAAAAGTTGTTAAATTATCTTATAATTCCGCCAAGAACCAATCATTTGCTTATGCAGTTTACTGAACAATAACAATCTTCGCACTTGGCCATTGTATGTCTTTCTCCATTAAAATAGCTATTTAATTTCAGACATAGATATATTTGACAAATAGGTTTGTAAAGGACTCAAATGTGCTTGGAACAAACAATGTCTTAGAGGTTTCATGTAAATATATATACACAGAATTTATTTTATATGAATTAGTAAGGAACGGATAGGTCTTCACAGTGTTAAGTAGCCCACCAAATAACATGGCTTTAGTTTCGGAGTGAATTGTGTAGTTTGAACTGAAATAAGTGCGTGGTTCACGATTAATATTTTGATGTTTTTCATCTGCACTAAAACCTTTGCCAATATGCTCTGCATGGTGAAAAATAGAAGAACACCATCGTTATAATTATTATAATGAGCATGAAAAACACATCACTGTCAAGTGTGAAGATTGATATTGTTCAGTAAATTGTTTTATTGAAGACCAGTTTTTGGTGAAACGTAAAGGTGATTTAACAATTTTTTTAAGTGTATACTTGGCAGGTAACTTTACCAATTGGTGGCTTTTGTTTATTTTAAGGCCAAAACTATGACATATGATTTTTTTTTAGGATTGTAGAGAACTTAAAATTTTTTTTTTTAATTTTTCATATTATAAAGTAACAAGTCATTTTTCATAGATCACTGTTCAGTTAATTAAGGTACAAAATACCAAAATTGATAAAATTTTGCTAGTTTATTGTTCTTCTTTATTTGTTTCACCCAACTTTGGGGTACACTAAATTAATCACTTGTTAATGTTCTGTGCCTTAATGTTCTAGGTTATTGTTAATATACTTATTTTTAGAATTTTTATAAAAAGGCAAATACTGCAACTGTCTCCATGACAAATGAAATGAGGGATCACTGGTGAAAATTGCTTCAATAGTTTAGGCTGTAAAAACGTTAATGTTTCCAATTTCCAACATCGTATTTTCTGACAGTAATAACATTTATGCACGAAGCACATACTATAACCATAATGAATAAAATGAGTTATTGTCAAAATTGGTTAAGTAGTTTAGGCTGTAAAGGCGTAAATGTTTAAATGTTTTGTTCTTGTGCAATATTATAATCATAAATGTATTCATTTTCGGGGATTTTTATCAAAAGGCACATACTGCAACCAGAAATAATAAAACAAATAACCTTTGATCAAAACTGGTTAAATATTTTAGGCTGTATACATACATGTCAATGTTAAAGAAGTGCCATTTTCAAATGTTTTCTATGCTTTGAATCTACCAATTTTCAATATTTTTTGTAATGTGTTCTCACCACATTGTTATGTCTCTTAAGGCAAGAGTACTACCAAATTTACAGAAGGTTTTTGTTTTTAAGTTATGAATAACTGAAAACTGCTAATCTTCACCTCCTGTGTATACACACTGTAGCAGCTTGACTAGGCAGGATAGAATGCTGCCATATTTTTTCACAGATTTTTTTAGAACCAATAGTATAATCCAATGTTGCAATATTATATTTTAACCACAATAATGAGTGTCAACATTTATTTGTCCAGGTATTTCTAAGATGGTACAATCATATGAACTCATTATTGTTGGCCGCCTGATCATTGGCATCAACTGTGGACTGAATGCTGGTCTAGCGCCAATGTATCTGAACGAGATTTCGCCTACACAGATGAGAGGTGCTGTAAGTATATTCAGACAATATATACTTAATATCGCAAAGTAATTTGTCCTCAAAGATTTTTTTAAAACAGATAAAATAAGTTTTCATTTATAATTTCATATGAATCTTATCAGGGGAACATTAACTAATACATTCTCCAAAGTTCAATTCATGGGAGAACTTTCCACCCCTTTTGAGATTAAAACAGGTGTCCGACAAGGAGATGGATTCTCTCCATTGTTATTTAATTGTGCTCTAGAAAAAGTAGTTAGAGAGTGGAACGTGAATACGCATAATGGAATCAGACTAGGAACTAAGAACAAAGGCATTAAGGTAGATTATTTGGCTTTTGCTGATAACATGGCCTTACTAGCTGAAACATTGGAAGAAGCTAAGGAACAGGCGATTGAACTCCAGAAGCAAGCGTTAAAAATGGGTCTCAAAGTTTCATTTGAAAAGACTAAAAACTTTACAATTTGGTGGCTTTTGTTTATATTGAGATCATTTTTGTAGAAGTGTTGCTGGTACCAAAAATGATGGAAGATTATAAATTTATAGATAAACTAGCTGTTACCCGTTGCGGCTTTGCCTGCAATTATAATGTAGGCAATAAAATTTATAGTCGATTTTCAAAATCAGAATAGGTCATTTCATTTTTATATATTTCTATTCACAATATTATACGATTTATGGTTTTCGGCCAAGAAATATACATTTTTGCTACTCGATATTCTAAAACAGGGTCCTGTCATATTTTAATAAAATACAGTATTATTAAAAAGTCACTATTATCCAATTAAACTGGAATAGTATTGTGTTTATCTCAGGTACCTAAATTGTGTTCATACCAAATTTAATCTCAATTGGTCCAGTAGTTAAACTGTGATTGAATAACAAACAAATAAACAAAAACAAACTTTCAGAAATATAATATGATTACCTGTTACCCGTCATGGCTTTTCCCGCAATCGTAATATACATTAAAGATCACGCATCACCGTGTTAGGACCAACAACCGTGTCAGTTAAGTTATGATGTATTTCTTTTTTTAAAATAAAGGTTTTTTAACGCACCACCGTGTTAGTTAAGTTATGGAGTACTCTTTAAAAAAAATTAAGGTTTTTTTCCTGCATCACCGTATTAGGCTCAACAACCGTGTCAGTTAGGTTCTGGAGTACTCTTTTTTAAAAAATAAATAAAGGTTTTTTTAATGCATCACCGCGTTAGGCCTAACAACCATGTTAGTTAACTTATGCAGAATTCTTTAAAAAAATATAAAGATTTTTCACGCATCACCATGGCCTAACAAACGTGTAAGGTTTGGAGTACTCTTTAAAAAAAATTACGGTTTTTTTCATTCATCACCATGTTAGACTTAACAACCGTGTCAGTTAAGTTTGAAGTACTCTTTAAAAAAAATAACGGTATTTTCACACATCGCCATGATAAGCCCAACAACCATGTCAGTTAGGGTGTGTGGTATTCTTTAAAAAAATATAAAGGTTTTTTTACGCACCACTGTGTCAGTTAGGATATGTAGCCTAGTATTCTTTAAAAAAATATAAAGGTTTTTTCACGCATCACTGTGTTAGGCTTAACAACCGTGTCAGTTATGATATGTAGAATTCTTTAAAAAAATATAAAGGTTTTTTCACTCATCACTGTGTTAGACCTAACAACTGTGTTAGTTAACTTACTCTTTAAAAAAAATATAATGGTTTTTTTTTCATGCATCACCTTATTAGGCCCAACAACTATGTCAGTTAGGTTATAAGTACTATTTTAAAAAAATTAATAAAGGTTTTTTTAATGGATCACCGTGTTAGGCATAACAACCATGTTAGTTAGCTTATGGAGTATTCTTTTAAAAAAATATAAAGTATTTTTCACGCATTACCATGGTAGACCTAATAACCGTGTCAGTTAAGGTTTCAGTACTATTTAAAAAAAATAAAGGTTTTTTCACACATTACCGTGATAGGCCCAACAACCATGTCAGTTAGGATATTTAGTATTCTTTAAAAAAAATATAAAGGTTTTTCACGCATCACCGTGTTAGGCCTAATAGCCGTGTCAATTAGGTTATATAGTATTCTTTAAAAAGTAAAGGTTTTTTTCACACATCACCGTGATAGGCCTAACAATCGTATCAGTTAGAATATGTAGTATTCTTTAAAAAAATATAAAGGTTTTTCACGCATCACCGTGTTAGGCCCAACAACTATGTCAGTTAGGATATGTAGTATTCTTTAAAACAATATACAGGTTTTTTCACGCATCACCGTGTTCGGCCTAACAACCATGTCAGTTAGGATATGTAGTATTCTAAAAAAATAAAGGTTTTTTTCACACATCACCATGATAGACCCAACAACCGTGTCAGTTGGGATAAGTAGTAGTCTTTAAAAAAATATAAAGTTTTTTTCACGCATCACGGTGTTAGGCCTAACAACCGTGTCAGTTAGGATATGTAGTATTCTTTAAAAAAATATAAAGGTTTTTTCACGTATCATCGTGATAGGCCCAACAACCGTGTCAGGATATTTAGTAGGCTATTTTTTAAAAAAATATAAAGGTTTTTTCACGCATCACCTTGTTAGACCTAACAACCGTGTCAGTTTGGTTATGCAGTATTCTTTTAAAAAAATAGTTTCTTATTACCCAAAACACGTGTAGACGTATTTTTATTGTTTTACCGATTTACAACACGTTACTGATTTTCGCCGGGTAGCAATTTTGAGGTTATGTTGGTCACTTTTATTTTCAATTTATTGTATTGCTTTCATATTTTGGATTCTTGCTTTAGGGCACATATTAAAGCATATTAGTAACAAAAATAATGAAAAATAAGGATATGCTACACTGTATATTTACCATTTTTTCATATAATATAATTACACAAATATATATACTACGTTACAATTGGCACTCTGTGTAGGGATTTTTTTACATTTAATATTGAAAATTCAACACAAAGTAACAAATTAAAGTCAGTTTTGAAAAAAATTTCAACTAAAATATTGAAAAAGTTACATTAAAAGCAATAATTTTGCAATAAATAAAACACAGATTAAGATTATTAAAATAGGACTGAATCTATGTTCATCTCATTTACCTAAATCACAGGTCCAGTAAATAACTACAATTAACATATGCCACAAAAATAAAAACTGATAATTATTTTGGGCTGGGTAAATAGTATAATGACGTTTTATAAAACGGGAATAGACCTATATGTATCTCTGATACTTAAACCATATTCGTACCAAATTTCATCTCAATTGGTCCAGTGGTTAAAGCGTGATTGAATAACAAACAAACAAACAAACCAACAAACAAACACACAAACTTTCAGAAATATAATATGAATAAGATTAAATAAACCTAATAATTGCTAAATAAAATAAAATATATATATATATGCAAAGAACTTTATTTAGTGCTTGTATTTGATTAGAATAACCCAAAACTGTGACACCTGATTTTTTTTTTTTTTTTAGGATTGTAGAGAACTTAAACAATTTTTTTTTAATTTTTCATATTATACAATAACAAGTCATTTTTCATAGATCAGTGTTCAGTTAATTAAGGTACAAAATACTGAAATTGATAAAGAATTGCTAGTTTAATGTGAATATACTTATTTTTAGAATTTTTATAAAATACTGCAACCATGTCCATGACAAATGAAATGAAATGATCACTGGTGAAAATTGCTTCAGTAGTTTAGGCTGTAAAAACGCTAATTTTTCCAATTTTCAATATCTTTTTATTTTCTGGCAGTAATAACATTTATGCACAAAGCACATACTATAACCATAATGAATAAAATGAGTCATTGTCAAAATTGGTTAAGTAGTTTAGGCTGTAAAGGCATAATATTTAAATTTTTTGTTTTTGTACAATATTACAATCGTAAATGTACTTATTTTGGGGATTTTTATCAAAAGGCACATACTGCAACCAGAACTAATAAAACAAATAACCTTTGATCAAAACCGGTTCAATATTTTAGGCTGTATACATGTCAATGTTAAAGGAGTTCCATTTTCAAATGTTTTTCTACGCTTTGAATCTACCAATTTTCAATTTTTTTAATGTGTTCTCACCACATTGTTATGTCTCTTAAGGCAAGAGTACTACCAAATCTACATAAGTTTTTGTTTTTAAGTTATGAATAACTGAAAACTGCTAATCTTCACCTCCTGTGTATACACACTGTAGCAGATTGACTAAGCGGACAGAATGCTGCCATATTTGTTCACAGATTTTTTTAGAGCCAACAGTATAATTCAATGTTGCAATATTATATTTCAACCACAATAATGAGTGTCAACATTTATTTGTCCAGGTATTTCTAAGATGGTACAATCATATGAACTCATTATTGTTGGCCGCCTGATCATTGGCATCAACTGTGGACTGAATGCTGGTCTAGCGCCAATGTATCTGAACGAGATTTCGCCTACACAGATGAGAGGTGCTGTAAGTATATTCAGGCAAAATATACTTAATATCGGAAAGTAATTTGTCCTCAAAGATTTTTTTAAACAGATAAAATAAGTTTATGATTTATATTTTCATATGATTATAATTTATAATGCCGTAACACATTAAATATCTAGAAGCAAAAGTTAAACATACTCAAATTTTTATAGCAGTATAATCTGCACGCTTTTCAGTTGAACTTTTAGTTTTATATTAACTATTGGGATAGGTTTTACCCAATTTTTCAGTTCAAATTACTTATATAAGGAACAACAAACTTCACTTTTAAATTGGGATTTTAAGAATTACTGTAGGTCATCTTTTATTAGAACACCTGTAATCTTTCATTAGCTGTAGCTAGAAAACAAAGAATTACCATATCTATATATAAATTGTTTCATTATTTTCACCTGAAACAGTTTATCTGTGGGACATCTGTACTCTTATAATAGCTACAAGATAAACCTTAAAAACAAATTAAGTTTATTCAGATTCTAAACTATAGTGTTGATATAGTTTTTAACAAATAACTTTTGAAATTACTCAGTAGATGCAGTCATCATGATAAGACCCAAACTAAGTGTGCATTCCCTTTCGACAATGTATAGGTATTCCCTTAGAATATATACAACATGTGTACAATAGAATGTGTAGGACATTGTGTACGATATTCCCTTAGAATGTGCAAACCTCTAGAACACATTTTGAGAAGTTATTAAAATGTAACATTGTGTGTGTTTATATTAGCACTCTAAGTTTGATTTGATTCAAAACTTCCTTCAAAAATTAATTTAGGGAATAGCTTGAACAAATTAACCAGCAAAATCTGTTTCAAAATTGAGTTAATTCAAAATGAATAAAACAAAAACGTTTCTGATAGTCTGATTACACCATCATAGTAGGTGTTAAAATTTGTGTGAATTTCTAATTTATACAAATTTGGCTGATTATATGAGTAACATTTGATTTTTCAAAGAGTGTAATTAAAAAAAGCCACATATGTTTTAAGATGTTTAATTACTACCATTTGGAAACATATCTGACGGGCAACTAATATGTTCATAAAATCAATTTATGCTGTTTACTGTTACTGTATCGTTAGGCGCTAATAGCCTCAATGTGCTTTTCACCTTAAAAAAAAAAAAAAAAATGTTAGCCCTATACAAGGACTTGGATATGATGTAACAATAAAAGAGTATTCAGCATATTGATGAACAGTGGTGGCTCATAGTGGAAATTAGTGGGGGTGCTGCTTCAGAAAAATGTAAAGCATACAGCTCCATACAAAGATTTTAGTATATTTTTCATAAACTGAAAGATGGCTACTGAGGGATCACATATTGTACAAGTATAAAGAAAGAATTAAAGAAAAAAGGACTAATTACATTAAATGTTATCAATATTATGTGGAGATTGATTGTACCTGCTGCAGGTCGACAGAGCCTGTATGTGAGCCATCTAATTTTATAATTTATAAACAGTAAAAATTGGCTTCTTGCCTAGATGTAAAATATTTGTTGACTCATCTAAAACATGACATAATAAGTAGGCTTTCACTTAGAATGCGGTAACAAACATCTGTAATTTTTAGTTTATCATTTTTCCTCAGTAATGAGTGAATCAACAGTCACATTCATCTCTTAAATTTTAAACAAGTGAAAATAAAAAGTTTTTTTATCTTATGTTTTTTAAGCTACAGAAAAATTAAATAATTTCATAAGAATCAAATATTTACAGTTGTAAGAAATTATTAATGAAAATACTATAATTTTGTTAGTGAAAATTGTGCATATACAAAAACTGATTATTATTTTAATGGATACCACATCACTTGACAGTATTTTACACAAAATTTAGTCCTGACAGCAAAAACATAAAAGGCACCTCTGTTCTAAACATATATGTTTCTTTATACTTCACACAAACACTTTTTTGCTCTCTATAGAAGGAAAGAGAGAGAGAGAATCTGTTAATAAAGGGGTATAGCCTAGTTTTGATTTGTTGTGGAAAACTAGAAGAGCCTGTAAGACCCAATCATCTATAATGCATTTTGTGTATTGACAAAAAACTGGAAGCAGAATCACTTCCAAATGACATATTCTTATATTTAAGATATGTCATAAAAAATAAATATTTCTACTAAATTAACAGATATACCTGTTATAACAATTAGATTTTGTAAAACGTGCCTAAAACCTAAATGTTCATAGAGTGTTACAATTTAATTTGTTCTTGTAAGGTTAATTAACCATTTTATAGTTAGATATGTAATAAGATACACTGTGTGTGTTTTAGGTGGGCACAGTGTATCAGCTGGTACTTACAATTTCAATACTTATTTCTCAAATTGTTGGTTTGGAACAACTGTTGGGGACAGCAGATTTGTGGCCTGTATTGCTTTTTCTTATCGCAGTTCCTGCTGTAATGATGATAATTATGATGCCATTTTGCCCAGAAACTCCTAAATTTATTTTTCACAAGACACAGGATGAAGAAAAGACGAAAAAAGGTAAGACTAAACTTCTGTAATTTGTGAGTAAGATTTGTGTTCAGATGGATGTGACTGAGCTGGCGAGTTGGATACAACATTAAGTAAAAAATACTAATCAACCAGCAAAACGAAAATGTTAAAAAATTTTACTTTCTCCTTTATTTTTAAGTTTTTACTTACTTCTGGCTTGACCACAAGTGTTTATGCCTTTTTTCACATCATAACTCTTACTTGTTAATTGAGAAATTCCTCTCATCATTATGCCAAATTTCAACTTTTAAAAAAATTTCAAAACTAACCAAGTCCATTTTTTCCAAATTATCTCCTTTTCAAGCAGTTTGTTAGTGCCTTATTGATACAACCTCCTTACATTACACGTAAACAATCACCATAGTCTTTTCACACTAACATCATAAATATATGTTTACATTCCATTTGCTTGATTTTTATGTTTTATATAGAAAAAAGTGTTAAAAGTCTTGCCCAATTTCCAATATGGAAATCCGTTCTTAGCATTATCATACATGGTGGCTTTATTGCCTCCGTTAATCTTCACTTCTCTCCTCATTCAGGCATGCAGTTTACCCACAAAATGTGCCCTAGAAATTGAAGAACCATACAAATCGAAGTAACTGCTTCTAATGTGGCTTTTCTGAAAGAACATACCTAGGAGCACTTTCACTAAAAAGTTACTTAATCGGAACATATAAATTCGAAGAAAAACAATAGTAACACAAATTTCATAAATTATTTTGTTTAACCTAACCATACCTCAGGTATTTTTGAAAATTTTTTATGAAATTTACCCACAATGTTCCTTATTCTATCGCCAAAGATGAAACATAGATCTGATACTTTCCCTACTTTGCAAAATAAAATGATTATTAAAAACATGGAACTCAGGGAGTTACAGACAGAAGCGAAGCTTTTGTTAATAGCTTTGCTTCTTTGCTGAATATATAATTAGTTTGAAGTAAGTTTACAAATATCTTGGTTTTGTTTAAATAAATAAATACATGAACCTAGCTTAGATATTATTTACTGTAGTTATAGTAAAAGATCAGTTGTTTTATACTAATTTGTAATAATCAGCTGATTTAATTGAACAGGTGATAGGATATAAGTTTCAGGTTATGTTGTTCAAAACTAGCAATATTAACAACAAACTGTTAATGTGCACATGTTCTTCAACTAAGGAAAAATATCGAAACCAAAACAAGTCAATGTTTTCATATAATACACGAGTACTGTTATTGAAAAGGAGAAAGAAAAAAAGAGAGAAATAGAGAGAAAAAATTAGTTTATTCATTCGTTCCATATTTCCGTTATATTCTTCCATTCAGCAGACTTTTTTTTCTATTCACTCCTCTCACCAAATCTAACATTAAAAGTTTTGTTTAAAAAAAAAAAAATTTTCTTGCACAATTTTTTTTCAAACAATGAAGTTGTGTGATGAAACTTTGAATCCCAGCTCGAGGGTTGATGGGACCACTTCACTGGCCAGTCGGCTATCTCTGAACTGGCCACCTAAAATTTGTCACTTTAAAACACAGTTACTGCCGTTGCTATTCATACTGTTAAGGCCGATCGCCATATGTCTAACTGACACAAAGTATGGATGTTGAAAAAAATTAATTAATTTGCCTGGTTAAGAAGTAAAAACAGAATGATCTATATGCTTAATATCCCATCATCAGGTAATTACGTAGACGGGATACCATGTCAATAGAAAATTTCTTATGGAATAAAAATTAAAATAATCACATCATGCAGCAGTCTCCCTGATATTTTAATATGCAAATATGTTTGTATTTTATAAGATAAATATGAAAATGAACCTTGATCACTGTAAAATTGATTACTTTGTTCATTTTCTTTTCTTTTTTTTTCTTATTTCATAATTTTAACCAGCATTTAAATAACTGAAGCATAATTATATTGAAAATTGAAGAAAGAATCCTGACCACAATTTTCAATGAAATTTTAATACTAACTTTGATAGGAAATATGATTTCAAAAAGTATAAAATAAAACTATAAATTTTATGGTTGTCATTATTCATTTTCATACTGTCACTGTAAACCACAAAAATTTTGTTTATGTAATGTTAAAAATTTTGTTAAAATTGGTAAATACCCTGTCAGTGAGATAGCAGTGCGCTAGATTCTTGAAACAATGAAACAATATTTAACATTGAAACAAAAAAGGTTGTTAAATAAATTTCTTCATAATTTTTCCAGAAAACAAAATATAGTAGACATCATTTATCTACAATCTCTGACTTAACATATATATTATTAAACTTTATTTGTGACATCAATTTTTGCAATGTAATCCTGAGGTAATTGTTCCTAGATTTGTGATGTATAGAGAAACTGCCAAATATTTTATTATAATTTTGTAACATAAAGGCATGTAATGCTAAACTATAATATTGTTAGGATAAAACTTAAATATATATTATTTATACACTGTATTACTATATTATAGCATTAATCTGGTTAAGAGGAACCGAAGAAGTTGAAGAAGAAATAGCTGAGATTAAAAACGAACATGACCAATTAAGTTCAGCACCCAAAGTGACCTTGAAAGAGTTGTTTTCAAATAAGGCTCTGAGAATCCCTACTACAATCGCAATATTTATTATGTTGGCGCAGCAATTTTCCGGAATTAATGCTGTAAGTATTTAAACATTAATTAATAATAAATAATTAACTGTTAATTATTGCTATGGACTGTATCTCGTTCAGTATTGTGAGTGCAACACAACCTGAGGTTAGCCTTCAAATAACAAATTTCAAAGCAACTGTACTAATCAGTTGCACCTAGATGATATGTTCACTATTTTATTATTATAGTACAGCCTTCTTAGTTCACACATTCGCCACTACGATACCATTAGTAGTCTAATACAACAATTTTTAAATGGGCATGACTTAGCAACGAGTCATTGTAGGACATTAGTTGACTAGTGATGGGCTAGTCGACTAGTAAACTGGTCGTTTATTCGACTACTGCCTGAAGTAGTCGACTAGTCAGTTATTCATATCAGAATGCAATCAGATGAAGGACAAGAAGACTACTCAGCTGATGCGTTAAGGTCTTGTTTTTTTTTTTTTTGTATACTCTGTTCTAAAACTATTATAACAAAAAAGTAGGGTGTCTACTTTTTAAATGTAACCGCATATTAATAATATTATTTAAACATTTCAGACACTTCTTACATAATTTACATAAAATTTTATCATTTTCTCTTCTATCAAAATATTGATCTTTTTGGAGAAATTTTAATACTATTAGATTAAAATAAAATAAAATTAAAAAAATTACTACACCACGACCACTAAAATAACAATAGTAACTTATTTACACTATTTATTTACAACACTCTATTTAATCCCGAAATCATACCATTCATTACAAGAAAACTTCAAAAATTCTTAATCTCTTAATAAAATCATCACTCAATCAAAAACTGCAGAATACTGAATAATTGAATAATACATCAGCTGGACATACTCTAATATCAATTGCAGGAATTGTGCACACATTTCCGTGTGTTCCAGGAACAGTGAACACTGAGCTTACTGAATAGGCTAGTAGTCGACTAGTCAACTACTTTATCTATTCAATGGAATTGGCTTTGCCGTTTATGGATATTGGATCCGTAAGTTAGACAACGAATTAAAACTAGTCGACTAGTTTATTTGATGTTTCAATCTAGTCGACTAGTCACTAGTTGGATGTTCAAAGTAGTCGATATTCCCATCACTATTGTTGACTGCATGGATGTATACATGCAGTTGATGTTTGTTTGTTTAGTTTTTTTAGCTTCATTCTGTAGGAGAATCATGTGAGGTTAAATTAAAACTATAAGCCCCATCACAACTTTATGTGTCAAATGGGACATTATAAACAAGGTCCTGTATCTAATAAATCATGAGAAATATTGATGGATTGGTTGTGTTTACATAGGAGTAAGTGTCAATAAGGATTATTGTTTATGAGCAAATGGAAATGTTAACATACAAATTTCTCTAACTAGGCAACTACTTATAAGCACATTTCCTGTAAGTGTTTGGGTTACAGATTATATAAATAAGAATTTCTGTTAATGTTTATGGCAAACCTCTGGTTGCTTCCATTCTGTACTTTAGTGTTACAATTAGGAGGAAAATGCTAATTTAGGTTGACAGGGATTATTTTAACATAATATATTTTGCTTTGCCTTCATTTTCATTAAAGTTCAAACAAGTATCCAGGAAAATTAGAAAACTTCCATAGTTCACAAAAAAGTTGTGAAACTATGTAAGTCTTCTAATTTTCTTGAATATCATGGAGGTCACCAAGTACAGACTGTGTGTTCAATAAATAATCAAACACATACTGTACAATATACATATTTTTTATTGTCTTCAGTTTAATAACCGTTTCTATAATCTCTTATGGGTGTTGGGTTAGAGAGAGACTCTACTGTAATTATGTCAGATCTTTCTTCAACCAAGATACTTTTCCTCCAACTTATGCCCTTTCAAATGGCAGGAAATTTTACTGAGCCCAATCAGTTCTGGTTAATTAGTGTGACTGTAGTTAGTGCAGACACTTAAATGCTACACAAGATATACATCTGTATCAAAAGTTAAACATGGCCCAAGTTATTGCTGTTTTGTGTTTAGCAGGAAGCGTTAATAAATAAAAAATATTTAAGGCTCATAATACAACCTGTGCGTAGCAAATTTCAGGTAAATTAAGACTTGCATTTAGTGTCCTGGTACAATTCAGGGACACTGGTAAATTCCCATTGATTTTCTGCATAGATTCTTAATTGTGCTAATTATTAAACTGTTTTTCTTATTCCTATTTCTTTGATTTAATGTTCTGAATAAAGAAAACTAATTATTTCTTATACTGTTTCAGGCTATGTTTTACTCAACTCGATTATTTACTAGTGCAGGAAAACTATCCAATACAGAAGCTCAGTACGGAACAATAGGAATGGGAACCGTGAACGTGTTAATGACTGTTGTTTCGTTGTTTCTTATTGATTATGCAGGGCGTAAAACACTACTGAAAGTTGGATTTGGTGGTATGGCAATTGACACAGTCATCCTTATCGTTTTTCTTTATTTAGCGGTAAGTTGCAACTTTATCAGTGATTTAATTCCATTAGAAAATTTTATAAGCTATGGTTCCTTACTACAATGTTGAAGCAAAGAACACTTTGCAAGAGATCTTCTAAGAATTCTCCTTTTTTTATATTTGTTACAGAGCACTATGCGGTGGGCATCTTGGGCTTCTATTGTTGGAGTAATGTTCTTTGTGATCACATTTGCTGTGGGCCCTGGTTCAATTCCATGGTTTCTTGTCAATGAAATATTCCACCAATCTGCTCGCCCTGTGGCTGCCAGTCTTGCTGTCCTTATAAATTGGTCTGGAAATTTCGTGGTTGGTCTAACATTTGCTCCATTGGAGGTATGTTTTATTACCAAATGAACAAAGAAGTTCATGTCAAATTCATACATTTAGAAGCACATAGGTAGAATGAAAATAGTTCACGTAGTTTTTTTTACTTTCTTACTATTTGAAGCATTAAAAAATAATTGAAATTGTGAAAAAAACATTCTTGATTTTGATGACTTTCAAGTTAACTGATTATAAAAAAGTTGTTTTATTTTGAATGACTGCCTGTGTATATCGCTGGAAACTAAGGGAATATAGTCTCCTTGAAATTTAGTAAAAACTGTTAAAATAGTTTTTTTGAAAAATCAGTTCTAACAATTTTTATCGTATTTTGCTTGTAATAGTCTGTAAGTACCCAAACAAACCGTGTATATTGTTATACTCCAATAAATTTGGTTCAGAAGGTATTGGAAAAATGGAAAATAAGCCTATTTTATCAAAATAAGCAAAGTTCATTAGATTTTTCTCAAATTATGGTCTACTAGATAAAATCAAATTACAATAAAGCTGGTGATGAAATTTGACGGAAAATGCCCTTGCTATGTAACCATTAGACAATTTATTTGTAAATAAATGTAACATTATTTTAATTAAACGTTAAGATCCTATTTTTTCAGCCACAAACAAATTATAAATATATATATATATATATATAAATATTTACTGAATATTGTAATAAATACCTAGTATATTTTTCTTCACATTAACAATAATTTTCACAAAATGTTTTCAAATTTGTCTGTGTTAAATTATATCCCTTCATTGATGTATATGAACTAATTTTGCAAACAAAGTTTGCATCAGTTTTTTTTTTTTTTGTAATATATAGTGGTACCCCGGTCTTAATTTGTTCTGGAACTAAGACTGTTATCTGAGCAGACTGCTGTACGAGTCAGTGTTTACAATAGAGAATTCCGTTTTCAATTTTTTCATTTCATTTTTTTTCAATTTTTTACAAAGGAAAAAAATAATTGAGTACTCACTATTAAAATGTGAAAAATTAAGAACGATGAAAATTCTCAGAAGTCACACTTCATTTTAACTAAATTAATAAACAAATGTAATTATGTCACATATGTACACACAGGACAAATCAATACTGTATATTTTTTTAGTTCGTACTGTACGCTTTTTTAGTTCAATAATCAAAGTTTGTCTTTTACTTCCACTACCAAAAGCACTTCTTTTAGGACCCACTTAATCAATATTCACAAAAAAAATTGAAAACAAGATTTAAACAATTTGAAACTCGCACACAGACACTTAATGTTTTGTTAAATTTAAAAATCAAAAGTATGTAACATAACTGTTTAAATTTTTCAAGGGGCTAACAAATTAAACACAAAGTAAAAGAAATGATTACACACTAGGTAAAATTAAGTACGATAAACAGTTCCTTACAAATTGAATTAATAAAATGCAAGTTTATTCATTTATGAAATCTATGCAAGTTTAGACATTTTTTTAAATTGGTATAAATTTCATTACCATTGAAAACTGTCTTGAAAACTCCTGTTTTTATGCTGTTTTGTCACGGACAAATTTTTTCCATCCCACTAATGCACAGACACCTCTTTTCATTTGGCAAAATATTGGGAATGTTCAGTGCCTTTAAATTGTTTATATGTCCACTAAGACAAAATAATGAAAAACTCGTTCCTCATACAATAGAATATTAGAAAAAAACTAATCCACTTAGATTTGCCCTCCTCTTTGTTTTCAAAAAGTTCATAGCCAACAATGAGAGGATATACTTTAACAAAAACAAAATGGATGTGTATTAGAAAATTCCATATTTTAAATTCTGTGCTGAAAAAAAATCAGAAGTTTAAATCATATATTGTAACAACAATAATACAAACAATTCATTATAATCCACCTAGATTTAGCAAAGTTTACTCCTACATTGCTATTACACGGTTTATACCAAAAGTAGTAGGGCTTATTTTTAACTTTCTATTCGGGGATGCTGTTGAGAGCCCTCGTCGATGCTGCTTGAACTAGGAGTCTGCGGGGCCCCGAATTTTACGGGTTGGGTCGGGTCAATTTAAAAAGCCCAACTTCGGTTCGTGCCAAGCGTACAATTTGGGTCAAAGACGGGTCGGGTCAAGTAAATATTAACTTTTATTTTTAGGCAATAGCATATGCAATACGCATAAATATTTTCACTACCAAAATTCGTAATATTCAAAAAGTATAAAGAAAGAACAATTTAAATAATCATCGAAGGTCAAAGTGCCTAACCACTTATAATCATTCTATTTGTTTTTCTCAACAAAAGCAATTGTTGACCTGTCAGTGGGTGAGGTATTATTAGTCATTTTATTTATTGTGATGCTACAATGAGAAGGGTCCAAGTGGACTGTGCATGTTTACAAATATAGTTTCCTCTTCTGGCCGGGTCAACACACTGCCTAGTCAAATAAATATGACAACAGTACACATTCAGTTTAGAGAATCTGCAGATATCATTTTTCCGAATATATATCGTTTCATGATTGTCACTACATTAAAAGATGTAATTTTTTTCTAAAACAAAAATCAAATGAAAATATTGAACACAATGAGTCTGTAATACATCGGTTCGTTGCGGTATTCACACAACTTTTGCGCGCCGATATAATCGGCCCATGGCGGCGGTATTCACACAACTTTTGCGCGCCGATATAATCGGCCCGTGGCGGTATTCACACAACTTTTGCGCGCCGATATAATCGGCCCGTGGCAGTATTCACACAACTTTTGCGCGCCGATATAATCGGCCCGTGGCAGTATTCACACAACTTTTGCGCGCCGATATAATCGGCCCGTGGCAGTATTCACACAATTTTGCTCGCCGATGTAATTGGCCCGTGTCGGTATTCACACAATTTTGCGCACCGATGTAATGGTCCGTGGTGGTAATCAGTCAGACTAACGGCGTCCGTATTACATCGGCCCGTGGCGGTATTCACACAATTTTGCGCACCGATGTAATGGCCCGTGGAGGCAATCAGTCAGACTAACGGCGTCCGTATTACATAGGCCCGTGGCGGTATTCACAAAATTTTGCGCACCGATGTAATGGTCCGTGGCGGTAATCAGTCAGACTAACGGCGTCCGTATTACATCGGCCCGTGGCGGTATTCACACAATTTTGCGCGCCAATGTAATGGTCCGTGGTGGTAATCAGTCAGACTAACGGCGTCCGTATTACATCGGCCCGTGGCGGTATTCACACAATTTTGCGCACCAATGTAATGGTCCGTGGTGGTAATCAGTCAGACTAACGGCGTCCGTATTACATCGGCCCGTGGCGGTATTCACACAATTTTGCGCACCGATGTAATGGTCCGTGGTGGTAATCAGTCAGACTAACGGCGTCCGTATTACATCGGCCCGTGTCGGTATTCACACAATTTTGCGCACCGATGTAATGGTCCGTGGTGGTAATCAGTCAGACTAACGGCGTCCGTATTACATCGGCCCGTGGCGGTATTCACACAATTTTGCGCACCGATGTAATGGCCCGTGGAGGCAATCAGTCAGACTAACGGCGTCCGTATTACATAGGCCCGTGGCGGTATTCACAAAATTTTGCGCACCGATGTAATGGTCCGTGGCGGTAATCAGTCAGACTAACGGCGTCCGTATTACATCGGCCCGTGGCGGTATTCACACAATTTTGCGCGCCAATGTAATGGTCCGTGGTGGTAATCAGTCAGACTAACGGCGTCCGTATTACATCGGCCCGTGGCGGTATTCACACAATTTTGCGCACCAATGTAATGGTCCGTGGTGGTAATCAGTCAGACTAACGGCGTCCGTATTACATCGGCCCGTGGCGGTATTCACAAAATTTTGCGCGCCAATGTAATGGTCCGTGGCGGTAATCAGTCAGACTAACGGCGTCCGTATTACATCGGCCCGTGGCGGTATTCACACAATTTTGCGCACCGATGTAATGGTCCGTGGTGGTAATCAGTCAGACTAACGGCGTCCGTATTACATCGGCCCGTGGCGGTATTCACACAATTTTGCGCACCGATGTAATGGTCCGTGGTGGTAATCAGTCAGACTAACGGCGTCCGTATTACATCGGCCCGTGGCGGTATTCACACAATTTTGCGCACCGATGTAATGGTCCGTGGTGGTAATCAGTCAGACTAACGGCGTCCGTATTACATCGGCCCGTGGCGGTATTCACACAATTTTGCGCGCCAATGTAATGGTCCGTGGCGGTAATCAGTCAGACTAACGGCGTCCGTATTACATCGGCCCGTGGCGGTATTCACACAATTTTGCGCGCCAATGTAATGGTCCGTGGTGGTAATCAGTCAGACTAACGGCGTCCGTATTACATCGGTCCGTGGCGGTATTCACACAATTTTGCGCACCAATGTAATGGTCCGTGGCGGTAATCAGTCAGACTAACGGCGTCCGTATTACATCGGCCCGTGGCGGTATTCACACAATTTTGCGCACCGATGTAATGGTCCGTGGTGGTAATCAGTCAGACTAACGGCGTCCGTATTACATCGGCCCGTGGCGGTATTCACACAATTTTGCGCACCGATGTAATGGTCCGTGGTGGTAATCAGTCAGACTAACGGCGTCCGTATTACATCGGCCCGTGGCGGTATTCACACAATTTTGCGCACCGATGTAATGGTCCGTGGTGGTAATCAGTCAGACTAACGGCGTCCGTATTACATCGGCCCGTGGCGGTATTCACACAATTTTGCGCACCGATGTAATGGTCCGTGGTGGTAATCAGTCAGACTAACGGCGTCCGTATTACATCGGCCCGTGGCGGTATTCACACAATTTTGCGCGCCAATGTAATGGTCCGTGGCGGTAATCAGTCAGACTAACGGCGTCCGTATTACATCGGCCCGTGGCGGTATTCACACAATTTTGCGCGCCAATGTAATGGTCCGTGGTGGTAATCAGTCAGACTAACGGCGTCCGTATTACATCGGTCCGTGGCGGTATTCACACAATTTTGCGCACCAATGTAATGGTCCGTGGCGGTAATCAGTCAGACTAACGGCGTCCGTATTACATCGGCCCGTGGCGGTATTCACACAATTTTGCGCACCGATGTAATGGTCCGTGGTGGTAATCAGTCAGACTAACGGCGTCCGTATTACATCGGCCCGTGGCGGTATTCACACAATTTTGCGCACCGATGTAATGGTCCGTGGTGGTAATCAGTCAGACTAACGGCGTCCGTATTACATCGGCCCGTGGCGGTATTCACACAATTTTGCGCGCCAATGTAATGGTCCGTGGTGGTAATCAGTCAGACTAACGGCGTCCGTATTACATCGGCCCGTGGCGGTATTCACACAATTTTGCGCACCAATGTAATGGTCCGTGGCGGTAATCAGTCAGACTAACGGCGTCCGTATTACATCGGCCCGTGGCGGTATTCACACAATTTTGCGCGCCAATGTAATGGTCCGTGGCGGTAATCAGTCAGACTAACGGCGTCCGTATTACATCGGCCCGTGGCGGTATTCACACAATTTTGCGCGCCAATGTAATGGTCCGTGGCGGTAATCAGTCAGACTAACGGCGTCCGTATTACATCGGCCCGTGGCGGTATTCACACAATTTTGCGCGCCAATGTAATGGTCCGTGGCGGTAATCAGTCAGACTAACGGCGTCCGTATTACATCGGCCTGTGGCGGTATTCACACAACTTTTGCGCGCTGATATAATCGTCCCGTGGCGGTCAGAGGATTAAATATGAAATGTAAAAAATTTTAATTCTATTTTTTGACTTGGGCCTAGCTAAAAATGTGATGGGTTCGCCATTTAACAGTTTGGCCCGACCCGACCCAAAGAGCCCGAGCGCCGAAAAAAACCCGACCTATAAAAAACTCGGCTCGCAGACTCCTAGCTTGAACGTCCTGAATCGAGTCAAACCGATGTCCATTCAGCTATCTTTTCATCTGTGGGAATAAAAAAAAGTCAGGGGGAACCAGGCAATGTGGCAACACTGAATCGGGCCAACAGTTGTCTCACGACGAGCGCGCCATGGCACGGCGCATTGTCGTGATGCAGTGTCTAGTTGTTAGAGATGTCTGGTCGACACGATTCACTGGGCTTCGCAGGCGAATTAGCACTTGCACCCAGCAGTTCTCTCACTTTGGCCACATTGTCATCGGTTCGTGCTGTCCGGTGTGATGGTTGTCTTCAACGAGCTTCCTGCTTTCTTGAAACAATTTGTGCCATTGAAAAACACTGGAGCTGCTCTTTGCAGTATCTCCATAAGCCGATATAACTATTTCTAGGGTCTCGGTTTCCGATTTCCTGAGTTTGAAACAAAAATTAATTGAATATCGCTGCTCGAGATTTTGACTCATATTGTGCATCGACAACAATATCGAACAAAAACACTTCATAATAACCTTTGTCTATACTCAACCAAAGCCTGTAGGCGACTGCAGCTGGTGTTTTGTCTGTTGCTAAGTGTATCTCGCCCAGTCAGAGCCAAACCTCTCTTCACAGCTCTGCTCGCACTACAGAAAATCAGTCCTACTACTTTTGGCATATACCCTGTATGTCTAAATACTGACCGCCTGGGGGCAACAACAGGATGCAGTTACAACTTTACAGTGCCAAAACACAATTTTGTAAATGCCGTTCATGTGTTTGTATATGAATTATTGTCAAGTAATAGTATAGTAAAGGTGATTTGTTAACTGAGACGACTTGACGACAGTTTTAGATTGAAATCACATCTATATAAATAAAAATGTAAATGTTTGTTTGTTCAAAATCTAAAATCTCCAAACATTCTTCACTGATTACTTTGAAATCTTCACACAATAATGCATTAGAATACAAGAAGTTTTCATATATCTACCTTCTACTATATAAATAAAAATATAAATGTTCATTTGTTTAAAATCTGAAAATTCTTCACCGATTACTTTGAAATTTTAATACAGCCATTAAAAAATGTGCATGTTTTCATACATCTACATTCTTTTATATAAATAAAAATATAAATGTTCTTTTGTTCAAAATCTTAAATCTCAGAAAATTCTTCGACTGTTTTGAAATTTTTACACAACATTGCATTTGAATATGTGCATGTTTTTATATATTTACTATTGTAGAGATGTTATACTTGTGACAGATAATAGCATCGTATGTTGGATGTAAAAGCCAATGCACGCCATACTAAATATTTTATGATTCCATTTCAATGTTTTCGAATGCATTAACTGAACCACAGCAACACATGGCCAAGTACAGCTAGTTCATTAATAAGGTTTTTTTTTATTTTAAGGCGAAAAGCACATTGAGGCTATTATCACTTCCCTAAATGTACGTGTGAGTATAGTGTTAAAGTCTAATAAAACATAAGTGTAAGTGTGTGTTACTCGGATACTGCGAGGGACATCTAAATCCTCTCAATAGGTGTAGCTAGTCTGCACCCCCCACGGGGAATTAAAAAAAAGAAGTTATGAGAAAAAATTATATAAATTAGTGTACAATTACTAATATTATGTTTACCTTCTTTCAGGAAATAATTCACCAATGGACATTCATTTTCTTCTTCGTTTGTCAAGTGCTGACTGTTATTTTTGTCCACTTCTACATTCCTGAGACAAAGCAGAAACCAATTTCTGAAATTACTGCTTCGTTTGAAGCTAGAGCTAATCAATAATAAATACAGTTTAAGTACTTTTGGTACCTAAATACTGGTAATTTTTAGAAGTTTTGATTGAAAAGGACATTAAATTATTTAATAAGTGTTCAATGTATTTAGGTTATTATTTATTTCAACATGTATATTGTTAGCATTTTTGTATCAAACATGCATTTTTCATAATTTGCATAAACATTTAGTTTTTCAAGTTTACTATTTATTTTTGGAAATAAATATTATGTCTTATTATATATATGTTACAATTATTTTCCGGCTTGTTTACACACCAACGTATTACTTATAAAAATATGGTATGTCTACATAATTTTTGCATTATTTATTTGGTTTAATTAACTCTTTACAGTTATTTGTAAACAAAGATCTGGGATTTCAAAGTAATGAAGTTTGAAAAACACATACATTTATATATATGGGTGTCACAAAAACTGTAGTACACTATACAGGATCGGATTCTATGTCAGAATAAGTTAAAATTTGAAAATATGATGCGTAGATTTCTTAGAAAAATTTGCAACAGAAATTATCATTTTCACTCTGTGCTTTGGGATTAGGTGGTAATAAAAACAAACAAGCCAAGATATCCTAAGTATGACAATTGGGTGAAAAGTGAGCAGGATAGCTGGACAAATAGATTTCTGGAAAAGATCAGCAGGAAGGGGTATGTGGGTTAAAGAGAGTTCCAAATGTCTGAATTAGTGAGGTTATCCATGGCAAGGTTATGCATTATTGACGATGTAAAAACAAAACAGTTTACATGATTTAGACAGTTGCACAGGTTGGGAGAGAATAGACTGCTGAAGGAGTTGTTCTGGACCCATTAAGACTGGGTTAATGGACTGAATCAGGTTGAGAAAATTCAGTACATTTCTATGCAATATATAGGCACAATTTTATTATTTAGAATTAATAATTACAATTCACTATATAATAACAATCTAAAAAATATGCTATAAACATCATATCTCTATATACAAAAAATTAACTATTTAAATATTAAATACTCTTATATATAATATCAAAATTACGTCTCATGTCAATATAGTTAAACTACTGTTGCTTACAGCCATCTTTTGATTTGGTCTTCTTTGGCTTCTTCTCCAAGGAAGAAGTTCGTCTTTGACCTTGAATTGGCATATAGGGTGGAACTGGGCCATCATCATCTTCTTCTTCTTCAAAATCTAATATATATAAACATTATCAAAAGTAAATGAACAGAGATTAGAAAACAATTACCATGTTCTTTAGATTTATCAGCAGACAATATAAATATAATTTATTATTTATATTATTTACCAATATTACATAACTAATAATTCACTAAATGTAAATGAAGTCTGGAAAGGGAAAACAGTTAAAAATTTTAACTTTAAATCTGACAATTAATCTTATTTGTTACTTTTTAGAAATACATGATTTATTCATAAAAAATCTTTCCAGTCTTCAATTCTTTACATAATTATATACTTCTTATTCAAAATTTGCAGGTTTTTTTCACAGCTGTAAATTCAGAATTACTTCCATTAGTTTTATACAATTTATAGAGTCCACTTAAGCAATTTATTCGATCACATCAGTTTGATTGTTGTAACTGACATTTCTATTGATCAAGGCCATAGATCTATGTCACAGAAAGATTGGTAAAATGTCACAAATTATTTTCCTTCACATAGCACGGGCATTTTATAGTGTGGCATGTACGCTTAGTTAAAAAATTATTAACAACTTCTTCCTCGAAGTTCTAACCAAGTATTAAAATATTATCTATTTGATCTATAATTCAGTGAAAAAAATATTTATTCTGAGGTAAAAGAGATGAAGGTGGGACTCCCACAAAGTACTTTATCTGTTGTATCCTAATTCCAATGTTGTCAGAAAAATGTACTGATACAGTTGAAGGTACTGCTGTACTTTCTGTAGCTGATAAAATCAACTTATCAATTATAAATCTTCGAGAAACAATGAATGGTAGTTTCTTGGAGCAAGAACTGGCATGTAAAGTTCAACGATTTCAAATCTGTCAATGTTAAAAAAATTAAAAACAAACTGAACATATCTACTGATGGTTTGATTGTTCTTCATTCAAATATAGCAAAGTATTTGGGAATGACCTTTCATAAAATCCATACCATATTTGAAAATCTAACTTTACCATAGTAATAAATATTTAAAATACCATGAATCTGTGTTCATAAAAATATACACTGAATTTTAAAAATGCTGTAATTTATGCAGATTTTAACAATTTGTCTTTGAATGGATGGACAGTAATGAACTTATCAAGGCTATTTTCATAATGAGCATGTAACCATATTTTAGTGCACAGTGTCAACACGAGGTGTGAGGGCTCTAATTTTGTTGATAACAATAATTTGAATTTAGTTACAGTAAACTAGAAATGTTAGAGAAATTGATTTGACTTTTTGAAAGAGATATTTAGTTGTGCAAGAAATATGGCATTCTTTCTCAAAGTTTCCAACACTTTAGGATGGTGCCACTAATTACACAGCATAAAATACTCTAGCTTGCTTGAAAAATTTTTTGGGAATCATCTTATATTTTGGCAAAGTAAATTTCCATATCCCCTAGATTTCTCACCATTTGATGCCTACATTTGGGGACTGCTGAAAGAAAGAATTTTCTGCGACCTTCCACCAACAACTATTGTTGAACTAGTCAAACAAAACAATCTTATTTTAGTCGTTTATTTTGACTTTTTCTGTGATCTCTATGTACTTTGTGTTTTAACAAAACGGAGAGCATAACTTTTATAGAACATGTTTTTGTACAAAATTAGATATACCTTCCACAATAATTAAATTAAAAAAAACATTGAAAAGTTATGAGCCTACTATTTTTTCTACAAGTTTTTTTTTTTGAATACATTTTTTATAAAAAAAAAACTATTTGTAAGTACCTGGAGGAGGCAGTGAGATTGCAGGACTTGTAACAGTGCTTGCATGTCTGATAGGTGTGTACGTGGGGTCTATAGCCATAGCGATGTTAGGAAGTGGACTAGTACAACTCAATACTTCTATTTCTTCTGGATCAGGATACCTGCGGACAAACAATATCATTTTTATGGCTTTATGGTAAAAAAAACTACAATATTTTGAGAGCAATTCTTTACTTAACTTATAGATAATGAAAAATCACAACTGATATTGCAATAATCACAGAAATTGCACATTACTGATAACTGTAATTACAATAGGCTCACTCATATCGAGCCTCTTATCTCTTGAAATTTCCAGTTAGTATTTTAAGTGAATAATTTATAGTTTAATACATTAGAACAAAAACCGCTAATACCAATTCTCTTGAAATAGCTATTTTGATACTGTTTAAAAAAAATTTCAAACCTCATTAATTTATCTCGTAGATTAAGATAGTAGTAGTAAGTGAGAATGACGTTTAAAAAAATGATTGTCATGAGGTCAGGAAAATGCAATGTGAAACAATATTATCGACTGTTTTCTCTATGGATGGAATTTAGAGATGGGTTTATCTACTTGATACTGATTCTTCAAAGTTGAATCTCAATCCCTGATACCAATACCAAAAAATCTAAACTGCCGATTGTAACAGAAAATTGAAAAAAAAAATAGTGTTTCCCCTTAATTTCCACCTCTATATTTAAGTAATAAAACTTAAGAAATAAAAGAAAAACTTTTACAGAAAAATATATCATTAAGCTACAATTTATCTTTCTTATCAGTACACTAGCCGCCTCGGTGGCCTAGTTGATAGCGTACTGGGCTTTCATCCCTAGGACCCGGGTTCGATTCCCGGCCAGGGCTTGGCATTTTCATACGCTTATAAATCATTCCATCGTCTGCATTAGCCCAAGCGTGCACAATAGTCGGACATTAAACACCAAAAAAAAAAATCTTATCAGTACAGATAACTGGTCAGTTTGAAATATACTGGCTATAATACTGCCAAACACTAACTAGATGCCATGATGATAATTTTATTTCTCATCAAATTAAAAACAAAAACAGAATACTCAATATCTTCAACCCATTAGGCCTAGTTCATAAAACAATTTTAGAGTAGGCCTACTCCAACATTTGGAAAAGATGGGTTACATCTGAATGATAACAAAGCAACAGATAACAGATTTCGGTCTCAAGATTGCAAGTTATGGGAACTAGAGTGAAATGAGGACAACTAATTAGATTATAAACTCATCAAATTTAGACCCGTAAAATAATGTACACTATATTAATTATACTGCATTCAAATATGTTTTATTCATATTTCTAGCAGACAACTGAGCTGATATTTTGTTTTGATGTAATTACCATTATTGAAGTCGTTCTAATTAACCACTGAAAAAGGACCAATTGGTAAAGCAAGATAAAATCACAAAAACATTGTATTTTCAACACTTTGTTCGAATAAACTAGGCCTACTGTTGATTCCTGAACTTCTTTGCAATCTATAAAATACATTCTAGCAGAAACAAATAATGGAATCGAAACTAACTTTTAGTATCAATTACCGATAATGATTCGTGTTTCAAGAACCAATATTTGGAACCGGTCTATCCCTAATGGGTTATTCAAGTACAATAAAATTTTATTGATAAGAGACACAAACTATTAGAGCTTTTCTTAACAAGCAACTGCTGCCGCCATCATGCCACATCGCACCACTCCACTACTCTTTCAGCAACTTTGTGCAACAATAATGGGAATCTACTAACTTGAGTTGTACAGTCATCATGGAATTTTGTTTATCAGTATGTGGTAATAAATTATTTGACTATCTTATTGCTGACGAATAAAATTTTTGAATTATTTTTCACAAATCATTTGATGAATTGCATAAACACATTTTTGAAAAGAAATACAAATATAAGGCAAAGCATTTCAACAAAATAAGAAGGCATTAATAATTGTAATACAGTTGTTGTAATAAACTGGTTACAATTTAACAAGTAATGATCAATTATTTACTTGAATTAAAAAAAAAAAAAAATTTAAATCCTCCCAGGTGTGTGCAGTAGTAATATTATTTATTTAACCTATTCAGATTTACATTGCAAAAATACAATAGTATAAATCCCAGCAGAGGTACAAGTGTTAACAATTAACTATGCTATCGGTTACTGTAATAAAAAGTCTATGTCACAAATACTACAATAATACTATTCCGATGTTGGATGTCGGATAATAACAAAAACAATTATTCTGAAGATTTTTTTTGTGTCATACTTGATAATGGTACAGTATATAAGTTTTTAAATAAATAAGAGTAAATAATGTAAACAGATTGTTCGATGACAGTTATATAGATGGACTATTTGTGTACATGCTGTGGTATAACTGTAAAAACTTTTAAAAATTCCTCTACAACTGTGGTAGATAAGTTGCTTGTAAAGGACTGTATAACACACTAGTTGTGAACAGGAGTGGATCTCTTTTCTATTGCTAGAGATGGCCGAAAGTGGTACAACTAGTTGATCATTACAAAAGCATTATTTATCAATGTTTCTCTTGTATAGTGTCTCAGCTCTAATTAGTGTTTTTTACATTGTTACACAAAACACTATTTTTACCTCATATCTCTATTGTATTACTTGTCATAATAAATACCTTTGCTTCGATCGTGTCGGAGTACATTTTGAAACATTAATCAAATCTAAGTTAGCAGGTCGAGTGGCCGGAGCTTGTTCTGTTCCTGTCCATTCATTTGCTTCTTCTTCCCCATCCACACTCTGACCAGCTTCTTGCATTTGTTGTTGTTTCTTTAACAAAGCTCTTTGCTTAGCTCGTTCTCTTGCTCGTTTTACTTTAGCTCGTTCCTTTTAACAAACAAAATCAATACATTATTAAATTTTTTATTGCGCTGCAATAGAAAAATAAACTTCTATTGGAAAATTAGTTATTGGAGTAACTAATTATTACCATGCTATGGCATAGCATGGTAATAATTAGTATGGTTATATATATAGTATGGTATATAATTATACCATACTATATATATATATATATATATATATATATATATATATATATATATATATATATATATATATATATATATATATACACACACACACACACACACACACACACACACACAATTTATATAGTAAGACCTAGATCAGAGATTATGAAATTGTGCAGGTTTAGTGGTTTTTTTTTAAATGTTATATGCACATTTTTACAAGCAATACAAGATTCTTCATTCATGCAATTATAATACGAGGGCTGTCCAGAAAGTAACAGATGTTTTCGCCTATTGTGACAATGGACGGAGCTAGAGCCGCCATCTTTGTGTCACAATGTTCCTCTACTCAGTACGCATCGAGCTGTAGTAGCCTAAGATTCATTTTTACTTTGCTCTCTGTGACACGATAAAATTTGCGCTGCAGCAGAAAAACTCGCCACTTGTGTGAGGTGTGTTCTGTGATTACGTTTTGTTGACAAGGAGTAATGAATGAAAGCCCAGTGAGACAATGGTGCATTGATTTTAAAAATGGCCATACCAAAGTTCATGATGAGGCCTGCTGTGTGTAGGCCTATCATTGTGACTGATGAACTGGTGATGAAAATCAATGACAAAATTCATGAGAATCCACAACAATTTCATATAGCAAACCCAGTGAAATTTGGGGGGGGGGATGCAGAGTTTCCTAATCATGAAAAGGCGATTTTCATTGTACTAAAAATACTTTGTTGTTCAAATCAACCATTTTAATCATTATTTACATTTTTGTTCAACTTATGATTATATAAATGACAAGTTATGATTCTGAGGTGAATTTTTTTGGTTATTTAATCTTCGGTAATATATTTCTAATTTTGGCTTATTTAAACTACTTTTTAGTCAACTTCAGTATTAAACATATTTTCGATTACGGGTTGATATTCTATTGGTTACTCTAGGTCAGTATTCAATCTTAGCTTAAAGGCAATGTGTGGAAAGTTGCTAGTCATCTTAATTACTGCTAATTACGTACATGGTTTTAAACTTTAAACTACAGCCTAGACACATTAAACCAATGTTGGTGCTATTACAATATAAGTTTTTAGTTAAACAAAAAGTAAATATTAAACAATTTTAATTATTTTTACTAATTCAAGCAAATTAATTATCCTCGCATTAAAAATTATTCTTTTGATAAAATTTTTCCTAAGAAAAATGCTTTTAATGATTATTTAATCATTAGAAAATTCAAAACTAGGCTTCAAAACCTTTTCAAAAATAAATACAAACTGTAAACTTTATGCATGAACAAAATTTGAAGAGCAGATTATGAAAAACTGTGTCTATTTTTAGTTATACTTCGTGAGTTTGTAGAGTCACTGGCCAATAAATTGAGACAGCACAACAAATATTTTATTTTAGTACTTAGAGAGTTAAATCAAATTTTTTAAAGCAGATTTAGAGAAAATCCAACGTTTGTTATGGATAAAAATGTCCAGGCAAACATCCAGTAAAACCACTTTTTTGAATTGGTAAGGCAGAACTTGAATGTATTACAGCATTGACTTTTTTTCATAAACTCCACAATCATCTACTTAACTATAATTATTAATAACAATGCAATTATTATTGTATTATCAACTACAATTATCTACTTTGTAAATTTTTTTAGTTCAAATGTTAATTAAAATCAAGTTTTCTAAGATTATTAAGCAATATTTATACTTACTCTTTCTTGCAGAAGACGAGCTAGTTCTTTATCCTGTGCTTCAATGGCCATCAATCTGTCCTTGTCTAACTGATCAATAGACTCAAAGTTGTCTTCTTGTTCTTGAAGCCTTCTTGCCAACTCCTGAAATATATTTTTATCATGTCAATGCATTAACTCTTTGATCGATATCAGTAATGCTTTCTTACACAGAAGTCACAGTTCTTTAACATCTTTCGCCGCAGTTAAGGCTGTCGCTATTGACGAGTGTAACTCTAGTCATGCGTTTATTCTCCATGATACTAGAGAAACACCCGTCAACAGAAACAACTGTTCATCGGTCCACCTTTAAAACAGGAATATATTAAAAACACAATTGTATCATTTAATTTCCTTAAAACTGATACTGAACTTAAACTGAATTCTCTTTTTTATCGAAGAGAAATGATTCTGCAAGAACAAATTTATCGAGATCTCTCTTAAAATTATTTAAAAGCAGAGGTGAACTTATGAGGCACATAGAACATATTATACACAATACACAGCATTTCCGTGCCTGTAATAATAATAACTTTAGTATATTTCAATAAATGTAAACATGTTTCATTATTCTCCCCCCACTTCCAATTTATGTCACATTTAAATCCATATGTAATAATTGTTTAGGAATTAATTTGAAATGTTAAAAAGAATTTTAACCCTGGAAAATAAAAATACCCATAACCTAACTATTACTACTGCAAGGTACATAAAATGGTATCAAAAGTAACTGGTTTTTTTCTTGCCTATTACCAAAATAGTAGGCAATTTTTTCAATACTCATCATTTCACACTTTAACTAGTTGAATCAACTATATGAATCACACTTGTATAAAATCAAGATGATTCCATCAAAATTTTACACATTACTATTTAAAATTTAAAAAATTCCACAGAACAGAGAAGCATGAATAGGTATGTTTTTTATTTACTTTCTCAAAATAGTTGAAGTTACACGGCAGTGTAAATTTTTAAACAAAGTACATTAAACTATTAAAAACTTAATTAGAACTATTCTTTTTATCAAAAATTCTTTAAAATAATCTCACTTAGATTCCACAGTTTCCTCAGTTATTCCAATTAGTAATGTTAGTAATCAATCACTATTAACTTACCACCACTGAGTAAATTTAAATACCATGAAATTAAGATAAACATTAAAAACAATAATAATAAAGAGGAGAGACTTTTTTATAATACTATTACATTTTTTTACTGAAAGGAAGTCATAATTTATAATGAATAATTGTATCTATAACTTAAAAATATTTACTTCGTCTTCTAGCTCTTGTAGCCTTCTGCAAGTTTTTTCTTCTTCTTCTTCGAAATCTAACAATTGCTCTGGTTGTGGTGGAGGTGGCCAGTTTTCACACGAAGATCTAGGAGTCAACTCTTGGAGTTTCATCCCTCTGAAATACGATTTATACTTTGCCATAAACAATATCTTAGAAAACATTTTACAGTACCAACAACATTAAAAAAATCTGTACAGTTGTCTTTTATTTTTTGTGAGTAATAACACATGTGGCGATGTAGGTTTAGTTTCCCTATCTGCTCCTTAGGTATTGGCGCAGCTTATGTTTGGTATTAATCGTGAGATGATTACCATAATCATAGAATTCACATGCATTTCCTCACTACATCTGCTTCACTAGTATTAGAGTGGCAGGCTTTGGAATATCAATGCATAAATGAACAAATTCTTATAAAAACCTTAAATATGATGTTGCAGAATTTTGTTACTTTTTATGATGCACTTTATCATACTAATCAAAGGGTGTGACTACAACATTTGTATGCCACACAATGATATGCTAGCTACTAGAGGTAATTACTTTATTTTTATGAAATGGCTGATTACAGGTAACAGCTGTTCTTTTGTTATATGAACTTTGAGTTTATGTTTATTACATTAAGTGCGATGTATACAAATATAATATTGTTCGGTAAACTATTGAATCTTAACTAAAAAAAAACATTTAAATATCTAAGAGTTTCTACGGCCAATAATTTTTTACCAATAGGACAGCTCAGTGTGATTTTGTTTCTCAGCTTTAGTCTAAACAAAATTTAAACACATTATGCTAAGGGTTGGTTGTGACACATTATTAAGCAGAAACTTACTTTCACTCGTTCTTCAGACATACTAGAAGCAACATGTTTGCACAGCACATCTGTTAACAATCAGTGTTCCGACCCAGGTTGCATGTTGGATCACTTTTATAGTGTTCTGTCCTAATTGCTCTTCCACACTGAAACATTAGGACAATAGCAGAGTCTCACATCTTGATCTTGTGTGTGGCAACGTCTGCTTCCATTTAAGAGCCATGTACTTCCCAAAGTGAACCATGTCGATGCTTTGGTAATTACACCATGTATTATTTCTCAACTTTGATTGTGATATGTATGACAGGCATCATAGTAACCAAAATCCTGTACTGTGTTTCCCCAAGTGCACCAGTACCAAGTGTTTACCTTGATCAAGTTTAGCACCTTTTCCTTCTTTTTCCCAACTTACTAAACATGTCAGTCTAACAACAAGCAAACACAACCGATCTCAGTACGAAAAAAGTTGCTCATACTTGCTGTGAACAATTACGTTATAAATGAATTAAACTGATGTGTTAATTTTAAATATATTTTATTTAATATTTGCATAAAGAAAAAATTAGTAGGACCAAGAGTGCTTAAGGTACAAGAGTGACTAGACAAAGATAGATGACTACAATCATTTCTTTGCTTTCTCTTCTTGTCCCTCTGGTGGCTGACTTGCCCAGTCTATCTTATGTTATGTTTATGTAGCTCATAGTTAATTTATAAAAATTTACCAAAAATGTTACCTTAATTGGTGCAAAAATTTGTGGTCAATCATATCTTCAGTTAACGGAAGGCCAACGCTGTTTACATCTCCTACAGGCACTGGAACAGTACTTCTCGCTGATAATTTTTCTTTTTCCTGAAATATGGAAAAATGATCAATTACAGTCTTCAAAGTCAATTTAATTTTTCAATTGGTTTTAAAATGATATATTAGTAAAACTGTAATTATGAAAGACAACATTCAAAGACCATTTTAAAAAAATTCAAGGTTAAAATAAAATTATTTATGTGGTCTGGATTTCAAATAATTAATATTACAAACCTGTTTCACATAACAGGCTCACTAAATGTTTACTTAAAGTAGAGATAATGTAACATTTTTTCCATCAGTTCAGACATTTGTGTACAAAAAACAAAAATTCAAGAGTACGCATCAACTCTTATTTTCAAATGACTAACTTAAAACATAAAATTAGCAACTAGAACGTAAGTCTAGATACCTAGAAGACCTTTGTTAAAATACTAAAGTCATGATTTATATCAGGCACTTCAAAACATGAGTTGATTCATAACAAATCTATAATACAAATAATTTATATTTTTTAAAACCAGTAGTGTATTAATACACATTTTTAAGACTTGGGAGAATTTTAAACATGTTAAATTAATTTTTTTTAACCATTTTCAAAACACATTGAGTGTGACATAGAAAATTTGAATTATATAATTTTAAGAAAATGTTTGGAGAAAACAAATCTTTCTCAAATAATTTAATAACTTTAATAATAATTATATTTAATAAAACAAGCAACACATTAAAAAAACAAAAGAAATTTGATTTTCCACTTTACAAATTCAAACTAATTCTACTCTACAACAAAATGTTAAATGAAATTTAAAAAATTACAAATATTTTTGACTAAATACATAAAAAACAAACAAACAAACAAACAGGTAATAGCAATCAGTACCTCGGTGCATTCTTCCATTGTAGGCTTATAGAAAGATGAAGAAGTAATCAATCACCAAAACAAAGCTAGGATTGTTACACAGATAACCACTGAAGGAAAAATGAAAAATTCATAATTTAAATATAAAAATTACAGTATACATTTAGTATGTATTTCTAATAAATAAAACATGCTAAGTGTGATTTGGCAGCAGTGTTAATTCTTAATGGCTCAAAATTTAATATGTAGAGTGTATTTAAAAAGGCTATATAACAAGGGCTGAGTCAGTTCGCCTTTTAGTGGACCCCTCAGTCACATGGTCTGCTATGTCGGAGTGTAGACGGCCGACTCAGTGTAGCTCGTTAACCCAGGATTTGAGGTATAAAACAAACAGACCTTTCAACAGCCAAATCTTATGTTTGATTAGATGTAACTAATGATTTGGAAATACTGTTACTTTCTGAATGTCATTCTTTTTAGCGATGTAAATTTTACAAATGAATGAATCATTTTTAATAAAGATGTAAGAAATGACAGTAATTATCTCATATAATATGATTTTGATTACACTGATGACGATTTGGATTTACACTGTATATTTGGGATTTAACTGTTTGGTAGTTATTTATCCATGAGGTTGACTTACATTGTATCCTGAATTACTCTACCTGCTGCAGAACCAATTATTTAGTAACTTTGAAGTACTACTGTACTTACTAAATACAATTCTCTTTTTAAATTTTCAACTTGAATTTATTTTTACAATATTTTTCTCTTACCATTACTAATAAAAAACCCATTATTATGACTTTCAACAATTTTGCAGGTGTAGGAAATCCTGTTAAAGTATTATAGACATGTAGAACTTTTTGGGTAAAAGTCTTTAAAAAATACATTTTAAAGCAATTTTCATTGTGATAGTTAATATGCATTAAAAATTATATTTTCCATATTCTCTTGCTGCTACTGTTCTTATCAGGAAACTTAAATTACATGTTGAAAATTAGTTAATCATAATTCTATATTACACCGTATGTTAGGGTTTCCCTATGATGGTATGCGAAGGCGATTTAGGTACGCAGTTGTATAAAACAAAAATATTTTGCCAAGTTACTATATAGGTGAAAAAAGATTTATTTTTCGAAATAGACACAAAGTTACTCTCGATACTAAGATGTTTGTTGATGCATCAATGGATTTATGTTGTCTTATTTTACTTTGCCACTGCCATTCCTTTCAAATTTCCCTTTTAAAAACATAGAACTAAGTGGAGGCAAAATTTTTATCAAGTAAAGACTTTATAATACTTTTTACTTTGATGTGTTTTTGATAACTTTACGCTAAAATAGCATGTGTTCTTTCTACTGAATGGGGCGGAATAAATCAACCTTGTGATGAATGAGTATAACCAAGTTTAGTAGGGCTTATATTTTTTCAGTGCAAAATAAAGAGGTTTTCCGTATATTTACTTTATTACCAAATAAAGCACACATCTTTCACTCAGACAACCTTAACGCTCATTACTTCACACCTAATTTTCATAAATTTTCTTTAGAATCCTCCACACAGTATTTAGTTGGTAACACGAAAATGCCAAGCAGTACTCAGTGTTGGAAAGGTTGGAACCCTTGTCTTATGGTATATAGAAAGACCATGAGTATTTTACCAAGGCATTTTACCAATTTACAGTATTTTCCTTCTTTCGTTAATCTACTAGGAAGTTTCAATGAAACTACAATAATTTTATTAATATCGCAGTTGATAGACTAAAATTACTATTATTATAAAAAGATTTATTAACAATATGTTTTTAACTGTAATATGACAGAACAAATACTCTAAACAGAAAACATTAAATGGAATTCTGAAAATATAATCTCCTTTGCTGAAATTTGGCATATAGACCTTTATATCTCGTTTTCCTACGTCTTGTGACCATTTTTTAAAAACTGGATCTAATGTTTATAATCAAATTTTGCCTAAATGTAGTCTAGTCTATAGGTGGATGAACGCATCCCCCAAAAAACTTGTTCTAATGCTATTAAGGAAAAACGTGAAATATCAGCTGAACCAATGAGAAAATAGAAATTCACTGGTTAAAAAAAAACCAATAAAGTCGGATACCAGGAATTTGTTTTGTATTTTTGAATTATCCTTGAACTGTAAATTTCTTGTACTTCAAATTTCAGCAAAATCTGATGAACTCCTTTTTAAGAAACCAATCATTTTGTTGGTACCTTCTAAAATCAGTTTTGTAAATGTAGGATAGTTTGTGTAAGTTTTTCAATTATTTCATACTCTGTATGTTCATGCTTCAAAAATTTTCAATTAGTTACAAAAAAAAATGAAAAATGTAATAACAGTTATATAGCTGAGACAATTATAAAGTTTACATGTATGGTAAAAAGTTTGATATTTGTTTAATAAAATTAAAGGAAAATTAAAGAATAGAAAACTTGCTTAAGAAATAACCTATAAATTGTCTAAGTCATAATGAATATAATCCATTCCCCATGCGTAACTTACCTGTATCTTCAAAGCCACTTCTTTATCTTGAATTTCAAGTCTTCTTCTCTTCTCTGCTTCTTCGCGTTCAATTTTTTCAGCCAATTGTTTTGCAACTTTAGCATCCCTTTCTTCTCTGTATTATTTCAACAATCATTAATACAATTTGTTGAACTTTAAAACAAAAGTAGTATTAGTTATACAAATAAATCCACAGAAAAAAAAGACAAACTTTCTACAATCCTGCAAAAATAAAATTAAAAGTGAGTTTTTACTGGAAAATAAGTTACTGGTAAAGCCCAAACCAGGACCCTAAATTAGCATTTTGATTTTTCAAAATCTGTTAAAATTAAGAAATTGAATTTGATGGCAATCAGGATTTATTTTTGTATTTTTAATGTAATCTGAATGTTTAATTATATGCAGATTTTAATGATGATGATGATGATGATGAAATCAAAATTTCAAAAAAATGGTAAGATAAAGTATTATTTTTTAAATTTCCTCCATTACATCAGCAAGATAACTGCGTGTTGTGCTTATTGTATATTCGTAATAGCTTAATAGCTTTTCTAGTATCGCTTAAAAGTGTTCATTGTTTTCATTTAATTATAGTCGTAAAATTAATGGCAAAAAGAAAACTTCATTTTAATCAACTTCAAAATCTGTGTTCATATATTCTTTTCCTTTCTACATTTTTAAATAATTAGCATTTGTAAAAATCATATTGTTTTAATATTACAAGAGAATATAAAAAATTAAAATTCTTTAGAACTTAAAAACTATTCTCTCATAAAACTAAGCCTTATGTAGTTTAGAATTAATTAATTATCGTTTATATTTGATATTTAAAATTAAATATAAGGCAGTTTCGGAGAAAGATCATTCTCTTAATTTACTAATATTGTATACAGAAAATATTGTGAGTATCCTCGGTCAAAAAATTATAAAAAAATGGATTTTCTCAAAATCTAAATTAACAATTTTGATTAAATTTTGCACAAATGCATTAAATAAGCAAACACACGTTTTTGTTAACATTTTTATCAAAAGATATGTACGTGTAATAAAAAATATGAAATAAAAGAAATTTACTTGTCAGTAGTAAATTTAAAATAAACAGCTATTCTCAAATAACTTTTATTTAAAATTTGGTATACGGAGTATTTTTGTCAATAGCTTCCAAATTGGATTTTTTTTGCACCATTTATTTTTTTACTAATGTTTACAAAAAAGTAGTAGTTTTTTTTTTTTACTAATGTTTACTGGGGAATCGTAGATCGCTCATCCTCATTAGTCTAATTGGCATAAAGCATAGGCGTTAAAAACAAAAAAAAAACAAAAAAAACTAATGTTTACAATTTTTGACAATGTTTACAAGTAAGAATTTATATAGAAAACAAGGAGTTTGATATAGTCGTACATGTTCCTACAATAAATAAATAAATATATATATATATATATATATATATATATATATATATATATATATATATGTAGGAACATGTACGACTATATATATATGTGTGTGTGTGTGTGTGTGTGTGTGTTAAGTAAATAAATACTTACTGTAAAACAATCATTTGCTGGTACTTTGCCATAGCTTCCTCCTCTTCCCTCTTCTGTTCATCCTTAGCTCTTGGCAGATCTTCTCGTATAATCGCATTCCTGGATTTGTTGCCTGTATAGTGTTGGTCAACTGGAATCAGAGAATATATTGTTAACAAATGATTAAGAAATAAATATTTTTACAATCAATTGAACTATACTCACTTACTTGACATTTTGAAAGTTGCCAAAATAATTCCAGTTTGTTTAATAAATTCAATTGCTTTTGAAAATATCACTGCTAGCATGCATAAAGATTAAAATAACAGAATAGCAGAACGATAGTCATCGATACTGATTACAACAAATGGCAAATATTTACTGAATTTGAAAAAGAAAGCCAAAGTAATGAATATGTCGTATTCCTGCAATCATAAGGTACTATTTGGACATACTGCATAGGTTTCTACTTCTTAATAGTATTTTACACAACTACAGCTGTTTTGTCATTATGAATGTTGTCATCAACCCAAAGGAATACCTGAAGTTTATTTACGGACATCAACAATGACTTTTCTTTATAAATTTCATAATAACTAGAAGGTTGCTGCCTATTTGTAAGCACAGTAATAAAATAAGTGTAAAACATGTTCTAGAGGTCAGGATCATTACACATTCTACAATCTCAAAGTTTAGGCCTTAAAATAAAATAAATATACAATATTTCAAATTTGTTATGCATGACACTCGGAGAGTCACATCTATATTAAGAGCCAAAGAGAAACTTTCTAATTGGAATTTTTGAAGTTGAGCACCAATTGTACCTTCTTATTAGTGAATTTTCATTGGATTTTTTTTTTTTTTATGTCCGACTATTGTGCACACTTGGGCTAGTGCAGACGATGGGATGATTTATAGTGTGTGAAAATGCCAAGCCCTAGCCGAGAATCAAACCCGGGTCCTCGGGGTGAAAGCCTAGTATGCTATCCACTAGGCCACCGAGGCGGCTCATTTTCATTGGAAAAATGAGCTATTAAAGCAGCTGTTATGGAAAGATCCAGACTTGGAACTTTGAAATGAACACCGATCCAGACTTCTAGAACACTTTTTGACAGGTCGTTTATACACATGCAAATGTTTGTATGTGTTTTGGCATGCTCCAGTTTACAATTTTGTCTGATTTGATACAAACGGCACAAAAAATTGATTACGGATAGCTTGGATAGATTTGTTTACCAGTAATATTCATTCAACAGTTTTAAAATGATCAAATCTTCAAAATGATCAAAAATTCATAACTTCTTATATTAAAATTTTTTGAAAATCCAAATTCACCATCATAATTAGCATTAAAAACTGCATAAATTAGCATTTTGAATATTTAAAATCCATTGAAATTAAGAAATTTTTTTGATGGCCGTCAGGGTTTATTTTCATATTTTCAATAATGATACGAAAATTTAAAGTTAAATTTAAAGTCTGAAAGTTTAAAGTGTTAATAAGATAAAATATTTTAAAAGATAAGGGAAAATCTTTTTTTAAAAGACCCTTAATAAAGATTTTTTTTCAAAATATGTTACAGAAGTAAGGATCACTACAAATTTATGGCCCTAAGCCGGGGTCTTAACATGGTTGCTGCTCCAATAGCTTATTTTCCAACAGGAATTTGTTATATAAATAGTTACACATTTCCCAATTTTCAATGCACCATTTGGCAATAAGAAACACACTTGTTTGATTGAAAGGACCAAATAGCCTCCTAATTTACTAAGTTAGGGTTCTAAGTACAGGGTTCGAGTACAGCATATTCCACTATACCAACTAGAACCATATATACTGATTTATATATGTAATCAAAATATTTAATTTGTAATTTAATGGACACATTTCAGTTTGCTTATAAACAGGTAATCACGTACTTTTAAATTTAAGAAAGCTAATTTGAACATTCTCTGACTTTAACACTCTGTAGACGGTTTGTGTTTACAATTAATGATGGCCGCTTTTTATGGCCAGGTTATTTCATAAATTATCAATAATTCTATTAACATTATATGACACTTTACACAAAAACTGTTCTGACAGTGAAAGCATATAAGGCATCCTAAAAATATGTTTCCATTGTATTTCACATTGCTGGTAAAAGAGAAAATAATTTAATCACTTTATTGTGAAGTTGCTTGCAGAGGAGAAAATAAAGAATGTAAGAATTCCCACCTTTGTTGTGAGCAACTAGGAATTCTATTTAGAAGGGCATGAGTGTCTTCATTATTCGTAATTACAGATTTGTTCATTGAAAAAAATCTGAAAGCAGGCTTGCTTACAAATTAAATACATAATGACATGCACATGTTTAGGAACTGTCATAAAATATAAAGCTTCTTCTTTTAAAGATGGCCTATACAAAATTATTAATACAATCTTCTTTATTAATGATAGGAATGTTATTATTTTGTTGAGTAAACTCATCTGCCTTTTGTATCTTTGTCAATTTTTGATTTGTTGATGTGTTTCAGATTACTTCCATTGTCAAAACTTATTATTAAATGGGACTACTCGACAAAACAAATACTGTTATTATTACGTTTAACAAAACAGACGTGAGAAGCATGCCTGCCTTCAGAATGTGAAAGTCACTTGAATTAAGTTTTGCCTAATACCGCTTACAAAAAAGCTCAGCAGCCATTTGCCTGTGACAATAGAACTGAGTGCGAAGTCTGTCCACGGACAAGCGTAACATGCTGAGTTCCTGACACAAAGTACTCTCGAGCTTGTGCGCCACCCACAATGCCTCTACTAAAACACAACAAACTACTAACTGGCTGAAAATTGCAAGTGCGTTCTGTATTCCAGTTACTGCTAGATTTTCAGAATCACAAGAACAAAAATCTCTCTGTATATTGCAAGCATTATCTTTAAACTGGGACCTTAAAACATGCTAGCAATTAACCTAAATACTCTTGAAACCCAGTCATAGTTCAAGTAGTTTTTTTTTTAATTACTAGTATAATAAATGCTGCACAAAATTTAAGGAACAACTTATATACAGTAAAAGCCTGCTGATCCGGCACCTTCGGGACTTTGACAGTGTCAGACTACCAGAAATGCCGGATTATTGAGGGCTGTCAAGAAAAAGTGGTGAACGGAGACCAAAGCAGAAGTTAAAGAACATTTCATTCAGAGAATAAAAAAAAAAAACACACTTTATTGCTTACATTCTATAATAGAATTTTAAGATTTTATTTTAACTTTGGAATAACTTAATTTTACTGTGTTGGCTTAACACCTAATGGTTTTTTGAATCATGTTTTTTTTTTAAACACACAAGTTTAAAAATTCTGCAGAGTTGTACGCAGTACATACTGTACTATATTATAAAATAGGAAGGAAAACTCACAAATATAACTTCTACACAATACAGTAGCCTACATATGCTGTCTGATAGATGACTAAACAGTAAACATGAAGCGTCATAAAATGGCAGACAGGTGGCACGTTATCATTAATAATGTTGCCAGAACTTTATCAATCACAACCGATTTCCACTTACTGTGCCGATCGCGTCAAGTGTACAGTACACTAGTCTTTTCTGTAATTTTATTTTTTAAAGCCTATGAGCGATGCCGGTTATTGAAAGTTCCAGACTATAGGATGCCGGATTAGAGGGATTTTGCTGTAACAAGTGTTTTGCATCAAAACATTTTAAAAAAATTTATGCAGATATCAAAAAATCACTCAAAAGTTACAAACAGACAGCTAATTATGTAGCATCCATAATGGAGGAAACTATATTATCAATGCTCTGAAGATGTATAGAGAACATCCAGCTGGCTGGTTCTGCTAATTAATTTTACAGATGACTAACTGGTATGTTTATATCAACCAGACTATTGATAGTTAATAGCTTTGTTTTCACAAAGAATACTTATTACAGCTACAGTTTTCAAAGTTTTGTTGCAAAACTACAAGCTATTACATAAACTTGTAAGATTTGTAATAGCCTGTTAATGTTAAATGTTTAGGAATTAAAAAAAAAATCAAAAATGTTTGAAATATAATTTGTTTTATATAATCCTACAAAATAAATATTGTATAAATAAATACAAAATAAATATTATTAAAATTTGACACAACTAAATAATATTTTAGATTAAGATGGTTTCACTTTTGAATGATTCATAACATAGACTTACAAAATGGGTTTGAATAAGAAATTGAATTAAAATTAACTTTGTCATTCAGAGATATGAAACTCATGTTTTCCATTGCACAGAACTTTTGAAGTAAGCTGATTTCATTATTCAGCTCAATTCAGCTATTTCACAATTCAGTTCAATTTAGCTATAGTAACTACCACCACTAAAAAATTGAACATTTCTCAAAATATATAGTAGATTAAAAAATACAGATAATCCGCAATCTGTTTTTTTTTTAATCAAACACCTAAGTACTATCGAATGTAATCACTTTTGAAAAATCAGATTTTACTTCTCAATTTTTAAAATAATAATCGTTACACACAGCTGTATTACTGATGTTATAGAAAAATAATTTCCAAAATTTTACAACATTGAAGTCAGTTAATTTCTAATGCAAATTCTGTTTATTTCAATAGAAAGCTAAAATTTCTTAAATAAATGCTTCATAACTTTTTATCTTACAATTTTTTGAATGTAGTAATATGATTTTATGATAGTTGAGTATACTAATCAGAATTTTTTTAATTTTCAAATTTTAATGAAAATAGAAACATAATAATCTGTGTCATTTTTTTTTTGTATTTTATATCAAATTAAAACTGCTTGGTTTATACAAATTGTAGCACTGATACAAACACAGAAACGCGTGCGCGCGCACACGCACAATAAACCATTTTTACAACTGCTTAAAGTGTTCATCAACGTTAGGTTTGTGCTCATTAAAGTTCTACATCTGCTTCTATGAAAACCACTCTTCACTAATAATTAATTAAAAGACGGTTTCTGTATTATTTTTAAATGATTTTATTCATATTAAATATTGCCATAATGAAATACGTATTTAGTATAAAACAGGTAAAAATGAAGCAAATCACGATGGGAAATACCAAAAATATAAACTGTACTAGATGTATCTAATGAATTTAAGACTTTCAAATGGCATGAATACCTTTCTAATTTAATTGTTCTATCCTACAGTGCAACCAGTTCTAATTGAATCTGTGAGGGAACCAGGTCATGAGCCACAACTCAAGTGTGTAACTTGCTTTCACTGTATCTGTGTCAACGGGCAGGCCCTAGGAATGTACTCACTTCAGATCAACTTTCTGTTTGTAGCAATCAATACTTGACTACTTTCTGACACTGGAATATCTAGTGTTATTTTAAATGGCTGTACAAAGTACAAACATTACTAGTGAATTTCCTTTGGAAAATGATCAACTGGAGCGACCAAGAACTGGAGGCTTGAAGCATAATTTCTGATAATTTTTGTTTAGGGTTAATTGAAGTTTATATATAAGTTTCGTACAGGCTACATAAATACACATCTATATAAATAAAAATGTAAATGTTCGTTTGTTCATAACCTTAAATCTACAAAAATTCTTCACCAATTGTTTCGAAATTTTGACAGAAAGTTGCATTCGAATATGTGTATGTTTTTACATAACTATTATGTTTTATATACCTACTGTTATATAGATGTCATATTTGTGACAGGTATTTTTTTTTAAATAGCACCAAATGTTGAAGTAAAAGCAGTACACACACACACACACACACACACACACACACACACACACACACACACACACACACACACACACACACACACACACACACACACACACACACACACACACACACACACACACACACACACACACACAAACACACACACACACACACACACACACACACACACACACACACACACACACACACACACACACACACACACACACACACACACACACACACTCACTAGATACTAAATATTTTATAATTCCATTTCAATGTTACCAATTTACAATCCATTTATGTTTTCCAAATATTTAACTTACAATTTCATTTATGATTTAAAAATTTCCGATTTTACGATTCTACTTCAATGTTTCCAATTTATGATTCATTTACAATTTTCAAATTTCCAATTTTACAACTTTATTTCAATGTTGCCAATTTTACGATTCTGAATGCATTGTTAAATTGAACCAGATCGAACCACAACAACACATCGCCAGATATAGCTAGTATGACGTAAATGTGTTAAAACGTATTCTTTCATGGATGGAAAAATATAGTAAGCATTAAAAACCATCAATCCAACTGTTTCCAGGTGAAATATATATATATATATATATATACTGTATTACACAAATATATACATCAACGTTAGCACTCTAGCATCCTGAACTTTTGATCCCATTTAATCCAAACTTTGTATACAAAGTTGATTTTGGTAATAGCTTGAAGAAGTTCATTACCCAGCAAAATCTGTTTAATCTGTTTCAAAATGGCAGCAATTTCAAATCTTTTTAAAATCTGTTTTCACTACTGTAATTAGCGTTAAAAACTGCCTAAATAAGAATTTTGAAAATCTGTTAAAATTGAGAATTTTTTTACAGCCGCCAAAGTTTGTTTTCGTATTTACAAAACAATTTGAAAGTTTAAAACGCTAACGTATGCAAATTTGAAGTAATGGTGAATAAAGAAATGGTGAAATCATAATTTCAAAAAGGATAAAAAAGTATTTTTTGGAAATTTGCTTCTATTACATCAGTGAGACAGCTGCATGCTGCGATTATTTTTGTTTTAAATCATAACAATTTACTACTTCAAACAGTTAAAGTTAATGTAGTCGCGTAACAACAATTGAGCCTTACTCACCCGTAGGATCCTTTGTCTTACCTCCACCAATCACAGTGTACTTAATCGAATGTACCTGATTGGTGACAGCCACATGCAAACGTTTTAATTCACAATGTATCAGTCTTAATTCGTTTAAAATGACTTCGTTGGATGTACACATTGTCGAAGAAGTTGAACCACTAAAGCCTCTAGGCCTTTGTCAAGGTTGCTTGTTGCATATTTAAAAGTCTCAATTGTATTTGATTCGTTGCAAATTGAAGAAACATTTCCTTATAACTAACCAGATGATCAAAAAGTTTTGCAACCTTTTTTTACAAATTCCAGGATCACGAGTGAAGATTAAACATTTTTTGACACAATTTATCAAAAAAGTAAAGAAATGTCTTAAATATAATTATTCTCATCTTATTCACTGTATGAATAAATGAATCATACTTCTTAACAGTTGTGTCCTATAGATTAACACAATGTGATCCACTAGGTTGTACAAATTTTGCATAAGTTTTTTCAAAGGCCTCTAAAATTTATAAGAAGATACTACACTTAATTTTTCTAAACAAATTCGCTGAAAGCATAATTGTTCACATGAAAACATGTTGATTGTGAGCCACACAACAAAATAATTCCCTGAGTTTAAACTGGTTAAATGTGGTCAATAAACCATGAGTGTACGCCTTTGTTTCTGTGTAAATGTGTTATTTTAATATAACATATTTGATAGCTCATGATAATAGTTCATAATTTCTCACAGAAAGTTTCCAAAAATAAAGACATTTTTGCTTTTGTTTTTGTCATTATTTTTTATGAATATTTCTTTTAAGATAAGTAATGCTTTAAATTGAATTGATATTATAAACAGATTACTTTAGCATGGGTTTTAAGATAATGGAAAACAACAAATCAGACAGGACAAACATTTAAGCCTTCCACAAATGCCTAATATAACAGATTTCTGTTTAAATGAGATTAAATAATTGTTTCACCATTAATTTCGCATAATCATCTAGTCGAATCAACAGTCTTATATATTTTCTTAACATATTCAGGATTAGGCTTTAAACAAACTGTAAATTTGATTTTGTAATATCTCCCAAAAGTAGAAAGAGAGAAACGATATTTATTTTCATGTTTGTATTACTTTTAAATTTATCATTTGCTTATTAACCAAATACCAGTTTTTTTCATTTACATTCTAAATGTATCTACTTCAAAATTAATAATCCCAGTACCACAGCTTTTTAGCTGACGAGCTGGAAGTGAATTTCAAAAAATAACAATATCACAGTAACATTTTTATTTTACATTTAAAAAAATCTGATATAAGCACAAAAAATTGTATTAAAATCTACATAAATTTTATGTAAATTGAACATATGAAATAGGTTATTAATTTTTTGCACATTTTAACCCTAGTTAAAATAATAAAAATTTAGATTTTCAAAATAGTGGAGGTTGATTTTGCATTGTTCAAGACATTCACAACACTTATTTGTAACTTGAATCACACTGGACCAAATAGTGAATACTGGAATATTATCAAATACAATTTCTAACAAACCAAAAAGTATACTAGAGATTAGGATTGATCATTTCGAGGTTCTCACAGCCTAGATTAAAATACACGAAATTTGAATCCACATACCCCAGTAATCTGACGTCCTTAACATTTTAAGATTACAAAAAATATTTACCAGGAAAGGACAATTTGTCTTTCAGTGAACAATTTATCAAAAGATCCAATTTTCATTTGTCATAAAGTTTTATTTCTCGAAACTAGTAAGACTAATATAATGACCAATAATCCAAAATAAAACAGTGAATTCAATATAGCAACTTCCACAAATCTTGTGTTTCCTTTACTCTAGTGCAAAAACAAAAATAAGGATTTTATTCAAACTCCAAAATACATACACATTGGACACTACATTCCTGAAAATTCCGGTCCACAACTTCTTAACAAATACTTTAAAATTTTACTAAAATTAAAATATATTAAAAAGATTTTATTAAAACTGAAAACGATGAATTTGAAAAAAATGGGTGAAAAATAAAATGAGCCAAACCATTACACTACTCAGATCTTCATAAAAACATGTAATATAGTCATAAGCTAAATTAATTAAGCTTATTAAGAAATCATAACTGTCATAAATGATTACAAAGACTGATAAAAAAAAGTGTGTTATCAATTTTCAATGAATCCTTTCTCACGCTAAGGTTAGAAGTTATGAAAGCAACGGACATGTATTTTCACTTCAACGTACAACAAAAATTTAAATTAGGAAATGCAGTTAACTTATCACATTGATCATTAAAAATATTTATGGCAGCTACAATTACAATTATTGAATAAAATATTTAAATTAAAAATACAATTATTTTCTTATACTACTTGTAAACAACGTGTGAAACATTTTCACATTAACTATTTCAGTAAAACACATGTAACACAACAATTTCCATAAAACTAAAACAACAAGTTTTCAGTGAGGTTAGTAATACTTTAACGTCAAACATTATACGATATACTGTACTTTGTATGCCATCATATGCAGTTCAGACACGGGTTTACACAAAGATAAAAGAAGGAAATATGATATGACTTAGCTAGGGGTTTACAAAGGCCTACTCGTTCTTTTCTTGAAAAATAAAAATATGTGTAGCCAGGCTATATATAACCATTATTTTTGTTTTTACCGATTATTATTTTTTTAACAATGATCTACGATCCTGTAGGTAGATATTCCATTTAAACTTTTTTTTAAGGAAAACTGGAACATCAAATTTTGGACATACATATAAATATTCAGTTCAAAGCCATGTTTGCTCATCAGTTTTGAAAGGAAAAAAATACTTCTTGTTTGCAGATGTCTTGCTGACATAATGGAAGCCAATTTCCAAGAATACTTTATTCATCTAAAACTTATTTGGCAATATGATTTCACTAATATAATCTGCATAAATTAGGGTTTTAAATGCTGAAATTTATGCAGATTTTAATACTGATTATGATGGTGAAATCATATTCTTAAAAAAGGTGTACAATAAACAGGTTATAAATTTATAAAGATTTGGAAATGGTGACCATTTTTAAATGGTTGAACAGATTTTTGATGGGTAATGAACATGTCAAACGCATAACAAAACTGAACACAAACCCCCCACACACACAATTTTATGGACTTTAAAAATATCGAACAAGATGTAGAGGTCATTAATGACACACTTCAAGGTTTTAGCTCAGGGGGTGTTGTAATTCCTGATTCATTCAAAAATGGCTCTGAAGATGTGATAAAAATAGACTAATGCTTCTTAGACTAAATATAACATTGATAACAATTTAAGAGACCAGGTTTCTTGAAAATCCACTAGTCAGATTTTGCTAAAATTTTAATTACACACATATGTACTCATCAGCATATAAAATTTTAAATTAAAACACATCACAGTATAAAAAAATCAATAAGAACTATTTTTTTTATAAACTCTACTTTTAACTTTTGCTTAGTGAATATCACTCTACAAAATTTTAAAAATACAGTTTACAAAAAAAAATCATTATTATGTTTGTAGGATTACAATTTGAGCAAAATCTATTAAGCCAATTTTGAAAATCAATTTGATTTTTGTTACACTGCTAGGATTTTTAAAGATATAGGGTATATGAACATACAGACTACTATATTTTACATAGTTATGGATTTGTAAGAAAATGCAGTTTGCCGTACTATTTATTTGACAATGCAACAAATAAATTGTTAAAATTGTTAAATATTATGTTATCAGACAACAATTACCAAAATACTCATTAAAAAAATCATATTTCACCTAAAGGTAGAGCACAATATTACTAAATAATGTTAATTATAAAGTGAAAAAAAATGTACAGTTAATTATTTATACCTATGTGTTTAAAATATATACCTGCAAACTTATCAGGTGTAAAAAACATGGCTATCCACATACTTTATATTTCTTAGAACTTTTAGGATATAAGTTTTGGACAATATGGACTATCCTTAAAGAACTTTTGAATAAACAATTCGGACCACAAATGCAGCTGGTAAATATACAAATTATTTTATGTTTTTATATACACACAAAATTTACTTACTGTACAAAGTTAAGAAATAGTGGTGATCATTAAAAACATTGATATTGATATTAAACAATCATATCTCCAGAGTCAAAAAATGGTTTTTACTAAATACTGACCACGAAAAGAATTATTGTTTATAAACATCCTGTCATTTCTCTGCAGTTTATTTGTTGGCATATAAATGATTATGTATGGTGAAATGGGTAGCATGGAGATAACTTTAGGGAAATAAGACAGTTATTCCAAATTTCTTTTTGTTTGATTCTAAAAAAGTTTAATTCCACACAACAGTTCAAGTATTTTCTTGTTTCAAAAAATGCCCAAATGGATGCTGTGACCATTTTTTTCATTAAATTTCGTCAGTCTATACAGGGTTTGAATTGGATTATACTGAAATGTTCTGGCTTTTTGTCGACAGCTTTTCAACTAGATTTTTTTAGGGGGAATAAAATGTAACTTTTTGTATTCTTGCAGCATTTACTTTTAAAGGAAATGAGTGTTTATAAAATTGCAGCCCCTCCGATAAGTAACAATTATCTAATTGATCCACCATGAATAAACTGATAATTTTACCAGAATTTTTTAAAATATATTCTGTAAATGTTCCACAGAAAGCCTTCTTTTGTGTAAATAAAACTGGGTCAAAATTGGCTAATTCAAGTACAAAATGGTATGGTAAATTGTAATAAAAAACAAAACAAAACAAACCTTTTCTTTACGCTGGTGTTCAAATGACGAATAAATAAATATGGCTACAATTTGTGTGGTTTTATTGGTGATTAAATTGTATTTTTAATAAATAGTGTAAAACATTATACAAACTTTCTTACATTTAATTACTACTTCAAAAAACTGGATTAGTTTCTTAAAATTAAAACAATGATATTCTCGTCATAAATATGAAGAATCATAAATGAAAAGTGTTTTCAGTGTTTTTTCCTTTAAGAAATAAAGTGACTATATATAAACACCTTTATTTAGTATGTTTTGTTTAGGTTCTCATGGACATATGAAAAAAAATCATAAAATTAATAAGTGCAACTTCTAGCAATTTTCTGGCAAAAAAGGGTTAATTAAAAAAAAAAATATTTCAAGGTAATGGAAAACCAGACTATACGCCAAATATCAAAATCAATAATAAGCTTTAGTTTCCAGAAATGTGCAAGTTGACTGTACACAACAGACAAATACCCAAGTCAAAAAAAAAAAAAAAAAAAAAAATTTTTTTAATTTGGGGCACTTGAAAATGGATAAAAATTAAAATCTTAATTTTTTTTACAACCACCATAGTTTCTATAACAAAAAATAGTAAATTGTATTTTTTGTACATTTGAATAAAGTTAACTTACCTTCTTCTTTTTGCAGTTGGTATGCTAGAGCACCATCCTCGTGTACCAGCCACTCTTTACAGACTGTAACAAAACACAAAAGTTAGCTGTAATATGAAAGCATCATTAAAATAGTTCTTATAAAAAATAACAGATGAATTACAGTACAGATTTTTGTCAAAGAGTGTATGTATACAGTAAACAATGCAAAACTAAACCGGTTTTACCTTAATTTTAGAAAAAATATTTCTTTTTTCTTCTTCCCTTTTCCTTCAAGGAGCAGCTGCAAACTTAAACAATGAAAAGGACCACCCAAGGCAGTTCATAACTCAAACAATTTAAACTTGATCAAACTTCAAGTGTAATACATTGTTAACACTGACAACACTGCACACTAAAGCAACCTGGCAACACTGCATTATTATGTACCCCTTGGACTGGCAACAATAGTCATAAAAAAGTAAAACATTCCTTTAACTTCCTGTTCAGCTGGAGGCTATCTAGTATTGCATGCTATCCAGTAATTATCTAGCCAGCACCTGTTGTAGGCATAATGAAAATTTCATGCAATGCCCAATGTATAGCCAAGACTGTATAAACACAAATTAATGGCTAAGTAGTAAACTTTTGTTTGAACAATTTCTAGTTAAGACAAAAAAGTAACATTTTTTTTAAATAGCTTTTTTTAATAAATCCAATTATATCTCCATAGATAAGAGTTTTACTTGGAGTTTAGACGATAAATAACGAAAACCATACCAATTAAAAGGTCTTATTTTTGAAAGGCCTATTAAACATAAATAAGAGTTATGAATATAATTCAAATGACAGAATCACATTTGTCATCTCGTAAATCACATGTTCTAATACAAGCATTTTATGAACTTTGAACATCCACAATTTTTTTAGATAAATATGTATCCTTGTTTGTTTGTAAGAGTTTAAACATTATGATATCTCCTATCAGAATTATGTTTTAGAGAAAATATTTTAAAAGAATCCCTCTGTTGATTACTCACAAAACAAAAAATCTTATCACAAAATCATTAAGTCCCATTCAACTCCTGTTACAATGACTATTTTTTTTTTGTCAAAAAAATATTCAAATAAATATTTGCTTGTATGTCAATCTGCGTGCATCACTCTAGACAAAACTAATTCATTTTGATGAATTTTGGTACATCCATATTGAGAACATTTCTTTACTTGCTAAAGTTTTTGTTTTCAAGCACTTTTTGTTCAAAAAACCACATTAAAAATTTTAATCAATTTTTTCTCAAAATCAGCCACCATAGCATATCCTATTCCAAAACTTCAGGTTCATGAACTACTAAACCAGAAATTTGGCTATGTTTCTCAAAATCAGTCATCAAATTTTGCTCGTTTAAAAATTTGTAACTAAAATATGTTGTATTTAATTTGAAATGAAAGAAATTTACTGCTCCTGAGTAAAAAAAAACTGCTCAAATAGGAAAAAAACTGATGGCCATAAGGATTTATACTTATTTTCCGCTAGCAATATTATTTTGTTGTGTACATACATCTGCCTTCCTAGCTTCAAATATTTTATAATCGTTGACACATTTAGGAACACTTCCTTTATCAAAACATTTTACTGTACTTTACAGTACAGAGAACAGCAAATAAGTTTGGACAATGGACGTATTCCAAAACGTATCAACAAATATAAAATGTATGAAGTTAGGAAAAGTAAAATGTATGTACTCAACAAAGTAAGGATTTATTTTTTTAATTTTTAATTACTCCTAAGCCACAAATTTCATTTACTTCAAATTTACAACACCAACAAGTTACAAATCTTCATATATGAAAATACGAAAAAAATAGATATATAGGTTTTCTATTTTTATATGAAAAAAAAATAAAAATGAAAAAAAAAAGATAGGTTTTTTCCTAATAAATCGTTAACTGAATTTTTCAAGAGTATCGTTAGTCATACACTTTATTTGGATATTTATAAAGTACAACTGAGCAAAACCTTTACAAAACTGACTTTGAGAAAATCCAATTTTAAATAAAAATAGGATTAAAAAACTTTACAAAATAAAAAAAAAATGAGTCAGAGATACGGGAAATAAAGTTGCATGCCAGAAATTGGTCAATTAATTTTTATAGTTTCCAATGATGTCCACAGACATATTTTGGAGCCACAGAACTTGATATCAGATAGGCCAATAAAATCTCAAGATTGATGCTCATGAAAATTTCTTTATACAGTGGAAAGTAAAATTTGATGTTTCATCATTTGAGAACTTTGTGTTGGTTAAATTTAAATGCATAAGGTTGTTCTTCAGTGGACTCACTGTAGTATAAAGTGAAGGGAACAACAGGTGGTGACTGGTGTGTCACAGTCAGCTGCTGCTTTTCAACATTCCAACTGTTTCAACTGAACTGGCACATTTCCTGCCATTTAATAGTTATGACATTGTCTAAGCTATTAAGGTAGTTTTTTTTAATATAAATAGAATCCCTTGTTTTCATTTTTATCTGGACACTACTTAGTACAAATCTGATTATAAGGAACTAGTCAAATATTAGTAATCATATTAGAGGAGGGGTAGATGAATATCAGTTGATTATGTAACAAAAAATTCTTCAATAAAATATTCATATAAAATGTTTAAAATATAAACTCTTACTGATACCCCCTTATTTCCTAACAACTACTGAACCAGATGCCTGGAGGATAATAGCAACACATTCATTTTGTATAGACAATTAATGACTACTTTTTAGCAAAACTGTTAAAGCCGATTAAAGCGTGGAAAAACTGTTGAAAATTAAAATATAGTTTTGAGACATGAGCAAACCAAACTTTGAAGCCACGCTAGATATTTTCATAGTAAAAACATCCAGGCACAGACAACACAGTCAAATTTATTTCAACCCATATACCCTAAAAAAAGGACATATCCATCAATATTTCAATATTAATATTTCCACAATCGCCATACTTTCTTTATCTATAACAGGGAAGAACGAACTCACAAAACAAGATCACCTACTTACATACCATATTTCTGCATACTGATAGCCTATTTTGAAATAGCTCAAGGTATCTAATCTTTAAATAATAAAAGTTTTGTTACTGTTAATGTGTGTGGTTTTGTAAATTCAAAAACAAACAATTTTTCACATTTTTTAAAAATATTATTGTTTGAACACACATTTATAGTTTACAAATTATTAATTCACTTATTCTAAGGATTCGAATACATGAAGGACTTCATGAGATACTGCAATTGATTGGTCCAATACTTTGACCACCCCTGATCTGTAATGTATAAAGCTGAAAATTTGTATGAGTATTCAGGAAAGATTTTTTTTCTTTTGAGATATTCACACTAAATTTCACATGAAGGTTGTTTAAGAGTTCCAAGAAAAATACTATGTGGGTAGTGAACAAATTCCATTTCCTATTTTTCTCAATTCAACAATAATATAGTCAAAACAAGATTTATAACAATGTTTTTGGTCTTAATGAGAGCTAACATTTTCCTATAGAGACCCTTGACCTCCAATCACCCTTTCACCTCTTAAAAATTTAAAATTAATTAAAACTATCACCCCATCAAAAATTAATTAACCTTATATAGCCTACTTCATATAGTGAAACAAAAGTAAAAGCAGAAATACACTAATATCAAAGGTTAACTTGCTTTGGAGAAGTTGAATGGTCATATCTGCTACCAACACAAGAAGAAAAAAGCAATTGGGACTAAATTATTATGTTAAGTGAACACAATGGCCACTGCTAAACGCCTACAGATCTAATAATTATGGCCTTCTCTCAGTACTTGTGCTTGCAGCAGAGAACACTCTAATTGATTCAATCACACTATGAAGGAAAAAAAAACATTACAGGTTGAAACTCCTTAAAGCCATCAAACTGGACTTTTTTTTGAGTGTACACTATTTTGTATCAAATACGTATATAACAGTTTGAGACTGCTTGAAATCTTACCACAGTACCATGTAACAAAGAAAAACAAAATTCATTAAAAAATTTGAAGCTGTTTTCTAGTGAAAAGCGGCCTAAGAAAGCTTTTTAATGTAAAATAAGAATGAGGTAATTTTAGTGTTCATCATTTTGTTTCAAAAAGATATAGCAGTTTGAAACTGCCTTAAACTTTATCATAGTTCCATATAAGAACAAGGAAAAGGTTTCATCAGAACGTGTGAAGCAGTTTTCTTGTAAAAAGCGAACAATAAATGTAAAACACCAAGATCCTTATATTCTAGAAGAAATCTTTTTAAACCATTTTAAAAAATAATATTTAAAAACTCAGTCTTACTGCATATCTACAACATAAGAGAAGTCACCATTTAAAATTTCATTGAAATCTGTCAAGCCGTTTTCTTAAAAAAACGGAAAAATTTGGAGCAAAACAAGTTTGTCATGTTTTAGAAAAGCCATTTTTAAAACACTAATGATGTAATGAACATTTTAAAACACAACTTTATTGCACAGCTATGCATACGGTGATGTGTGAATCTATTACTTGAATTTCAATTTTGTAGATGAAACACACACACACACACACACACACACACACACACACACACACACACACTCACTCACTCACTCACTCACTCACTCACTCACTCACTCACTCACTCACTCACTCACTCACTCACTCACCACCACCACTCACTCACACCACCACCACTCACCACTCACTCACTCACCACTCACTCACCACCTCACCACTCACCACTCACTCACTCACTCACTCACTCACTCACTCACTCACTCACTCACTCACTCACTCACTCACTCACTCACTCACTCACTCACTCACTCACTCACTATAACATACATTATATATGTAATATATTGTATATGTATGTAATCTAATATAATAGACATTATACTTAATGTACATTATATGTATAATGTTTATTGTATATGTAATATATACGCACACACAAAAAATTGGACACAAATATTTTGTTAATAGTTAGGATAAGTTTGTTACTCAACAAAATTCATTTAACAGTTTCAAATGGCAATTTCATTTCCAAAAAAATCATAAAATTTTTCTTATATGTTTTTGAAAATCTGAATCAGCAACGTACTGTAATGCTAACTTAAACAGTTTTTAACATGCAGCTTTTTAAGAAGGTATAAAAGATAAAAAATCTGTGACATTACTTTTTGGAAATTCATTTTCATCATGCTAATCCAGATAGCTTCATATAATGACTATTACTACCAACGTTTCAAAAATACAGAAACTACTACTTAGATAATACCAACTACTGTTTTTATTTGGCTCACTTCAGTCTTCCCACGGTAAAGTCTACTTGACATTCACAAAGCAGCTCAAGTTTCATTGTTATTCTAAACATTTCTTCTGAATAACACACAGGTCTACACTCATTGACATTTACTAATATGTTTAACTGACTCAATGCAATGTGGCTTGCACAAGTATACCAACTATGAAACGCGTTTACCTTTACTCAACCAATGCCACATTCCTCTAACCAGACCTTGACAACTACAACATGAAATAGCTCAGATTTTTCCCTGATCCATACGCTAGTTTTATAGCAGACTTCATAAGAGATTAAAAGGAAAAAATAATGAGAAATGATTGGCCCAACTTATCACTTATGATTAGCCTAGCTTAATAATAAATAAAAAAGCAATGTTTCACTAAAAAGATGGAAGCAAACTTTTAACATTTTTTAAAAATCTGAAACTGTTTTATATATATATATATATATATATATATATATATATATATATATATAAACTATATATATATATATATTTGAAATCTATATATATACTATTTGAAAACTATTTACTATATATGAAAATTATATATATACTATTTGAAGTCAGTTTTATTATTCTAAATTCTTTTTACATTTTTTAAAATTTTAATATTTATTTTTTTAATAAATTGTTTTTAAGCATGGGATGATTCATGCTTGTCATGGGATGACAATAATAATCTTGTATAAGTCATTTTTATTATATCCAGCAAGATACTACTTTTTTATTTTGGTTTTGGATCAATATATAAAGTTTCAGCATCAGAAACAGTATTAACATTTTGTATGCTTCTTGTTTGATTTCCACTATTGACTCTAATAATATCACTTAAGCTGTTAGTAGAAGTTTCATTGCAGTACTGCTCAAAAAACAACCTCTACAATATACACTCCTTTTTTGGACTTGTTGTAATAGGTAAGAGCATGTTACACATGCTACATGTTATATAACTGGAACTGCCACACAGATGTTTGCAGGCTATTGTTAATTATTCAAACAAGCATAAAATAATGATATTAATGAGAATCAATAATATAGCTAATTTCCAGTTACTGAAATTAATGGCTAGGCCAATACTAAAACAATTATAACCTACCAATAAAATCATAACGCTGACTGCTATGTTCTAGTTATGTAGGTCTATATTCATAAAGTAATACTAGCCTAGACCTAGTGGGTCAGTAGGAATTTTAAGTTTTCTAATTTATTACTATGTAGGCCTATCTACCATTGTGGTACTTATGCTGACATATGGGTTTGGCAGCATCATACTGTTCTGAAATATTTCGGATTATTTTATTTGTCCCATAATATATATAAGCAATTCTGTTTTAGATTTATAAAAAATACAGGTCATATATTTATCACGTCCAAAAAATTATTAGGCCTTCATAATTTTAATCAAAAAACTGCACATAGTCTGAAAAAACCTAATGCAAATTAACAGGAAATTAAGCTAACGTAAACACATGTTATTTATTAAGCCTACTAGAAACATAAATGTTTATGTCAAAATGCAAGGTGATCACATTAACTTTTCTATATGTTTTTTTCTTAGCTTTCATACTGCATTCTGATCTTTTTTATGAATTATAGAATGCCAGTATATTGCTGGAAACTGTATTCTTCTAAAACATTTGCCCCATGCCTTAATTTTTTTTTAATTACTGTCAGTTTGTTTATCTTCAATAATTAGGACCTACTTTATACTTCATACTATTTAGACCTATTACTTTAAGATTATACTGAATCCATTTCAAAAGGTCTGAATATACAAAAACAGCAATAGGCCTACCACTAGAAACCAAAAGTTTCACTTGGACACCTCATTGGATCGACCACTGTGACTCCCTCAACAGGGTTCAGAGGTGCTTTCTTTGGCTGATGGGTGTCAAAAGTGGTTTAATGTGAATGTTCAGGAGGTTAATAATCAGCAAAATATTATCACTCGCTCGCTCTCCTCCCTCCCTCCACCTCTCCCTCTCTCTACTATGATTGTCAGTGATAACATGGGTGTAGACTATATTTTACTTAAAAACTGATTTTTATTTATTATGATAAGGAGTTTCTTTCTGGTTTAGTTGATAATTTTTTTAAAATTTTATTTAGTTTATAAATCTGTAACCAGATTCTATAAACTGGATAATAAAATGAATATATATATATATATATATATATATATATATATATATATATATATATATAATATATATATATATATATATATATATAATATAATATATATATATATATATATATATATATATATATATAAATATTATATATATTTTATATATATTTATATATAAATATATAATAAAATGAATATATATATATATATATATATATATATATATATTTAGTAAAGATACTAAAAATTTATTATATGACCCCTTCAATTATAAACAGGTTTTTTTTTTTTTTTTTTTAACGTCCGATTATTGTGCACACTTGGGCTAATGCAGACGAATGTAAAAGTTTAAGGGCTGTTCCTCTACAAAATTGTGACTGATATTAATCCTCCTGACATTAATACAATGGTGACAAAACATTTCTGACAGTAAAATACTGAAACTAATCCAAATTAGAGAACTGAAAAACATAACCCACTTAAGAACAATAGTGACTATAATTACTTTTAATATTATCCATCATTATAATACAATAGTATAGGCATGTACAGCATAGTTCAAAAATACTGAAACTGCCTGTTTCTTCTATTCTACTAAAGTTAGAAAAACTGTAAAGCTCTTAAAGTCAGCTAAGGATGCTCCAAAATTCTGATTCGGATATACAGTGTGCCCTAATAATACAAAACATTTTTTTTATGGAATATTTAAAATGTAAACCTGACAATATTCTTGTATAAGACCTATATCATTTTTCATGTATACAAGATTGACAATTTGGTGTTATACTTTGGAAACAGCTTGGTTACTCAGGTTGTACAGATTGTTTGGTTAATCGTCATGCTTGAGAGAGAAGGGCAGTAGGCTTTTGGTGGGAAGCTGTAATGGAGTATCTGAATGTCTATGAATCCATATATGTCACTTGCAAAAATACATTCATGGTACTTTTAAGTACAACTGAGCTGTTTCCTTCCTCACTACTAACAATAAGCAGAAAGTGTTCGAGATTAAGCACTATAATAAAATAGACGATTTACAGACCTACTTAAGTTACAAAAACAAGCAACATGTCATTTTAAAGGTTTTGATGTCATCTACCTACAAAGTGCTCCAAAACCATTATAAAAGCGCACAGGGTGTCAACAGTGCAGTTTTTGACATGTTTTACAGTTTTTTTACCACAGGTTGGTATACTGTATAACAGTAAAAAAAGCAATTTGAACACTTAGCCTACTTGTAAAGGTGAGCGAATTTTATACAGAAAACCATTTGCCATAAAAGCCATTTGGAAAATGATATTTGAAACCACTTTTATTGCTACTAAATGAATGACTTGTAGTGGAACTAATTTTACTAATGTACTAAACCTTTTCTGTTATTGTCTCTTAAGTAAGCTGCCAATTGTGTTTACCTAACAAAGCTTTTTATCGTGGACTAACCAGAAATACATGAAAACATTAGTGTTGGCCTATTTGAAAATACTGACAAAACATAACTGACTTTGAATTTAAAGTAAGAGCCTTAACATGAAGGGATAGATTATGTTCACTACACTGATGTCAAAACCAAAATAACTAAAAAAAAAAAAAAAAAAAAAAAAAAAAAAAAACTTTTTAACCATAATATCAACATTGTACTCTTTATAGAAGGCAAAAATATAGATACAAGGTGTATGTTTATAATAAAAATTTCCCATTAAAAATGTTTTTAAATTTTTTGGACAGTGTACATTAAAATTGCAATTTTGGAACACCACTATGTAGCTGCCATCAAGTGCTTTAAAATGACTGGTTACATGTTTTTTGACTTGAGTTAAAACCAAGAAATCAAGCAGTTCCTATATTTTTTAACCACAATGTATAAAATAATTTATTTACAAATAACAACAAATATGACAAAGTCCAATGTGCAATAGCTACATACAGTACCGACCTAATTCCAGAATTCAGCAAAAAGAAACTGCAGCTATAAATAGATGATAACCTGTTTTGGGTATAGACTAATGCGAGACGGAGTTATAAAATAAGCTTGTAATCTTGCTTTCATATTCAAAATTCTCTGTGCAGATCGCCATTAAATAAATTTTGCTATGTAGACATAGATTATTGTGTTATATTTTTGTTGTATTACATAATTGATTATTAAATTAAGTAACATTAATCTGCAGAATATTAAATAAATTTTATTAAATTAGACTATGCAACTTTTAATTGAACGATTTCATACTGTTAAATTATTGTTTAGATTGCAGTGAGATGTACCACAGATAAATTACTTATGGAAAAAAATATTGCTCCGCAAGATACATGTTAGAATTTTAACTAGGGGACCTAGATCAGTAACATAGTATTGGTTAGGTTTTTTTAGGTTTATTCATCCTTTTTTGGTGTTACGGTAATTTGCACAAAGTGATACCTTAGATTAGTATGTAGTTCTTGCTTTTACAAAGCAGCAGCTGTACTATATCTGATTTTAACTATGTCAGTAAAACATGGTATTTTTAAGTTTATTTCCCCTTTTTTCAGTGTCACCATAATTTTAGCAAAATTATATTTGCAATTTTACTTGTATATTAAATAAAATGTTTTAGCACGAAAAATCAAAAATAATTGGTGTCCGTTAATTACACTCTTACTGTGATATATATGAGGCGCCTCGGTGACCTAGTTGATAGCGTACTGGGCTTTCACCCCGAGGACCCGGGTTTGATTCCCGGCCAGGGTTAGGCATTTTCATACGCTATAAATCATCCCATTGTCTGCATTACCCCAAGTGTGCACAATAGTCAGACGTTAAACACAAAAAAAAAACTTGCTGTGATAATATAACTGCCTTAATTTTTCTCAAAAATTCTAGGTAATTGTTTTCTGAGTATGTTAGATACATGTATGTATTCTAAAAAAATGACAGCGTGATTTTTTAAAAATGATTTGGTAGGCTATATTTATAGAAATCATGTTGTAGCGGGTAGAAGTAGGCTAATTTATTTTAATTTTTTTGATATTGGAAAACATTTTAATCTTGGTTTTTGTTTAATTTTCCAACAGTCTAAATCCTACATGGAAAGGAATGGCAAACGCATCATAGAAAAATAATCGTCACAAAGGAATGACTATAGAGCCTATACCTAGAAATGAAATAAAGTTAAAAAACTTTAAAAACATTAAAAAATGTTTTTATTATGCTCACATAAAAGGCTACATATAGGCTAACAGAAGGTAAATATGCAGTGTATGTTTTCAATTTTTCAGTATTTTTTTCACTAAAACACTATTACATGTACAAAAGCGATAATCCAAAATACAAAAGTACATAAACTATAATAAAAATTGAAAATGTGACCTGCAAACCTCAAACTTGCTACAGCGTGAAAGTAGGTAAAAACCTATTTCATTAAAATAATTTCAGGTAACATGTTTTTGATCGCTAAAACAAAAAAACCCTATATTAAAAACCCCAATGACCTAACTGGTTGTTGGGTGGTAAATCTAGATACAAAACTTTACAAATAATATAGGCCATTTTAACAATGTTTTCATTATAAGAAAAACAAAGCAATAAATCTTAACATTTAATAATGCTGTCAGAATGTATAACACGCATGAGCAGTACATGAAGTTAATAATAACATGCATGACAGATATATCCGTGTATGAAATTTAGTATGTTCAATGCAATGTAAACAGCAATGATGTCACAATACAGTTTTGTGAAGAATGACCTAAAATCGTAAGTACTCTTTAAAAAAAAAAAATATGTCTTGGTGAATAGGGTTAATTAGACAATAAGGTATAAAATTTTTAAAAATATTAAAAAATCACTATTAGAAAAAAACAACCTATACTTTATAAATACCTAACAGAATTGTAGTTTTTGCAATACAATTCTTAAAGTAGGCTTAGCCGCCTCGGTGGTCTAGTGGATAGCGTACTAGGCTTTCACCCCGAGGACCCGGGTTCGATTCCCGGCGAGGGCTTGGCATTTTCATACGCTATAAATCATCCCCACCATCTGCATTAGCCCAAGTGTGCACAATAGTCAAACGTTAAACTCAAAAAAAAAAAAAAAAATAATAAATAAAAAAATAAAGTAGGCTTAGGACCTATACCTAGAAGATGTATTTAAATTTTTATTCGGATATTAAAATTAGGCTAAGTAAGATACGGTAGACAAAGTTATTACTTTCTACAAAAATATGTAATTGTGATTTTTTTTTTGTTGCCAAAACATTGTAATTACTTTAATACCTTGATATAATATTCTAAAGTATAAAAATTAAAAAAATACTGGAAGACAAAAAAACTACTGCATAATCTAACCAATACTACACATTTTTTTAACCAATACTAAGTTAATTTTCTTTTTCTTTTTTTGTTTGTTGCAAAAATGCTTTATTTAACGCCTATATAAAGATAAATATGCAGTGTAGTGTGTTTTGATTTTCAGTAATTTTTTCACTAAAATGCTTCATTACAAGCTCAAAGGCGATAATCCAAAATATAAAAGCGTGGAAAGCACAAGAAGTACAATAAAAATTAAAAATAAAAGTGAACCTCAAAACTTTCACTGTTATCACGTGAAAGTAGGTAACATTTTTTGATTGCTAAAGCAACAAAAAACCTTCCAATTAAAAAAAAAAAAAAAAAAAAATACTAACCTAACTGACACAGTTGTTGGGTGCTAAAAACACATTAATTTAAAAAGAAAAACTCCATAACCTGATTCAGTTGTTGGGTGGTGAACCTATCACAAAAAGAGGCAAATCACAAAGTTCATAATTAATGGATGCCATTTTAACAATGTTTTCATTACAAGACTGAACAAACGAAAAAAGCAATAAAACTGAACATTTAGGAATGGCTGTCCGAATGTGTAACATGCATGAGCAGTAAGTACATATAGTAAATAATAATGTGCATAACCACTAAATCAGTGTATGAATGTTAATATGTTTAATGCAATGTAAACAGCAATGACACCACAATATATTTCCATAAAAAATTACCTAAAATTGCAAGTATTTAAAAAAAAAAAATTATTTTCTGCGGGTGAATGTGTTAAATAATACAGTACAAACAAAAACCATTTGAAAAAAAACCTACACTGCATAAATATCTTCATAAATAATAATTCAAAACAAAAATGAAGAAATTACTGAAAAATTAAAAATAAAGGAATGAAGTAAAATATTCCCGCATAACCTAACCAATACGTCATATGATGCCGCGATATGCCTGTCGCATACATAGTGTACTACATAACAGGTTTGGGCTACTTGTTTATCTTTGTAAATAACTATAAACGGAAAACAAAATATGCAATGTTATAAAACACAAACAGATAATTTAAACTATATACTTGGTGTGTTACTTTCGAAATGTTAAATAACTTATTAATAAGAACGATATTTTACTAGTTACATCCTTGTAACTGATTTATTTTAGGCCTACTTCCATTTGAAAAGCCATTACAAAACTGTTTATATTTACGTACATATATTAATTTTAATAAAAATAAAATTCAGAGCCTAACCTTCGTTAACACGTCCGGGCTTGGGCAACGTGTCAGATACTCTCGCAGATCTGGCCCCTTCTCCAATCTCGCCCATAGCTCTAATTTCACACTGCATATCATAGGTAATTTTTACTCGAAATATTAAATATACAAAAAAATATATATATAAATATCGCGCGCTTTTTTACCACATATTGAAGTCCGTTTACGACTGTAAAATATTAAAATCAAACATTTTAACGCACGTTCTCACAACACAACTCAAAGGAATTAAAAACCCCAATTCCTGAATTACAAGATTGTTACTTGAACCAGGACATCACCACACAAGTCACAACACATGAAAGATACAAGATACAAGCTCAAAATCAGGCTTAACCGTAACATGACAGTGACAAGCGTAAAAGCGGAAACACTTCTGCCAACTGTCATGATAAAATAAAACAAAAAGTCTCTTTCGGGGATAAAGTTGTAAAATAATTAATTGTAATAATAAATGTAAAAATGTTTCATTTTTCATTAATTGAAATCATAAACAGCATGAAGATTTTAAATTGTTCTGAGTAAATAATAAATTATTTGTAAGGAATCAATAACTTAATTGCACAATAGACACTTATGAACGAATGTTTGTGCTTAACTTATTATAATATAACATAGCAATTATCTCCGGATTGGAAAGATGAAATAATTTTACTTCTGTTCCTACATGTTAAACTACTTATATTGGAGAAGACAGTAAATTCTAGACAATGTATACTTTGACGGTGATAAATATAGTCGTAATTGTTTATCTATGAAAAAATCATTCGATAATATTTATGTTACACTTATCATGTTAATTCTTGCTGATTAGGTGAAATCAGTACTATATTTTGCAAGTACTGGGAAAGAGATCATACAAATTCTTATCTATTTATATTTATCTTATCTATTTATCTATCTTATATTGAATTTGTTGAATATATTGAATTGGATGTTGAATTGGTACTATTAGTGATTAAAAATTAAATTATCAATGAAAAATTTATTGTAATTAATTTCATCACAGTCTAATAAAATACTGTATCAGAAACAATTTTATGATATATATATTTAGAGGTTAATTTAAGTTGAAAATTACATCCTGGTTAGTGATCATAACCTATAACTAAACATACGTGCTTTAAGCAAACTGTAAATTATGTATAAATATTAGGTAAATATGTGCACTTTATTGGATAAAATACATTTAAATAAGTTGAAACTAAAAAAATTACGATTGAATTTTGGTCACAACCATCTGGAACGTACTTGTTATATAGAACAATGAAGAACGTATATAATGTAGAGGAATGTTACAAATGTTTAAGAGCGTATTTGCGAACAGCGCATTTCATAACTCCGAGAGATCACAGTATATATATATATAAATTTACCAAATGCCTTCTCAATATATATGATCAAAAACCTATGATCATGTAGCCACTTAATGTTTGCACTATTTTCTATTTTGCAATTTTGCACATTAATAAAAGATTGCTGTCTGCTCCTATCGAAAACAAAATTTTCGTTAGTTATCCTTTGTTCACTTGAAGATTAAAAGATTAGCCGTAATTGTGTAAAACAATGTAACAGAAATAGGATGTGCATATTGATGGAATTTATTAAAGTTACATTATGTTGATTAAATGCTTTTGAAGCAACAGATATATTGTGAAGGTTATAATTGAAGGTTTCATTGTTTTGATAGAAATGTCATTTTCAACAAAACGTAGTGTGTTGAGGTCAGGCATTTTGCAGTCGTAATTTTCTATTTTATTATGTAGTGTGTGATATACGTGATATATTTTTTGATATATTAATTCATAAGGTTAAATGAATATTGATACTGAAATAAAATTTCCAATTTTGTTGAACTTTTATAGGCCTAGTCATAAATCAACTGTTTAAGTATCAGTTTTCTTTAATTGCCTTTTTTAATTAGAATAAATTAATTGTTACTTTAAGTTTTGCAACATAGTAAATGTGTAACCTAATTTATAATTTATTTAAAAAATTTTAGGATTAGTTAACAAAATTGAAGTATCATAATAGCCAATAACTATGATGCAAACGATGGAAGCAAGTTATCAACAGTTTGGTGTAGATGGGGATGAATCTGAAGAGACACCTCAAGAAATTGGTGCCATGATACATATAGTTCCAGAAAGTGGCAAAGGTACTTTAAAATAATAAAGCCTTAGGTAACATTTCCTTTTAAATCTGTGGCCAATTTGCATCAGAATTGTTTTTGTTTTTCCTTAGGCCCTATGCGTATTCTTTTGTTGAATTTTTTAAACATTTTAAAGACAAAATTTATAATATTTCCCTTATAATAATTTACTTTTCCTTGTATAATTTTAACTATAGTAACATTCAAAAGCAAATTTGATTGTGTATTGATCACAACATTTATCTTAAGCCATTGATAAAATATAAAGGAAGGGTAAAGAGTTTACAAAGTAGCCAAATCGTTTAAATAGCAAATAGTTTAAATTATCAGTCCGATCGCCAGTTTTTTCATGGGCATTAGAATTCTAAGATCGTATTTTTCCACTTAAGTCTCAAGAATATGATCAAATATATTAACATATTTGGTTTCTTGAATATTTTAATGAAAACAGTATAATTCAATTAAAAAAGAGTTATTGTAGCCGTTATGATATTTTCCAATAGCTACTTTTCTTAATATCTAGATGAATATACTTATCTAGAGTTTTAATACGTTTCTAGGCTCAAAGAGTAAAATCATGAACATTGAGCTTCTAAGCGCTAGAAACATGTGATGAAAGACATTCACATGTTCTATAAAAAAATTGTTGTTACTCATGAACCAGTATATAAAAAGCATTTCTAAATAATGATATCATTTATATTCTTGTTTTTATTAGGCTATCATATCAAAATTGATATATTTATTGCTATGATTTTTGTTGGACAAATTTTATGTAAATAAATTTTTAAAATAAAAATGTAACTGTTTTTAAACTATATTTTATGTTATTTTTATAGGCTAAATAATATTTATATTCAGTAGCATACTCAGGGTTTTTTTTTAGAGAACTGAGTCATGTTTTTGATAATCTACATTTCCACTATAACTTTTTTTGTAATTAATTATTTTTGTGAAAAATTTGTAACGGAAAAATTAAAAGGCTATTTAATGATTTTGTTCTAACCTGATTTGAATTTGCCTTATATTTGAAATGTTACAAGAGATATAATTTGAGTTTGTTAAAACTCAACAATTATTAACTCTATAAAAACACTTGTAAGCTTTGAAAAAGTGTACAAAGTAAACAGTTATCAAATGAACTTAATTCTCTTATTTATTGCAAAGAAGTTTCAAAACATTTATATACATTTACAAAACTAAAATGGTTTTGGCATAAATTCTCTGTTTTTATACATTTTTTAATTTAAACAACATTGCTTAGGACCAATAACTACTGCACACATAGTATAGCCTAGTAGTTGTTTAACTACTTTACTGTACAAAGTAAGGTATCCAATATAAAAAAGGCACAATCAGTGACCCAACTAACCTTACCTGGTTATAAACCACAGTAGGCTCTAAGTTGAGGGAGGAGGGTATGGTGGAATAAGGAATGACCAGAGATTGTCAAATGACCTTGGTTGTATTGACTCACTTTGCTGCTGCTTGCTAACACCATAGCATTTATGAGAGATGTAAATTGCCTTAGGTATTTTTCTTTGATTTGATTTTTTTTATCTGTAAATGTGAAACCATGTAAAATATTGTGCAAAACTTGACCTGCTGAAATGATGTACATTAAGGTTGGATTGGGGAGCGCAAACCCCCTGAATTGCTCCATGCATACGCCACTGATTATTTTGAATCCAAGTTGGTTGGCTAGTATGAACAATAAATTCAGCCCCAAATTTTAGCTGATATTCAGTAAAATATACTTATTTATTAAATTTTACTTGTTTTGACTAGCTGCAAGATGGAACCATATTGAAGACTTAGACTCCTTCTTCGCAAGGAATTATCTATACCACCAGAAACATGGATTTGCTTGTATGATGCTGCAAGAGGTTTTAGAGTTGATACAGTTTGTGTTTGTTGTCTTCTTCTCAACGTTTCTGTTTAACTGTGTTAACTATCCTGTGTTATTCAGGTAATTTATCTATGGTATTACTCTATAACAGCATGACAAATTTGATGATTTTTAATATCTCTGTAAGTTGCTTAGTTGTTATACTGAATAAGCCTAAAATGGTAAATGTATTGGAACTCTCAAGAACTGATAGTGTAGTGGTTTTTGGAAATCACTATCCTTAAAAATCCATTTTGAATTACGTTTACACTGATTAAAAGATCATTATTGTCACTTTATTATAATTTTTAAGTGTGGTATGGTGATCTGAATTTTTTTATACACTACATTTAATACATACTATTCTTTTATTCAGATTTCTTAGAAATCGAAAAACATGTTTTTATTCTTTCTATTTATTTACAATATCTATTAATCTACATTTATATATATATATTAAATGGACTATGAACAAAATGGCAGTGGCAAAGAAGTCACAGTATACCTTGAAATGAAATAAAGTTAATGAAGTGTTATATACATTAAAAGTACAATTAGATACTAAAACAAGTAAATCGTTACTATTTAGCAGAACTAGCCTAAGTCCAGATTTCACAATTTGTCGAATGTAATTCTTCAAAACAAGTTAAAATTGTTTTCACCAGAAGTATTGTAAGTCCAGAAATTAAGAGATTTAGGTCTTATTCTTAAATTAAAAAGTATCCTATGTCATTGTACCTAATTATTTTGATGCAAAACTAAAGTCCACATTTAAATGTCTGTCATTAACATTCTAAGGACAAAATGCTAGATCTAATGTTATGCTAGTTAATGTTCCAATGTTAATGCTAGTTTTAATCTAATGCTGGTTCTGATCCGTAGTGACAAAATAAAACAATTGTTTCATGGTTACGAAACATGGTTTATTAAGTGGTAGACTACCATTTCAGTGTTGATTTAAAAAAAAATTGACAAGCCATTAGTTCTTGAATACCAAAAAATCCTTTAGTGTTTTACTCTAAAAACAAGAACTTTACAGGAAAGATCGAAAAAGTAGGAAATTTGTGTGCAAGCTGTTGCAGAGTTTTATTATTTTTTTACATAATTTTTTTATAGTTCTATAACATTTTTTCAGGCAAAATGTTGCTACCAAATTTTAAAAAATCATAAGTGTGAAGTTTGACTTGGTAATTATTTAATTCCTAGCCATGTCAATTTTACTAACAAAAACAGTGACTAGTATAACCATATTTTTCAACTCTCAAGTAATTTTATTTAATTGGAGGCAAAATACTTAGGAATGATGTTTGACGCCAGGCTACAAAGGAATTCGCATGTCAAAATGAGAAACATGAACTAAATTTGAAATATAAAAGATTTCATTGGCTTCTAGGATGATAGTCTGAATTAGATTTACCAAAAAAATACTACTATACAACCGATTTTTAATGCCAATCTGTATGGATTGCGACATTAAGAGTGTGCTAAGAAATGAAATATTAAAATAATTCAAACCTTTTAAAGTTAGGCAATGTGCGGTATTGTTGATGCACTACAGTGTGTCATTTACAGAGACCTTAAGACTGAAAGAGTTGATGAAGTAATAAGGTCTATAGCATGAACACAGGCTTGACAAGCATGTAAATACCTCTGTGCAGGCGATATTCGGAAGCAGAGATGGAGATTGGAGACTCGAGGACCAAGCTTTTGGAACTACTGTAGTGATATTTCAGTTCTTATAACTGCAAGATTATGTGCGAGTATTTAGTCAAGAGTCACACATAGGAATAACTTCAAAAAAACAGTGCCAGTCTTTGAAATGGAAGCTACTAGAAAAGTTTTCTGTACTTTTGTACTTACAATAAAATTAAATTAAAAGAATTTATTTCCTAATTGTAATGTATTCATAATATAGGCCATAGTAATGAGAGTTTTATTGATTAAAAGAAGATAAAAAGTCAAGTTTAACTACTTTAGACATGTGTTTAATATTTTTGATCCAATCTAAAAGATAAATTCAATTTTAAATTTATTCTGAAATTGTTAATAAAATAAACATTTTTCATTGCCTGTTGTTAAAAATTTTGTTATTCTGAATCATTTATAACAAGTAAGCTATTGAATAAAACTATTACTTATTGAATCATTGCATTGAGTGCTAAGGATAGATAAATAATTATTCAATAATCTATGTATTGTAATTTTTGTTTTAGGGATAATGAAACTAACTCTACAGTAAATAATCGTAAGATTGCCTTGAGTGACGCTGTCCTTTCATCGGGTGAATGTGTTAGGAACATTACTCTGTGTTGGTGGCTTGTTATATTTGTTTCCCTAATGTTTTGGTTATTTCGAGCGATACGTGTCTTCTATCATCTCTTCCAGTATTGGAACATTAAAGCATTTTTTAATACAGCCCTAAAAATCAATGATGTAAGTTCTTATTTTATAAGTATATTTTAATATTTTGTATAATTAATTTTACCAACACACCCTGCAGCTTATAGTATAACTGTAAGCAATAGATTACATAGTATTTGCTCTAATACAACGTAAGATATTAAACTTCTGCATAGATTAAAGATCTTTGTGGCCAAATAAATAAAGGTGAAATACAATCTCATTGTAAGATAAAAGTACAAGATGGTAAATTTCTGTTTTAAATCCTATTCTCATTTGTCAAAAAAAAATCATGCTATATTATTTAGACCAAGGTATGTAGCTCCTTTCCAATTTCTGAAAGTTCAAACACACACACACACACAGTTTTAAAAGTTTTTTGTACATTCTAGAAACTGGACTTAATATAAGTAAAAATTATAATTAATAAAAAATTATTTAAAAAATAAGGACTTTAATTAGTATATCAAAAATAGTCTTATTGAACTCAGAAACTAGAAGGTAATGTCCTTAAAAATTTTAATATTTTAAAAATTGTGTGGTAAAAAAACATACATTCAAAATTAACTTCTTATAACTTTTTTCTTTTTAAAAAAATATATATTACCCTGCCAGGACAATCACCCGGACCTGAAGTAAAAGAGCAGGTACATAATAAATATAATTGAATGTAAATGTTATTTTTTAAAGAATGATTTTAAGTTAATAAAACAAAATTTCAAATTATTGAGTACTTAAAAGATTAGAAGTCAAATACAACACAGAAAAAGCCGGGAAATATTGACATAGTTTTCAATAAAATATTTAGTTGCTCAGGTGTATCTGCTTCATATAACAGTGCACTATCATTTGCAAAAACTACTACATTTCCTTTACCTGCAAATTCTAAATCCTGAAGAATACCGTAATTTACAAACTCTATTTGCTTCTGTTGCTCTGGTTGCAACTCTGTTGTTGCTTTTCATTAGCAGTAAAACTGAGTTTTTGGGAACTTTTGTCAATTTTGGTAATTTTAGCACTAAAATTCTTTATTATAAATCCAAAATTAATAATCTATTATTAATAATCCAAAATATAAAAATGCAAAAACAACAGGAAGTTACAAAAAAAAAATTGAAAAATAAATCTAACAAACATAACCTCAAAATAACTAGTGTGAAAGTGTGAAACGTGTTTTTAATGGTGAAAACAATAAATTAAATGTTTGTTATTAATAAGTAAATGTATGTTATTAATAATTTAAAATTTTTTTTTTTTTAAATAACTTGGTAACCTAACTTGACTTGGCTGTTGGATGTTGAATGAAATGCGTGTTATTAGTAATGAAAAGAATATAATTTTTGTTTAACAAAAAACTTGATAACCTAACTCGACTCAGTTGTTGGTGTTTAACTCATTTGTTGTGTAGCTGCCTCGGCCTAGTGAATAGCATACTAGGCTTTCACACCGAGGACCCGGATTCGATTACCGGCGAGGGCTTGGCAATAGTGTGCACAATAGTCAGACGTTAAACACCAAAAAAAAAAAAAAAAGTTGTGTAATTAACAAATATTCCTTTAAAAGTACTAACCTTTGTAAGTAGTGTCATGGCAGATAGTAAAAATTGATGTCAGAAAATAGTTCTGTAATAAATGGCTAAAAATTGTAATTTATCGTAATAAATTTAATGTTCCATGGGTTAATATCTCAACAACAAAATGATATAGCATATAATAAAAGGAAAAAAATTGTTAAAATCATGACTTTTGCAAAAGTCCTGACATGTCAGAAATACCATGTTATCAGCTAAAAAGCTAGACTCTATAGGGCATGCTAATAACTTATAACATTAATATTAATAAACTAAAAACCACTATTATTTATTTTTTTTATATTAAATTTATTATTATATTTAATAAAGAAAAAATACTGGTGAGGCCTGCCCTCACTGGCCCATAATGATACGCTGTCACTGACTGAGAGCAGCGCTGGCTGTTATTTTGTTTGCCTTTGGTTTAATAAACCTGTTAACATGGTGTAGTTAGAATGAGAAGGAAAGTACAAAGTATAGTTGTTAGGAAGGGTCCGGGAGAGGTGAATTGGTTTAGATCTATCTGCTAAATTTAGCAAATCCCTCATTCATTTTTGTCATAACCTTTTGATAAATGTCAAAGAAAGTGTAATATTCTTTTTACGATTGTGTGACAAGTACAGTATACTCGTGCTAATCCAACACGTCCAGTAATTTTTTTTTTTTACATTCGACTATTGTGCACACTTGGGCTAATGCAGATGATGGGATGATTTATAGCGTATGAAAATGCCAAGCCCTCGCCGGGAATCGAACCCAGGTCCTCGGGTGGCTTCGTCCAGTAATCCACCGGTGTTATTTGTATTCTTAAAAAAAAAAAAATAGAGAAAGAAAATTAGAATTATATGTCAACAATCCCAAGTGTGTCAAGTAAACGACAAACAATAAAATTAGATGTTTCTGGAAATTGAATGCGTTTTTCCTGGTTTTTGCAGAAAGACATAAGCATACACCAAATTATTGGGAAGGAATACGTAAGAAAGCAGAAATTGTTTTGTAAAAATATGATGAATAAAGGTAACTTTGAAGCCAGTGACAAGTGGCTTGATAAATTTATGAAACTGTTTTGAATTAGTTCTTTGTCCATTTCTGGTGAAAAACTACCATGTGATAAGTTTTGTTGCTCCATATATATAGAGAGAGAAGTTTGAAGAAACAGTAAATAATTTAAGGTTTAGGTCCAAATCAAGTCTACAATGGTGACGAAAGCAGTTTATTGTGCACATGCTTTTACAAAATACATTTTGTTCGTAAGTACTGAATGCTGTCATGTATGTAGAGAAGTTTCACAGTAATTTTAAGAGTTTTTCGGTTTCTTATGATGTTTTTTCAATAATAATTTCATTTTAAACTCAGTTATTTAAATAAAAGTGTTTGTATTGTGTTTTAATTATTTTTTCTGAATTTATGTACTAATTTACTGTCAATTTTCTTCCTTTCTAATAATCCGTTGTTTTTGTAATCTTTCAATAGTGGTGTCCAATATATACCAGATTAACGCGAACCTACTGTATTTCGTTTTATATTATATCATTGAAGGTGATCTTTTCGTTAATTTTAAAAAGTCATCTAGCTGTATATAGCGATAACTAGGCTTTTTGGTACAGGTAGTAGCCACCTCGGTGGCCTAGTGGATAGCGTACTAGGCTTTCTCCCCGAGAACCCGGGTTCGATTCCCGGCGAGGGCTTGGCATTTTCATACGCTATAAATCATCCCATCATCTGCATTAGCCCAAGTGTGCACAATAGTCGGACATAAAAAAAAAAAAAAAAAAATGCTACAGGTAGTGAGTAGAATTAGGCCTGTGAAATGGACATGGGTGTATCCTAATATTTTTATAAAGATGTATATTGACATTTTAACATACCAGTTTGTTTGTGTCTTACAGAATGAATTGGAAAATGTTACATGGCATGAAGTTCAACGAAGAATACGAGAAGTGCAGCTTGAACAACAAATGTGCATTCATAAACGAGACCTTTCTGAATTGGACATTTATCATAGGATATTAAGGTAATGATAATTTAATTTTAAATATTAAAGTTAATATTAATTATGTCATGTTAAATTGTTAAGATTGAGAGCTAAGAATAAAATATAGAAAACTTTACTGGCTGCTTGGACGTAACTCTGAGCTTTCAGTGCAGAATAAAATTTTAATATATAAACAAATATTGAAACCAATATGGACATATGGCTTGCAATTGTGGGGTTGTACAAAACCGTCAAATATAAAAATAATCCAAAATTTCCAAAACAAAGTCGCAAGGAATAGTCAGTGCCCCATGGTATATTCGTAACAATGATTTACATCGGGACTAAAACATCAGGCTTGTCACAGAGGAAGTTAAAATATGTGCAACTAGTCATAATCTACGGCTTCTTACGCATGAAAATTGTGAGATGGAGGCAGTACGTGAAGTGGCCGGCAACGTTCGCCATCTCAAGTGGACTAAACCTCATGAACTCACTGATGTGAAGGAAGTTATTAATGTAATAGCTATCCTATTGTGATTTTGTTGTAGATGTAAACCATTAGTCGATCTTGTAAAGATTGGTTATGAGTATTAAATAAAAAAAAAATGTTAAATTGTGTTATCATAGTGAATTAAGCCTTTAAGCTTGATCAAAATTTCTGTAATGATATGTAAAAGTATATTTTTGCTCGGTTTTTAGCTACGATTTTCCTATACACAATTTCATGTTCCTGTCATTTATGTTCATTGAGATAATGTAGCGTAACATTTTTTTTTCAAAGTAGTTTCAGTTCCATTTGGGACAAAAATATATCCATACACTCTTTTGAGCTGAGCTATTTTTTTTTATAAAATTTCAGCTTCTTAGCTGTTACAGTTATTTAGTGTGTACTTCTCAAAATAGCCTTATTTTGGAAGAAAATTATATTCATGTGACATTTTGTGCTGCAGTTTTAACTTGAATAAATTTAGCTTTCTGGCTTTTATGTTCACCATGATATTTTCATGCAGACAAAAGAATATCTTTTTTGTAACGTTATTGTACAGTGTTTTGTATAAGATTATTAATAATGAAATCATAATGCTTTCAGGTTTAAAAACTACATGGTAGCGATGGTGAATAAGTCTTTGTTGCCAGTAAAGATGCAGATTCATGGCTTCGGAAATGTGGTCTTCTTCAGTCATGGCCTCAAGTACAACATTAACTTTCTGCTGTTCTGTAAGTACTCTGCACACCCCTAGTAACTAAACTTTTCTGATATTACTTAATGATGGAATATTTGTGTTATTATTACTGTTTGTTCAGACTTTCGCCATCATTGGTGCAGGTAAAAAAATACACAACATTTCGAGAGAATCGATCAACTCTTGTTCTCAAGTGCCTAACTTAAAACCTAAACATGCAACAAAATCAAGCGTAGATACCTAGGCCTACGTTAAAATACTTAAAAACTAAGACAAACACTCAGAAACGATGTACACAAATAAATAGGCAATACAAAGATGACACAAAAAGCCTTTTAAACATAACAATAAATGAACACCAAATAAATGTGATTAGGTCTAGTAGTGAAATGAAAAATATCCAAACATAAATGGTCTGAAAATCATAAATTTAGTTGGGAAGAGGGAAAATAATATACCATGAGAATGGTGCAAATATTTTTCCACAGTTAAATGGAAAATAATGAAGTCTCTTTACGTAAAAAAATAATAGACAGTCCTATCAGTCAAAACAGAGTAGAAATACGCCTCAGTGGTTACACCTTATTAAAAAAAAACATAAAATTTGAAAATAAAGTTAATTATAAATTTAAAATGGTTAAAGTTTTAACGGTTAAAGAAACAAAAAAGTTTTTAGGCTATACTATGTGTTTTTAAATAAGTCGTTGTTAATTATTAGATCCCAGGCAAGATAATTGAGAGAGAAGGAACAACAGATCTTCCTCCTCCACTATAAAGTTGAAAAGGAAGGCCTCCTCCTCCATCTGGTGTTGGCATTTACAAACATCAGTCAGTTATTTATTGTTGTTTTTTATTCCTTTTTCTGAATGCTATTCTCCAGGTATTTTTGTATCACTTTCTTTGTATCTTATAGTTTCCTGATTACTTGTAATGCTTTGGTTTTTTTATTTATGACGTGACCACTCACAAATCTACCGTGAATTTTTTCTTGGTTTTTAAGTACTTTAACATAGGTATATGCCCTATAATATACTTATAATCTAGTTGACTTATAATCTAGTTAGACTTATAATCTAGTTAGACTTATAATCTAGTTGAAAGTTAATAATTTCATTCTCAATAATAATAATAAAGTTAACATTCTCAAGGTTATAAATTAAACACTTGAGAATGAGAGTTGATTCAATTCTCAAAACATTGTGTATTATTTTATGTACACAAATAATGGAAAATGTTTGAATAAACAGGAATAATAATTTAACTTTAGTAGAATATAAAATTTTAAACTATTTTTTTTTAATTGAGATTAAACATTTTTTTTGAATACATCTTAGTATTCAAGATGTGTGTGTGTGTGTGTGTTTAGTTTTATTAAATCTGAATATTTATCTGAAAGAATTTTAATATTGAAACAATAACCATACCCTTCTGTAATTATTGGACAGATGTTGCATTTATAATTTTTTTTTATTCAAATTCAAACCTTGTTGTGTACTTTGACCATAATGTCAAGTATCTGGGTTTTACTAAAGCTTTTTTAAATGTTTAAATAAATTGTAATATGAGAATATTATGCAATATTTATGTTCTTTAATTTTGTATTAATATTTGCAACAGTTTTGCAAATAAAACATGCTTACTATTTAATTCAGTAGAATAATCACTATTGAACTAATAAAAATGTGTCAACAGGTTCGTAATTGAACCTGTTAAGACACTACTAATGCTTTTGTAAAACCATTAATTGTTACATCAATCTGTTGAAACACTTTCAGTGGTTTTTTTTTAAATCTGTTTGTTATGCTTGTTAAATCTGTCTGATTATTAATGGTTTTGTAAAGCTGTTTGTCAGTTTGTTAAGACACTATTAATGGTTTTATAAAGCTATTTGTTATGTTGTAAGTATTAAATAATAGTGTTATTATTTTTGTTTTGTTTTTTAGGACACTATCAATATTTTTGTAAAGCTGTCCATTATATTGTTTATCTATTAAGACAGTATTGATAATTTTGTAAAGATGTTTGTTTTCTTGTCATTCTGTTATTTAATTATTAGCTTTATTGTTTCTTTAAAGCCAAAAATTATTTACTGTAGTCATTTTGTTAGAGTTACATAATCAAGTTGGAATTTGTTTCAGGGGGGCCCTGGTCACCATTCCAAAATAACTGGCATTTAAAAGAAGACTTCAAGAAAGCAAATAAACGAATTGAATTATCACAGCAGATGGCAAAACATGTTTTCTACATAGCTGTTGTTAACTTGCTGCTATGTCCGCTGATATTGTTGTGGCAAATACTATATTGCTTTTTTAACTATGCTGAGGTAATTTATACATATACACAAGGTGGATTAATGTTAGGGTTGAAATATTTAAGAGGGTTTTTAGTTATTATAATCAACAACAAAATAAATATTGCAAAAACATAACATAAATTTTCACAAGTTCAGTTATTTAAAAAAAAAATTGAACTATTGACAACATTGAACATTGAAACTTAGAAACTATTGACAAAAAAACTGGAAAATGGACCATTTTTTCAAAATTGGTTCTTCAGATATTGAACCATTATTATTGATTTACATATTTGAAGAATTGTAAGTCAAATTTGTGTTCCAAATTTGAAATATAAAATAATTAGTTTTTGAGTAAAAATTTCCTAATTGAATGTGTGTTATATATCCTCATAGATCTTCAATTTTATCTTTAGTTTTAGTAAAATTTGATAAAATTACACTGTTTTTTAAGTGGCTTAACTTACATGTCACATTTCTCACTGAAATAAATTTGTTGTGTCCAGATCAAATTTAGAAGTGACAGAGTTAGGATTGATAGTGAAGTTGGAATTTTGAATTTAAAATTTAAATGTTTTGTTTTTATGTAGGTTTTTATTTTTAGGTTGAACACGAAGAGTTAATTTTCCAAAAATGATGTTAATATGTTGTAATAATGATTATAGAGAAATCATTTTAGCTTGTAAAGAGGACTGTCATGCCAAAATTTATCAAATGCTGCATATTTGATATTGCTATGCATTGGCCTCCCACAGTATATTTCTTACTTTCAAAAAATACGAAGTTGCTCATATTGCAGTGTAATTGAGGACTGTATGAAATTAGGTTGTTGAATCCAAATTGGTGGTTTGAAATGGCATTACACTTTTTAGGTATTTGAGTTAGTCTTGAAAAACATAGGCAGTTTTGGAGTAATGGGAAGAAGGCTAATGGATCGGTATGATAAAGTGTCATGAGGAGGTTTGTTGGATTTTGAAAATAGTATGATTTCTGAAAGTCTTCATTGAATTGGCTTTAGAATTGAATTTTATGTTTCTGTCAGGAATAAAACACTCTTGTAAAACAATTGCTTCAAAACCTGTGCAGATATTAATTCATATCCAGGTGACTTTTTTAGGCAATTTGGTTATTACTTCTTGGACTTGTTTCTCAGTTAGCGGTTTTGGTGGTATTAAAAGCAGCAAAGGAGAAGAAAAAGATTCTTTGATGTGTGAAATGAAGTTTGTGCACATCTATATGAGGTTTAAATACTTTATCTAAAAGAGATGTTAAAAAGAGATGTTTTTCCTGATCTGTTTTTAACCTTATTAATCTTGACATCGAAGCAGTCTAAACGTGTAAGCATTTTGTGGAAACACAAATTTAATAACAGGACAAAAATGTTTTTCTGGACTCACTTTCTTCTTGATTGTCTAGCATGTGATTTTTTTTCATTAGATTATTAAAAACTTCACATTTTTGTTGTTGTCTGTAATTGGAGCCTTTTTTGGCTTACAAACTAGGCCTAGGTTGTTCTTATTGATAATTCGGGTCTGAATAAACCCTGATTGCACTGTTTTTTTTTTTCAACTTAATCTTAAATCAAAGATTTGTTTCATTTTAAATTAGGTACACTGACTTGAGTTATCTATCGGTCATGTGTGGTGAAAATTTGAGGAAATTTTGATGAACATATTTTAAGAAACTAATAAGATTTTCTGATTTTTTTCTTATAGTGTACAAAACAGATTTTTTAAAAATAATTGGATGTCAGAAAGTTTAACTTTTTGTACCATTTTCTTTCTTTTGTTGTCAAATGACAGAAATTATTACTTCTATTTCTATTTACAGTGTCATCAGTTTAAAACTTCGAAGTTTTTGCTTGCTTACAGACAATTCAGATTGTAACAAAAGTTTTGTTGTGATCACAAATATTGTGACAAAACATAAATAAAATTATGAATATTCATAATGATATTTACAAATCATAAATTATAAAAAAGAGTCTTAAATTGTATAGAAAAATTTAATTATATTTTACATTTTATCTTTAAAAAATGTGATCATAGAACACTTAAATGAGTCACTAAATGTGTTATTTCATCATCTTTGAAATTCATTAAGTTGTTGTACATTGAAGTTATTCTTGATGTTTTGCATTGTAATGAAATCCAAGCTTCACCAGTGATGGACAAATGCATTGTAGGTTGTTGTTCATTTTGAATAATGTTTATTTAAATTTTGTTAACGGCATTTGACTGAACAAGCCAACCCTCCACTGAAAACTAGAAATAAGAAACCTCCAATCAAAAACCAGAAAAGAAGTTCCATTTTTGTGCTTTGTAATATTTTTTTACAAAAAATTTAATGTGTTAAATGTCAAATTTGATTAGGATTTGAATTAATTTGTTGCTATGGATTAACCTTAAAAATTTTTTAATTGTTATGAAATTCAGTTTTGTTGGCCTATTGTTGTGTGTGTGTATATATATATATATATATATATATATATATATATACATTGCTGTCTCATACAATGAAATAAAACATAATTTGTTAATTTAAAATACAATAAGTTTATCATAAATAAAACAAACATATGAGTTATTTATTTATTTATTCTGCTTGACTTTTTATTTATCATTTAAAGTTCATAAGTTCTGTTCAGGTTTATGAATTATCTAGACACAAACCAAACATCTGTTCCTTAGCTATTTCTACTTAGGAGTGTTTTTTCAATGTCCTCAGAGCTGGTATTCATAACAGTTCAGTAGTTAACATTTTTTTATTAAAACTTTACACTTAAATGTTAACGAAGTACATGCAATGTGATGATATAAATGTGATGAATGATTTAATTTTATTAATTTTCTTGGGTGGGTAGTTTAAACTGTCCTTATTCCTTGTTTTTCAAAATTTCAGTATCACGCCTCGGCCAAAATATTGGTTTCAATATCGGTTTTTCGCCAAAAAAAAATTAACTGTCCTTACTCAAGCCTTTTATATTGACACACAAGCATAAATTGTAATTAATGAAAAGTAATAATAATTTGCTCTGAAAGAGACTAATAAAATTAAATTTAGTAATATTTGGATATTTTTAAAATAATTGCATTATGGAGTTATTTAGGGAATAAATTTTAATTTTTTAAAGTTTATTTGAAGTTCATTGACATTAATTTAGAATTTAGAATTGAAATTTTGAAATTTAAGTTAGAAACTTCATTCATAAAAAATTATTAATTTTTTTATCAAACTACTTAAAAAGACTGGTTATGTAGTCAGTAAATTTCTCAAAGAAAACCTAATGAGTTACTAATATCCCTAAAAAAATCCAGTTTGGAAACTACGGAAAAAATTTTAAAATTGTTTCATCAGTTTTCCCTGCATTGGGCTAATGCAGATGATGGGATGATTTATAGCGTATGAAAATGCCAAGCCCTCGCCGGGAATCGAACCCGGGTCCTCGGGGTGAAAGCCTAGTACGCTATCCACTAGGCCACCGAGGCGGCTTTTGCCCTATTTTTGATCATGAACTAAAATAACTTAAGCAATGTACTAAATTTGAAGTAAATGAAATTTATGGATTTAGAGTAAATCGATAAGATGGAAACAAACCCTTTTTAACTCCTGATTTGTTAATTGTTTTTTAAATTTTGCACTCTTTGATGAGTTTAAATCTTAATATATAACTAAAATTTGATCAAAATCTTATTCTGATTCATAACAAAGAATCAGAACCGATTCTTTGTTGAAATAATAGAATACAAGAAAGTTCTTTTTTTACATTATTAATTATAAATGTTGATAGGCCAACAAAATGTACTTGTTATCTATCAATTTTGTTATCTGTTAAAACAAATTTTGTTAGAAATGGGACTTTTACTGATTTTATATTAATAGTGTTTTAGTTATAACTATTTATAAATTGCTGATAGAGTAGGTACCATTTTTTCTTTTGCAGGTGTTAAAAAGAGAGCCTGGAAGCTTAGGACTGCGTTGCTGGTCTCAGTATGGACGGGTGTACTTAAGACATTTCAATGAACTTGACCATGAATTAAATGCACGTCTCAACAGAGCTTATAGACCTGCATCAAAGTACATGAGTATTTTTACCTCTCCCATAATGACTGTTATTGCCCAGTAAGTGAATTAAATGTTAAGTAATTATTCATAATTTAATTTAATAAGAATTAGCATTAAAGCGTGTGGGTTTCTTAATGGTAAAATTACAAAATTTAACCCTTCGCTGGGCGCGCCTAGGTGTATCACACAACCGTGCGTGCCATGGCAATTTGGCCACAGTACCTAATTCTGCTTTTGTACCCATGTAAACTAATTTTAAGTGGATACATTGCATTATTTTTTATTATACTTTGTTTCTAATTGATTTATTTTAATTTTCAGTTTTTTAATAGTTATATTTATTTAAGAAAGATTTAATATTTGAAACATAGACTAAACACTTATCACTACAAACACTTGTCTGAAAAAGGATTTCATTTTATACAAGAAACATAAATATTATGGAATTCTTAGTGATCACACTTATCAAAAAACTAAATTTATAAACAAAAATTTAAAAATTAATATTTACAAATTTAATCTGAATCAATGTCCATTGTTTCAGCTTCGTGCAAACAGTTTTTGCAAACAATGGTCATCTGGCTGTGATTCTTAAAACATTATTTGCAGACAATTTTGGTTCTGTTATTTTTGTGTGATCCGTAAATATGACAAATAGGTATACGTGTTGGTACTTGAGCCTGTTGATTTTCCAATAACTTATATTTGCCCAAAAAAACTTGAAGATCTTATGGAAGAGTTAGGATTGTCGCTTTAGCTTTCAAGTATCCACTCATGAAACTGAGTGCCAATTTTTTCAAAAAGTTTCCTTTGCTCACTGTAAGCCAGATGGTTGAATTTGTAATTATATTTGCATTTATTCCGGCAATATCTAAATGCCGATAAAAAAGGGCCATTGTCCAATGTAACTGGCACACATTTGATCGACAGTATCAACGCCACATTTTGTAGTGTTATATCCAAATTTACAATAGACTCTTTGGAGTTTTCGGCAATAGAATAGAAACATGGTAAAAAATACTAAACTAAAACATTAAACACAAAACAAAATAAAAAAAGAAGGGTAAAAGTGACTATGTATGCACAAATATAGTGAGAATAACATTACAAAAGCAATTACACGATTGGGCGCTCCGCGGCAACTTAGCCACAGATGTAACTATCTCATATTCATGCCTTATTTCGAGATTGACTAAAGATAAGATGGTATTATTTTTATACAGTTCATCATGTCCCTCAAGGTGGTCTTGACAAATACTCAAAGCCCTGAAAACATTTCTCCATTGATACCTACCGTAAGATGCGAAAATAAAAGATTGCAGCCAATTTGCCACTAGCGTGTCCACTTAAGGGTTAATAACTTCACATAAATTTACATTTTTATATTTTATTATATAAATGAGAAAATTAACCTTGAGTACTATAAAATTAATAACTTTTCACATTATGTTTATTTGAAAATCTCATTTTACCATTGCAATCAGCTAGTTTTGATGGCGAAATTTAATTTTCAGAAAGTGTAAGATTATATTACAGTAAACCCTCAGACACCTGATTATCGAAAATAAAAAAAAATATACTCACAGCAGTTGTTCAGAAGTCGAAAAATTTGTAACTCATAAAAGCACAATGTTAAGGGAACAAATTCAGACAATACATTTGTAAATAAAATATTGATCATTTATTTAAAATTCTGTAAAAAATAAATGATTTTGTGAATTATGATTTATTTAAAAGGATGTTTTATTTACCAAAAGGTTTTTAAAAAAATAAATAAAATAATGAGTCCCTCCTTAGTTATGGACTCATACAATTCTGAAAATGAAGAGAGACAGGTTTTGTTTTACTTAGAAATTAGTTTTGAGGGTAGTTTTGTTTATATCTGCTATTTCATAAATAGTTGAGAAAAAGGTACACATGCTTAGAATTGACAGCTTAAATGTGTGGTATTTAACAACATAAATTTGACATATGTGAACATATCAGATTTATGTGTTATTCAAGCCCTAATCAACAATTATATAAACAGGGATGACTTTCGAAGTAGGCCTAATATTTGTTGTAAACATTCTCTATGCGTTAACAAGTTTCATTAAATGCACACTGACAGACTTCAATGTTACTTAGTATTCTCACTCCCCAATTGCTTTTTTCCATTAGTTTAAAGTTTTGCAACTTTACTAAATGGTATTAAAATTTAATAACTTTATTATGTTGATAATAAAGTAAGATTTCTTCATAAAAAAATTATTTCTGCCATTTCATCCTTATTGAAATGATATACATTTATTGCTGTAGGTCCACTTTTGCATTTAATACTCTTGACTAATTGTAGATGTATCCAAAAGCTGGTGGCAACTTTTAACTCTGCTTTTTCATAAACAAATCCTACAGATATGGCTACAGAAGATAACCTGCAAGTCATCAACCCCCTCTGCACCCTTGCTGTGTTTGTTGGTTCTATTCTCAAAAAGATTAAGGGTCCACTTAAATAAGGCCACTTGAGTATATTAAGTTTGTTTTGTTATTTTACTTGACAAATAACACAAATAGATTTATAGAAGACATAGTGTTATATTACAAGTAATTCAGTACAATACTCTTTTCCTGCATAATATTCTGACATATATTTATGAAATGTGTTATGTACAATCTCAAAATTATTTGATATGTTTAAACTGATTAGCACATTTACTGAAGCAATTATTTACAGTGCGGGAATTTGTTTACTATTTGTTACTGTGCCAAATAGGGGATTGACTATATTATAGCGCATACAGTAGGCCTACAAAATCATGTATCCTTTGCCAATTGAGGTTTCACCAGTGGTAGCCTTTATGTGGAACCAAACCTTCGTGGTTGGGATTACCTTGGTGAGAGGGATTACTGTAATATTATATTTATATTTTGGTAAAATTTACAGTACAGTAACCCCTCAATATCCATGTCCTTACTGGATACTGTGAGTATTTTTTATCTGAAAAATTATTGTCGTAGTTTACATTTCTAAAGATTAGGCCTGTTCCATTGTTTACTAATTCTGATTATGCTTGTATACTTAAACAGAGTTGCTTTCTAATTTTTATCTGAATTCTACACTTTGCATTTTTTTAAAACCTGCATTATCAGAAATTCTCTGCAACTGGAAAGAGGAGAATTTGTACCATCTAAAACATAAGGACCTATGTTCTTGATTACAGATAATCAAGGGTCTACTGTAGTAAGTTTGTAAATGAAACAACCCCTGTGAAAACTGGTACAGAACTTGAAAAAGTTACATTACAAAAATAATATTCAGCTTTAGGCTAAGTAATAAATAATAAGAAATGTAATGATTATGGTTAGTTCAGAATGAAAGAATACAAATGTAGGATATATTTCTGTGAAACAGGAATGTTGTATTTGTGGCTGGAGCTATCCTAGCTGTACTTCTTGCTTTGACCGTGTATGATGAAGATGTTTTGACTGTGGAACATGTTCTCACTGCCATTACACTACTTGGAGGTATCGTTGCTGGTTTTAGGTAAGAAAACATTTTTTTATTTATGTCTAATGTTTTATTTATATCTTAGTTGTTTTTTTTTAAATACTGATTTTTTTTTTTACTTACTGGTTAATTATTCGGCAAAATATTTATTTTTTGGTCACTTTTTTCTTATTGAATTTAGTACTGTAAAACAAATCTTTACTAGTTGTGACAGTGAAAAAATACTAAGTAGTTTTTTGGTTCAATAAATGGTATCTAGAATTAAGTAGAGGTTATTTTGAATGATTTTAATTTAAAAGCGGAATTGTCTATAATGTGGTTTGAAGTAGCAACTTCAGTACACTTAAGTGTGCAGTCTCCTCCTGCATTTCCTGCACAGTGTGTGTATATGCATCCTGTGCATATGTTTCTTAAAATTGCTGTGTCTTGTAAACATGGTAAATACTTTTCTTGCACCTGCTTAGCAAAAGGTCGTTGCAATGTGTTTACAAGGTCCTTGAAGAGATTCTATTCGTTTCAGCCCCACAGTGCCCTTTCAGGCTCACAAAACCCAAGCCTGCATGGCTGTATCTCTTGATATACCACAAAATGGTGCAGGTCCTGTGAATTTTGGTGCTGATGAATAATGAGTATACGATCTTCTAGATTATCAGAAAATAAGTACAAAAAGAAATTTTTAACAATACTGTTCCATGGGGATAATGTACTTAAAGAATTTGGTTTTCTCTGGAAATTTGCAACTAGGCATATGGATGCATATAAATCACTTCCAAAATTCCAGTTTACATGCAACCTCATACGTCAACCCACTATGAATGATATAACCCACTAGAAATGATATAATTCTAATTCATACAAAAGAAGAGATTGCAGTTCAGTATGTAAAAACAAAATGTCATAAAAATGATTGTTGTTCACTTTTTGAAAATATGCATTAAATTGACTCATGGTTACTTATTCTGCATTTTGACATTTAATTTGCTGAGTTCTTTTTTATAAGAAAAGACATTCTTTTAGGCTATATAAAATATGTCTGTTTCTTCTACAAATTTTTACATTTTTCTTAATTCCTTGCTTCCTTTATTTTAGTGTGTTTAAACATTTGTTTTTTTCACTGTTTAGTTGCACACTTGAATAAATTCTCTGCATTACTATGTTTATGCAATCTATTTAACCAGCCTATACAGTTACATTTTTCGTTAGACTCACTTCACATATAAAACAAAATATTACATATATGGTTTAAACATTCACACTGAGAGTAATATGAGTATTATAAATATTTTGTTTTACTCATTTCACATTTATCTAAACATAACCTAGCCGTATGTCTTTTAACCAATTGAACAAAGTGTATTTGGTTTAGAGTGTTCATACCTGATGAGAACTTAGTATGGTGTCCGGAAAATCTGATGACTGCAGTGCTTGCACACGCACACTATTTACCTGACAGCTGGAAAAATAACGCACACACAACTCAAGTGAGACAAGAATTCTCACAACTGTTCCAATATAGAGCTGTAAGTAGGCCTATTTGTTATTTCATGAAACTTATATATTCTGTATTTGTTCATAAAATTTATAATATTGTTCCAAATTACAGGACACTGTTTCATATAGAAATATATAATTGGCACTGATTGATTCATGATTTTACTTTCTCATAATACAAAGTGCATACAAAGTGATCATGGAAAAAAATTATGGATCTGTCCATTTTCATGTCTCTTGAATACAAAAAATATTTTTTTTAATTGTGTGTTTGTGTGTGTGTGTGTGTGTGTGTGTGTGTGTTGTGTGTGTGTGTGTGTGTGTGTGTGTGTGTGTGTGTGTGTGTGTGTGTGTGTGTGTGTGAGAGAGAGAGAGAGAGAGAGAGAGTGTACATACACATTGCTGATGATTAAACAATTACCGATTTTGATAAAAAAATTTGAACCATTTTTTAAAGCAAATTTTTGGAAAAAACTGTTAATCTGAATATCTTAAAATTAATTAAACAATTTTGATAAAATTTTGCTTTAACATAGTTCACAAATACTCAATCAAAACAAATTGTTTGCAACATCTAAAAAAAACACAGTGAACTAGCAGGGTTGTAGTATGACATAAGCTTTAACAATGGTGATGGGTTAAATGATATTTAAGTGCTTGGTGGTTGATATGGCTAATACATGAGTTAAGATTGTGGGTTCAAGACACAGTTACTGACATTTAGCCTTATCCTTATTAGTACAACTAACATACTACCTAGAATGGATGTTAGACTGAAAAAAGGGGGAAAATAATAAATAAATGATATTTGTTCGGTTCATTAGGGTTGAAAGCATGCTCATTAAGAACAAATCTGTTTATTTTGAAATATTCTTATTTACTAAATATTCTGCTTTTTTCTTCAGCATATAATAACTAAGATAAACATTTTAATGAAGATTATGGCCAGATTCCATTAAATGTTTAGTAAAATACAATTCTATTTTTCTCTATTCTACCAAAAATATACATTTTCCTTAATCTTGGTTTTTGTAGATCTTCCCGTTTGATTTACACATTAACTTCACAACAATCTATGTATCAAATTACAACAAACCTTATACTCCAACTATGTTCCAGTAAATATCTTTTATCCTTATTATTAACAGTATTTTTTTTCTATAAGAATATAAGGTTTTAGTAGTACTGAAGGTCTGTGAAACAGCTGTTTCAGAATATAGTATTTTTTTGTAAAATTTTCTGTAATTTTTATTTCTTGAATGTGCAATTCTACTAAACACCAACTGTGATATTAGATTTAGTATTTTTCTTAACAATGTTCTTTCACTATCAATGTTTTTACTGTTTGTTGGCAGCTGTTTCGCCTGTTTGTCAGGCATCATTAGGAATTTTAAAAACATTTTATTTACACAGTATATAAAAGACACAAGTATAAACTTAAAATTAATAAATTAATTTTTGCAATGTTAAATCACTCTACTTTCCACCATTTTTGAATGTTGAAACTCTTAAATTATCTAGTTTCTTTAATGTTCAAAATTCTAAACCTCAATTAATTGTTACTCTTTTCCAGACGTACTTGCTTACTGAACTTCTGTCACCTTTAATTACACCTTTTGTTCTGTTTTTCTACATACGTCCACGTACATTGGAAATTGTTGATTTTTTTCGTAACTTTACTGTAGAGGTGGTCGGCGTAGGGGATGTCTGTTCGTTTGCTCAAATGGATATGCGTCGTCATGGCAACCCTGCATGGCAGACACCAGTGGTGCCTCCACAGACTACACAGCCTCCGAACCAATACAATCAGGTATTTTATACTCTAATATTATATTTTCAGTTAATCTCAAACTTCACCCTTCTCTTTATTCTTTGCATGGGCATTCAGACTTATGAACAGCCAATAGTCGTAAGTTCAGTATATGCTGCTTTAGCATAAAAGCAAATAATCTTCCACTTGTCAAACCATCTTCAGACATGATGATTTCTTGACTTAAGATATTCTTGAAAGTGTAATGAAACTGTTTTTAGATGTTCATTTATTTTAAATATAAACATTTTTTAACTTTTTTTTAATATCAGGTTGTTGCATACATTGGTTAATCCGATGTGCTGCTTGTACTGATCAAATTACGAACAACATATTCCATTTGTAAATTAACATTACTTTTACGACTGTTATTACGATCAGTATAACGGATTTTGCCGCTTACTATGTTCAAAACGCTGTTAGATATTTTACGTACATGAAGCCTATATGCATCAATATAAAACGACTTTTATACGTAAATATTTTTTAATAGAATTGCAGTGACACTACATTTCCGTGACGTAAGCAAACAAGATCAAAGTGACCACCAAATGTGGAGCGAGCAGAATGAACTGTGCGTTTAAATTGAACCTATTGTGTTTAATATTAGTGCGATCACTGAAAGCAAAATGGAGCTGAGCGGAGTTAAGTGGTGTGCAGGGTTCTGCTTTGCTTTCCAGTATTAGTCATACTTATATTAAATACGATAAGTTCAGTTTTGACTGTGTAGTCTGCTGTACTAGGTGCAACTCCAATCGGCCTAAGACTGTATATATTGATTCAATGAAAATGAGAATGCAAACAAAATACAACAGTACAGCTACTTTATTGCTGACCAGTCATTTTTTAGTTTATCTGAAAATGTCTGTGATTGTCTATTGTGTGATACGTACAGTATTGTAACAGACATAAATAAGTTTATCACATTTTTTGTTTTTCAACATTATTCTTTCTTTTATGTTGTTGCCAGTCAATAAGATAGATTTGTTGATTAGCCGATTCATAGAGTCACATTGCAGCACCATTGTCTAAACTGTAAACAGCTTGGTGGTTGATGTGGCTTACACACTAGTCAGTGCTGTATTTCTGAACTACGCACCTCAAGATCATGGGTTCGTGACTTAAAATTACTGCCATAAACTTTACTGTTCAAAAATTGCAATTACTGTTGCCCCTTTAGTTCACGCTAGTCTCTCGTACTCATTAGTCTTAGTACCATAAAGTATTGGTGTTAAGGAAGAAAAATCACATTGTCTTAATTTTTATACATAATACTTTAAACTTTAAACAGACTGTCGCATTTGCAATGATTACTGATTATACAGTTAGTATATATTTTGTGGATACACATTACAGTTAGTATAGAAAGTTGCGTTTACATACTTTCTAACTCGGCTTGAAAATGTACAGTATTCATTAAAGAAGTGATTTAAATGTCAAAAGAGAAAATCAAAATTTTGAAAAAAAATTCAATGAATTAAATATAAAATTAGTGTCACAAAGAGAAGCAGCTGCTAAATTGGAAATTTTAGTATATTTTAAGTATATTGCTTAAAATTAGGGGCTCCTCGGTGGCCTAGTGGATAGCATACTAGGCTTTCACCCCGAGGACCCGGGTTCGATTCCCGGCGAGGGCTTGGCATTTTCATCGCTATAAATCATTCCATCGTCTGCATTAGCCCAAGTGTGCACAATAGTCAGACGTTAAACACCAAAAAAAAATAAATAAATAAAATAAAAGTAGGGAAAACTGTAGAATTCAGTTGTACTTCCTAACAACTGTAAAAGATCAAGAAAAAGGAAAAGTCAATCTATGCATTACCGGTATTAATGTAGTTTAGGCTCCTTTTAACCGAATCATGTATTTATATAATGTTTTCAGATAACTGAAATTTTACATTTTTTAATTTTCATCCATGATACCTATCCCGACCTTTATCACAGATAATTGTAATATCCGATAAATGTAATGTAACTTTACAAAACTACTCTTGATAGGCTAGCTTTTATGTACTATTTTCATTTAAAATGTTTATACACTATTGTACTGTTTCTAATTGTAACTACAGTATGTACAAAAGTTTACATTTTTGTTTACAAAACTTTAAAGCACATCTAACATATTTTCTAAATAAAGCATATAGGCATATTCATGTTTAACAGATTGGGGTTGCATAATGTGATGCTAGTGCTGTCAATTTCCTGATTGGCTTGCTAGCCCTAGTGTGTGTCATTTTCCCGATCATCACTTGTTAAGTTCAATCCTCAGTGTGATCACAATAACTGGCGACTACTGTGTTTGTTTCAATTTCTTGCTGTTGTATAATGAGATAAAGTAATGCAGTCGGCTTACAAATTTGATACAAATTTTTTTTACTGATTTTCATTTTTCATAACCCCTATGAAATTGATTTTCACTATGATATTCTGTGTATGTTGATGTAAGTGACGTTACTCAAGCCCTCAAATTAGCCATCTGAACGTGACATATGCTATCTAATAGGCTGTCTTAGTAGACAACCAGTGAAGAGGAGGGCAATGCGTAATCGGTGAAACCTGACCCCCCCCTCTACCTCTTTCTGAGGCCAGTGTCTGAACAGACATGTGATAGTAAAGTAAAAAAAAAACAATTTTTAAGAAAATTAAGTTAAAGTGTGAAACACCGATCTTGGAAAATAATGAGGCATTAGCTTGCAATACCACCAGCGATCAGTGTAGTACTGGCCCAAGTTGAGGAACTGATTCAAAATTACTGTCAGCACTTAAACTGTATTCTGCTGTTTTATGGTACATAAAACCAAAGAAATTTAAAGTATATTCTGTATATATAATAAACTAGTAATAATTCTGAACATGTATTTATAGTTAACAAGGTTAAATATAAATGTATAGAAATTGCTGGCTAATATAGACAAAACTTTAAAAAAATGTGGAGTGGCTATAGCAATTTTTAGGCCCCCAGCTTCCCAGAGGCTCATTCAAAATCTCATAAAAAAATAATAAAATTTTACCAGTATTATAGTTAGTCAATATTAAAAAAATATGTGTGCATATGTAAAAGAAATATTATTGTGATTTTCTTTAGCCTAATAATAAAATAAAAATATTGTAATTAAATCAATTTTCAATAATTTCAAATTAGCAAATTTAGAACGACTCACGGTGTACCAGGTGGTTGGGATACTACCATAGTAAGTTGTCTGTAAATTAAATTAAATTAAAAAAAAACCTAATCTGTTGTCACTGCATGTGTGACGGTACAATGTTTATGCTATGTAAAAATCATAAATTTATATATTCCCTCCAAATACGGTTAATAAGAAAATTATAATTTTATATGTTACCGATTTTTCCACCAAATTTTTCTTCACATTTTTTTAAAGTATACTATTTATAAGATGGTTTTGCAAAAAAACACATTAAAAATTCTATCAGTATCTATTATGATAAAAAGCCTTATTACCACTGATAAAAAAATATGCAAAAGTTTAAAAGATGAAAAGACATTACAACTTTTGTTTCAGGCTGAAGATGGCAAAACAGAACTATCTTTGATTCATTTCACCCTGACAAATCCTGAGTGGCGACCTCCTGCTGATGCCGAGAACTTTGTGTCCGCTCTGAAGGCTCATGTCCGCCAGGACACCATGTACCACCTGAACACAGACACTGTAAACGCGATGATATCGCCAAATGCTGCCCTTTATGCTGGAGAAAACTCTTTGTCATCACTTGGCATTGGTGTAAGTACCACAGAATTTGTAATTAAGTTCAGAAAACAGTTGAACTTATAATTAATTAATCAAATCAGGTAGCATAACAATCAGTTTGCTAGAACTCAGACCTGTCTGCTGGTTTGAATCTAGTTACTACGTGGCTTTTTCTGTGTGGTATGTTCAGAATTTAATTTATAAATTTAGAACCAGAGCGCTGATGCATTTCTTAAATAGTGGGGAATGTCTTCTCTTCTGGCAATATAAATATTGAGAACTAAGGGATTATAATTGAGTATAAAATTAAGAAAATAGGAAGATCATATTGCAACAACATATATTATATCATATAATTCCTATAAACAATATATCAAATATTCCTATAAGCATGTAAATCAAATAATGACTTTACTATTATTTCATTTTTATAACAAAAGGATACTGTAGATTATAAAATGAAATATGGTGAATTGTAACAACATTATCAAAGTGTTAGGTCTAAATATGATCTTGTTTATTTTAAACAATTTTTAAAACAAGCATTTTCAAAATTTTTCTGGATTTTACTACTTTTGAGTTTGTTCTTTATACTTGTTCCTGATAGCCCCGTGTTTTTCTCATGAGTCCTATAAACATTGTCACAGCATAGTTTTAAACAGAATCCTAGCTGAATGGCAAAGTTTCATTGCCGGTGGATGGAAGTGAATTTGATACGACTGTTGTCACTGGTATAATCAAGTATTTACAGTGGGCCTTCTTGCTTTTTTTTATTTATACAAATTTATTTTTCGCTCTGGACTTGGTATGGTCAGCTACTGGACTGACAGCTCAGTGTTGCATCTGGCAAAAAACAAGCATAGTTATCTTATACCAGTTGCATTGCCGACCTGTCAGTCTATTGGGTAACCTTCTACAGTGAACCGATCGACAATTGAATATTATGGTAAGAAGGCCTGAGTGGACACTTAATTCTACTGGTGACAACAGTCATGTCATATTTGCTTATATGCATCAGCAAACAAAATTTTGCTGAGACTCCGCCTTACTGTACAAAGAATATTTTGAAGGGTCATTATTAAGTTCATTGCCAAGATTCGTATTGGAAAATACAGCAGGCGTAAACTGGGAGGATAAGCTGAAGGAGGAGGACTTACAGGTATAAGTTGGAGGAGGAGTAAGGGTTGTTAAAAAAAAACTAAAAAAGGGAGGTTTTACCAATCACTATTCTTTTTTTGTTTTTGTGGTGTATCATTTCGCTGATCAAGTTCTTGTTTTATGTTTTGGCTACTCAAAGTAAGGACCTTATATGTTTGTGTATTTAATGTTTAGTACTTTAACTCAAGCTTAGGCATTTAGTATTCTGTTTTCAGTTTTATTAAATTTGTTTATTTTTATTTTATTTTATTTATTTATTTATTTTTGTAGTTGGGAACAAAGGATCTATATGTTTCAAATGTTGTATATTGTTAAATGATGGAAAATGTCCAAATAACAAATTTTTTTAGACATATACACAAAGTTGGTTATAATAGCCTTAAATATATATTGCAAGTTATGTGTTTCAGTTGAGCAGTATATTGCCGCATCCACCAGCGATGACACCGTTTATGGCACCCAATTTGACTCCTGGAACTAGCGCCACTACGCCAAGTGCCTACCACATGCGGTCCAGTAGAGCTGAAGGCCCTATTCAGCCAGATAGATCGCTTCTGTACAGGTTTGCTGTTTAAGTCATGTTTTCCTACTTAATATAATTACATATTTCTTAAATATAACTACAAATATACGACACCCTCCAAAAAAAAAAAATTATTTATTTTACATGTTAGACTTTGTGCTGCATCCATTAGTCTTTAAGAAATTGAATTACGTTTTTGATTTTTGTTGCTAGTTCTCATCCTGGTCCAACAGTTCCTACGTTGGGTGCATCTTTACTATGCCAGGCACAAGAAAACACGGGTGCATTGCCTGATACGACTGAGTACACGGCCGCTGATATGAGCCTCAGCACTTTATATTTACATGAACTCCATCATAGGTAATCTGTTCATGTTTTGTAGTTATTAGTTATTAGTTCTGTATATATAAATTTAAAGAAAACAGCTTAATTACTTTCCTCAATTATATCTTATAACTAATTATCAGTCACAATGGGTAATTTATTTACATGGATACGTGTTATTTGAATTTGCACATGGATATCATGTCCATTATTGTTTCTAATTGACTCATCCCATTTGTAAAAGTGTCACAGTAATGGTTTATATTATCATTTCTATTTTGTACAAGAGATGTTGCATATAATGGCTAGAATTGTCTCAATATTTGAATGAACATACTGTGCTAGAATAGAAACAATAATCAGAATAATACAGTCTAATGAAAACGTGGTGACTGCATCCAGACAAAGTCCTGGTGCCAGAAAGCGATGACAACATGTATCCTTTGATTTAAAACTGAACTAGATAAGTATGTGATATATTTATTTGACTATATCAGCAGCTGTGCTGTAATTTACTTCATCATTTAATTCGTCATGGATGTCCATAAGCATGTCATTACCCAAATAAGGATTAATTTATGATGGAAGGCTTTATTCATCATAAAAAGGGTTTATTAGGTAATCTTAATAGGTTCAATAAAATCATTCAAATAAAAATAATTGATATCTAGTGTAATATGTGTATAAAAAAAAACAATGTACTTATTCAGTATTTGGAATACCAATTTGTACAGCATGCCACAGGTGTTAGGCTAGGTTACGATATACATCAGTCATACTTTTGTTGAGTTCTGCCCATCCCATTCCTGTAATTTTTCTTCCAGTCACCAAATCTCTTCACAAAGTTGGATTGTTACTGGGCATCAGCCTCAGTCTTTTACAGCATGTGGTTTCGTTTGCTTGATTTATTACTTTGTGCCATTGTTTAGTGTTTGTTGCACCTTATTTCTACACAATGACTGTGTTTTGACTTGGGATTTGTCCAAAACAGCAGACAAGACTGTTACTTTTATTCAGGCAAAACTGTTATTGCTGATGACAAAACAGTGTCTTAGTGGACATCCATTGCCTTTGTATTTGTATTGTGTTGAAGTGTATTGTATCTGTCACCACTGTAATTTCTGATTGTTGACTGTGTGATTTGCGTATTGGATGTTTTGCATTGATTTATTCATTAGTAACAGTGTTTTTATCTGTGAAGAATACTGTTACATTTAGTTTAGCAATTGAAACTGTCACTTCTTGATTTACCTATGAAAAAACTTTTTTTTTTACTTGTATTAATAATAATTAAAAATTTCCATATGTGATAGTGCAAGTGGTCTTTGTTTTCAAAAAGAGAACAATATTCACTCTGCAAAACTGGATAACAGTGGTAGATAGTGATCTTGATTGAGAAGGTTATAATTACGACTGTTGAATCATGATGTGCTAACCCTGTGTCCTCCACTAACTGTCTAGCAGGTTTGCAGCCCCCCCCCTTAGAGTACTGTATCAAGGAGGTAGAAATAATATATTAACTATTTTACTGAGTATCTAAATTATTGCTAATATTTCTCTCTTTTTTGTAAAGGCAAATGCGTCGTCGAGGATACCACGAAGGTAGTTCGATATGGCATAGGCCAAATCAGGCACCAACGACGATAACCAACCCTCGTGTTCAGGAACGGACTCCATTACTACACGGAACTCCTCCTCAGTTTCATCCTTCATGACTATCGCCTACTTACGTGTAAATAAATCTTCGTTTTTACACATGATATAAGAGATTCCAAAACTGCCTTCTGTCGTACAAATACTGTCTGTATAGGTTTTGTTATTATATTCGGCAACTATGAAATGTACTTTTGGAAAGTGAATATTTCCATTATATAGGTTTGTATAGGTTAAGATTTAGGAAATATATAAATATGTGAAATATATAGAAAGGTAATTAAAGCAACAAAATAGTATAAGTATGTTATACAGAATATTAAATCAAGAGAAGTTCATTACGGGCATGATTATCCGGATCACGTGTATACAGATTTTTGGTTTATCCAGAACGTTTTATAATAAAATTATAATTTGTCATTTTTGTGAGCCTATTATACAGAATTTAATTGTTTTTATAATTTGTGAATATTTTAAAACATTAAGGGATTTTATTTTAACAGGCATCACTGACTGATGTCTTTACCATTATATCACATCAACTAATCAGACATTTCAAAAATATCAAAATATAACATTGTCACAGTTTGTTTTATGATACAATTCTACAAGCCAAACTGTCCAGGTATTCCAGGTCTTTTCTTTTTATCTGTTTCTGGGAAAAATAAAGATACTGTGCGACCTTGAGCAATTTTGACTTGCATCAGTACAACCAGACTTTTAGATTTGCTAAATAAATTTTACCTTTGTACTTACATGTTATAAGTTTTACTAGGCACCCAAAATGCACTGTGCCTAGTACAATAGTTCAGTTTACTGTGACAAAACATCGGCAGTAGGCGAGAACTGTCATTGGCCTATAAATCACACTCACTTGCACAGACATCGACATCACTGCGTGGCAGTTCATGATAACATTATTTGATGTCTCAGGTTCTACGAGAAATTTTTTTTTTAGGCTTTTGTAAAGTTTTGTTAATCCGAAAGAGCCTCAGTCGTAAGTTCGGATAATCAAGTCCTTAGTGTAAACACGATCTCTTGTACTACTAATAGATTGGGTTTTATATATGTTTGTTAACATTAAGTTGTATTATATATTTTATTGATTGACAATTTCAGTTTATAACGTTATATTTAATTGGGGCCCAAAGCCTAGTAATGGCTTTAAAACTGGTATGGATAGTAGATAAACAGGCTTACCTTTGGAAATTATTCTTCAATATTACCTTCTACTAATAAACTTAAACACTGTTTTAAGCACTTTGTAAGAATGATTAAAGTGATACAGTACTCTTACTAAGAAGTGGACAGTGTTTGTTGGTTTTTTTTTTTACTTGTATGCATAGGTAATAAGTAAGGCCTGTTTTTCCTGATCTTACAGTGTGCTATAATAAAAAAATATTTATTACATGGCCTGTAAATTTCAGGTTCAGCAATTCTATTGATTGTTTCTAGTTACTAAAATTACTGGAATAAATATTTTAATTTTAGTTATTTAAGTGTATATGATGTTAGGCTAATAATGTGTTCTTTCATTGAAAAAAGATTTTTGTTCTAATTTGTTTTATTTTATGTATAAATTTGAAACAGCTTTCTGTTAGTGTATGGATTTTAAGAAATCAAGAAGGCAGAAGTTACGCTGGATATTCCAGCATTGAGGTACTGTGCTTTGTTGAAAGCAGTATTTTCTGTCGGTGAAGGATAAATAACAGAATTTCAGAGCTCTGGAAATGATTTTATCCAACAGATGCAAGTTCTTTTTCTGATTAGTGTAAATGTGTTACTATGCAGATTATTGGATCCGCTAGTACAGGCCTGAAACTGTACAATTCACGTAGTTTGTCGTGTACAATAAACTGATAGTGTGAGAGATGGTAAAGGTTTCTGTTACACTACCTACTGTTACAAGATATCTTATTCATTGTATACTGCATAAATACAGTCTTTCACAAGTACATTCCACTGCCTGAAAAGTATCATTTATAAATGTTATAATAGATGGTAAATAATTTATTAGTATTCTGCCATTTATCTAAAAACTAGGAAGGCTTTTTTCCCATTTAAATTTTCAACTGACTACATTTGATGAGCGTTTGTTGTTTAACAATTGGTTTATTTTTAAATACCTTTTTTTTGTATGTTTGCTACTTTTGTAATATCAGCAGAAGGATTTGTTAAAATGTAGAAGAACGGATGAAAATGTAGTGAATCAGTTAAAAACTTCAATTACATAACCGTTCACTTTCACAACGTTTAAAAGATTTTTGACCTAACCTTGCCTACTAATTTAGGCCTACTGATATATAAAAAAACTGTTGTTGTCAGTACATGTTTGAAAATATAGGAAAGGGTTTTTGAAAAATTACCATAAAATAAATTAGGCCTCAAAATTTCTGTAATTTTATATTTTAGTAAATATTTTATTTTAACAGTTAAGTACAGTATTTCTATACTTTTAGAATGTTATTTTAAACCTTTTATTCATTTGTGACAAAGAAAGAAGGTTTTTTATTTAGCAGACATTTGTTAAGTGTAAATGTGGTATAAGTGATTTATAATAACTGCTTTATAACTATATTAATATTATGTAGATAATTTAAAAAGCTTTTTATTAGAATATTTTGATTTTGTTTTTCTATGAAATTTTTATGGAAAGCTGTGATCCTAACAACTTCCATGTTATTGAAAGTAGTTTTTTTTTTACCTTGACAACAATCTGTTTTGTTTATTTAAAATGAAGCAACTTAAAATTAAGTCCTTCGGTTCTTAATGGACTGTACAAAATAGCATTATTTCTAGAGTCATAACAACTTCTTCAGGTTGAACACTGAACATTTAAAGAGTAGATACGAGCTGTTTGCATTTAATGAACTAAATTGTCATATTATGACCATTTCTGTCTACGAGCTGGATAGATAGAAGAAGCACTATCAATGTGACCTAGTCAGTGTATGCCAACATACTTATGGTTTGGTTATCATGTTGTTTAAAAGGGTTAAAAAAACTTAAATTTGTTATTGTGAATACTAACAGTAGTAGTCACAAAGCATTTTTGTAAACGTTATATAAAAATACAAACAGCCACATAAACGAAATAAAAAAAAAACAACAAAATATAAACACAAAATGCTAACTTTAATGTGCTGTTTTATTTTGTGTTGAGATATTTTGTTGTTTTATTTATATCGTGTAAGATATGCTTATGTAAAAACCAGATAATAAGGCTATTATGACTCAAAACTAGTATTTAATGTTTAAGGATTCTGAATAGGTTCTGGGTTCTGTTTAAATTGTTTGTTTACATGAAATTTTTCTAGCAAATTCGTTGAGATTTCTTCAGTTACATTGTGTAGTATAAATGTAAATCAGTGTTGACATCAGAATTCATGGTATTATTAGTCATTAGAAGTTCTGTGTATTTGGACTGGCTGTATGGGCTAAAATAGGGTACTCTCACATAAAGGTTCAAAAAACATTTCTAAATCACAAAAAACACACAAGTTCAATTACACAAAACTTTAAATGAATAATAATAAAATGAATTCTAATGTTAGCACTGATTTACATTATACTACACCATGATACTGAGGAAATTTCAATAAATATTTTAGAAAAATTTCATATAAACTCCACAGCATCCTGTTAATATTCATACTAATAAATTTAAGTTTTTTTATACCTACTTACAACATGACAGCTGAACCAGAAGTATAATGGCATATGTTGACTCTGAGGTCGTATCAAACTTGGTCTTGTGTTTATCCACTTGTCATAGATCGAGAGGAACTAGGACATAATATTCATTAATGACTATGACTCTCATAATATTCGAGAGGAACTATGACAACTTAGTTCATTAAATACTAAAAACAAAGCTTACCTATATTTAGCTTTTCTATACATATAAGCACATGTACACGTGTACACACACACACACACACACACACACACACACACACACACACACACACACACACGCACACACGCACACACACACACACACACACACACACACACACACACACACACACACACACACATACACACACACACACACACACACACACACACACACACACACACACACACATATACACACACACACACACACACACACACACACACACACACACACACACACACACACACACACAGTTTGCTCAAGACGCTAAAAATATAGTTTTTTGTAACCAATATTTTCCAAAAATACAAATTTTTAATCAATTTATGGATTTAAAATGTTTTTTTTTTCTGTTACACTGAATTTGTTTTGAGATAAATCCATTCATATATTTTAAATGTTAATGGTAATCCATTAAATTTATGCTTAATAAACCTTGTACATTAGTCAGTATCTATAACAGGTTAAATAATACCGTACCTGGTTGTCCGTCTTCATAATGGGCTTATTCCTGCGACTTTGAGGTATATACTTATTGTCTGGTTCCTACTTAAATATGTCTTGATCTTCTCGAACTTCGTCTACTTGTAAAATATTTAAAACCTTGTAAATACAAACAACTTGGTAAGTGAAATAAAAAAAACCACGAAATGCCAACACAAAATGCTAACTTTAATGTGCAATTTGTTTTGTGTTGAGGTGTTTCGTTGTTTAATTTATATCGTATAAGATATGTTTGTGTAAAAACCAGATAATAAGGTTATTAAGACTCAAAACCAGTATTTCCATAGGAATAATCCCATGCTGAAAACGGGTATTTAACCTTTTACAGTAAATTTATCTCTGTACAGAGGCATAAAACAATGACTGAATTATTCAGTAGTTTGTGTCTGTGAGTTGAATTGTGCAGTTGGTGTTCATACCACCAAGAAATTCAAAATAACTTATCAGTTACATTAGCATTTTCTGTGTCCATCAATCCACCGTCTAAACCACAAAAAAATGAGTTGAAACTCATGTAACGTTTCTTACAATTCCACATTTCCATTGTTCTTGCATGAGTCACATAACGTTCTTTTTAAAGCCAAACATAACCTTAACTGCAAATACTTTCCTCTGCTATCTTCAGCATCTGCCAGAAAAAAATTGGCTTGGCAGTTACATTATAATATTTTTTCCATCTTGATTTTTTCTTGTCTTGTTTTCTAATATGTTTGCTCTAAATCCTTGACGGTAAAAAAAACTACTTTCAACTACTTTTATTATTTGAAAAATCACCATATTTAAGAAAAAAAAGTCAAAATTATTGTATCTATCATAATATTGTAGTTAGTGATGAGGTAGATTATAGCTGTAACTGAACATTGTTGGTTTTAAATTTTAGGGTATTCAGCGTTGGTTTTTGTTAAAGCTAAAGGTAAGCTTGTTTATTATTTTCCACCGAGATCCATTAGCCATGTTCTATTTACAAACTGTCTCTTGAGAATTGTTTCAAATAGAAAAACAGTAGTAGTTGTAAAATATATATTTTCAATGTAATTTTAACCACTGTGAATCCTTTCTAGTCGGCTGTAGAGTTGTTTGAAACCAGAGACTTTGTGATAACCATTTTGCACTAGTACAGTCAGATTTATAAATGGAAACAGTTTATTTTTATGATATTTTGGATAATCGTATTTATTTTATAATTGATAATGTTTTCGAGTGAGAAATAGACTATTTTTTAAAAACAAAATAGAAATCATGTTTTGTTTTCATGTACTGTGCTGTGACTGTGCTACATTGCAAATGGTACTTGTGACGAGTTGTAGACAATTGCGGGTCCTCTTTGATTAATTTAATTTTTATTTATATATTGCGTTAGAAGTTTTGTAATTATTTTTATTTTAAGGTACTATATTTTATAATTACCATTTTGTAGTTTTAAATGTAAGCAGTTTGTTAAAATATTTTGATTTGTATCATGTATGTTACGAATAAAATACAATAGTCATTAAGTATAACTAATAAAAATATATTTTTGTTTTAATAAATACGAAATGTATGAAATGATCCTTTCGATGTCCTTAAAAAAATCAAAATTTTATGTGATAATAAATTTTTCTTGTTATCTAAAAGTTTAATTTTTTTTAAATACAGCTGTTTATAAGGATAATCTGTTTCCTAAGATTTTAGGGCAGTAACAAAGAATAATATAATTAATAACATATATTAAACGTGATTAATTATATTACAGTAGACTGCGACTCTCTGGTATAGTGTGGCAGAAATCCGAGCCAGAAATATTAGTAGGATTGTACATAAATAATGATGAGACACTTTCTGATGCATTTTTTCAGTCCCAAATGGTCTGTCATTTGTCTTTCCTGCTTTGCCACACCAGTCTCCTACTATGCTGCCACCTACTTACCTACATCCAAATTACATCATGGGCTGCTAAATACTTCGTGGAGCTTACAGGTTATGCAATGTGTATGGTATTACTGTAAAGATGGTTAATGCCTGTAAATATTCATGGTGTTTGCTTATGAAAGTGTTGAACTAAATATGAACTAAAATTTACTTCATAGTGACCTGTCAGACTGGATTACACATATTGAAGGTTGCCTCTACTGTATTACAATACTTTATGTACGTCTAATGTACAGTATACTGTAAGTTTTTGTCAAGAGAAAATTTTGTAAATAGTATATATGTGAGTAGAAGGTACTACACTAAAAAAAAATAATAGTTTCAGTGAAATTTGTATGGGGGAAAGCATACACTTGTGTACTGTACTAATATATTTTATAATTTGAAATACTCCTTCCCCCCAGAGAAATAGGATGTTTAGGCTCTTCTCTAGAAAAAATTTGAGATTAGAAAAGGGTCTTCAGCCAATCTGGAAAATTAAGTACAAAAAAAGTACTTTTCTTAATTTTTGAGAAATTCAAAAAATCTTAAAAAACTTTCTAGGTTACAATTTTTTTACACTGATTTCAGTGTATGTCACCAAGTAAATATTTCTTGTAAACCTGTTAGTCTTTCTGTTCCTTTGTTACACTAAATACCTAGTGTATTCAGTAACAGTAAAATCAGTTTTTGGAACTATATTAATCATGGAATATGTAATCGTATTTACTAAACTGATCAGTTTATAACCAGAGATTTTATTTGGTGTAGATTAGACCGATTTCCTTTCCTCCAAATTAGTGCTGAATTTATTTTTACTGTTTATATAGCATTGATGATTTAAGGACTTTTACTCTAGTGAAATAATTCTGTTTCAACCAAAAATTGGTGATAAGAGTAGTTATCAGGTTTTATACATTACATTAAAAAAAAAAAATAAAGCTTCTGAAATTTCTTCAAGTCTAATTGAAATAAACAAATTAATAATTTGAATTATGGTTAAGTTGAGATATTACTAACCCACACTGTTGTTTTTGTCTTGTTCCAATAAATTGTCATCTACATCTTCAATTATATTGTACAAAAAGTACAAGGGCCTTTTTTCAACCTCCTATAAGCAATAAATAAAACAGTATATAAAAACATTATTTTTTTTACTAAACGTTATGTACAATTATGGTTACTTTTTGACATAATTACCATAAAGTTTGAGATATTTGTTATAACTGTGAACAAGCTTTCTAATACTCTCTTCTTAAAATGTTGCAGCCAATGAATTAAAATGAGTTGATGCTGTCTTAAAGATCTTTGTTAGTTTAGAAGTGCTGCCATCTTAGCCACTTATTCAATTTAGGAAAAAATGGAATTGACTATATCGTGGTGACTGTGGCTAGGTCAGGACTAGGTGGAAGATTAAAAATGTCCCATTGATTTTGCTAAGGAACCATTGGGTTACACCAGGAGGATGGGTATTGTCATGGATGAGAACAATTCCAAAAGTCAGCTTGCCTTTTTTTTTTTAAATTGCTGTCCTCAAACATCGTAAAGTTTCACAAGAAACAGTTGCATTAATCATGGTCCCCAGCTGTATAAATTCCACAAGTAACACAACTTTTTTATTCTAAAATATGGTTGAAGGTTTGTTTGAATTTGGTGAATATGTGTACATCCATTAATGTGATTGTCATTTTGTTTCGGGCTGTCTCATATTGAATCTAGGTCTCATCCCTGGTTACAACTGATTTAAAAAATCTCTTTCATTGTCATAACAATCAATAAATGGCAAAGTTGAAGCCATTCGGTGAATTTTGTGGTTGTTAGTCAACTTCTTTGGATCCAGCAAGCACAAAGTTTTCTGTAGCCTAAATGTTTAGCCTAAATGTTTTCTCTAACCACTTTGTCAACTCGTTGAACAAAATCTTCTGTAGTGACAGACTTATGTCCTTGACCCCTTTATTACACACATGAGTTCAGCCATCTTTAAATTTTTGACACCATTGACACACAACGCTATCACTCACAGTTTTCTCTATAAATTTGGATCATTCTTTGATGAATTTCTGCGTGCAGGAAACGAATAACGTTTCACAATTTGCACTTGGAGGAAGAATTAATTGAAGTGGCCATGTTTATGTAACTGTTGCACAAACTTGTAAACTTTTTAATAACACGTCTTCTCAAACATGAACCTGAAGGGTGTAGTCCAGAAGCAGGTTACGTCTACTAAATATGTACGAAAAATTCTTAGCAAGGACTTTGCTTTAACAAATTAACAAGACTGATATATGATAGTACAATTCAATTTGCCAAAATTTTGTTCAAATCTCAGACACCCTAAATTGAATGTAGGTTGGCGTTTAAAATGTTTGTGGGAAAAATGTGATGATGTTTTGCTGAATAAATAAAACAGTGTAGGTGTTTTGGTTAAATGGCTGAGATTTTTGCTAATATTCTTATAAAAATAGAACCCAATGAGTACAATTGACCATTAGCCATGACATAGATTCTTTTTTTTTTAATAGGTCCAATAATAATCATTAGACACGAATGTTGTAAATTCTTTTCAAATTCATGATTTGCTACATATATTTTGTAAATTTTCTTTTGAATTATCTAGGATTTTGAATTAAAACTGACTAAAATTTACTGTACTAGTTAAAATTACATAAAATTGAAGGCAAAAATCATTTGAAACATATTGCATGGTTCAATCTCCAGGATTGTTAACTTAATGTATTAGGTTATGCTAACAACATATTACGCACAGTCTTCATTGATTACTGACTTCAACAGCCTGTTGTTCAGGATGCTGTCACACAGAAATATCATATAAAGAGTCATTAACAGGCACCGTTAGTGAATACACACTTAAACACAGGCACAATAGAACTCATATTACAATGAAGTCATATTACAATGAAGTCAGAAGTTCATTGTGTTATGATCCTGTCAGTCGATTGAAGTTTGTATAAGAGTGTATATATTGGTATAATATCCTTTTCCTACATGATTTTTGAAAGTTTTAAATACAAGCACATTTTTTAATTACATTTTGCTACAGTTTGCTGGTGTCTATGAAGGACAAATATTTTAACCCCAGAATGTTTATGAACTGATGATGACAGCAGGCCATCGAACCGATAATCCATTTGAACTGTCATCGGGATTATATAATTTAACTGGAACACATTACTATCAGATATGTTCAGTTCAAAAAATAATTGTAATATTGCTAACTAAAAGGAATATTGTATGGTAACTGTTTATAACATGTAGTACACACTCATTTAAAAAAATGCCACTAGAGACCAAACCAATGCTATTCCATAAAAAACTTAATTAAGTCATGTTTGTTAGGTTTAAATAGATTAAGATATAATTTTTATATAGGTAATCAAACATTTTGTTAAAAATTGTGTTCATATACTTACATTTTCAACAACTCAGAACATTTGAGCAATGTTTGTGTTAACAGTATACCTTGCACTCTAATCAAAACTTACAAGTCATTAAACCCCCCACTAAAATAACCTTGAAACTTATAATATTTAGGTTTCCACCTGAAATCAAGCTCTATGAATGCAGTATTTCTAAAAATTCTTTAAAATAAGCACAAAATTTATATTAATTGTAATTATACTAACGCTACAAATAATTTGTATGTAAATAATTATGTTACAAAAAATTGTAATTATTTATATTTTACTAAAGTTATTATGGTTAAAAATTGTTTTCAATAGAATTCAGCATCTTGCCTCTCAATAAAACGTTTTTTAATATCAAGAAATTATTAAAATCAATATTAAATCAATTTTATGGATTGTTAAATGGATTATAAATACATTGATTTTGTTTTCCCCCACCATTGATAATGGCTTAAATTATTATTATTATTATTTAATTTACACCAGATGTAAGATTTTTTCAAAACAAAATAAAATTTGTACATTGTCATAATTCTACAGTATAAGTTTTGCTCATGTATAAATTTAACCTATACACTGTTAAATCCTGTACTACTAATTTATTATTGTATTATAATTACTGTATAAATATTTTAAAGAATATTATATTAGTTTATTTAAGATTTGTAAACAGGTTTTGTTTGAATGTTTTCTATAATAATTGTGTTTTATTTTGCCTTACTGTAGTTTTCTGTCTAAAGTCGAATCACCAAAAATTATTTTTGTTTTGCCTATAACATTAAAAAATATTAATTAAAATAGATTTTAAAAATTATTTATTGAAGTACCATAATTATAAAAATATAAGTTAAAAATTCATCATATATTTTAAATAATGAAAATTGCTTTTAAAGGTTTTGACCAAACTTTGTGCAAAATAATAAGATTGTTACTGGTTTGTGTAAAAGTTCAGTTCAAAAGCGAGTGGAGAAAAGTAAAAAATTTGTAATGAAATAAATGTAAGAAAACCACTTTATGAAATTTTATCTGTATGGATTTTGATCATAAATGAAATTGGATCATTGTGTAAAAATGGAGACAAAATAGTTAGTTTTTCAGAATTTTTAAACAAGCTGTGATTTATAAAGAATTTGTTTCATAGTTTTAGACCCAATTAGAACTATTACATTTTTCAACACTTTCTAAAATAAGCTACAAATAATGAGGCAGAATGCCATCATCCAAATACATACTACTTAATAAGCCGATTTTACATTGGTTGAGTTAATTGATCCAGTTTGCTGATTAAAGCAGCGTGAATGAATTTTAATAATATAAAGTTATAAAAATTGTTGTCTTTTAATGACACACCATGTGTTATACAAAATGGGCTTTTTCAAGCCCATTCACATATAAGTTGATTTTTAGCTGGTTCAAATTTTAAGTGTTGAACATGTTTTACTTGATACTTGATCCACTTGAAGGCAAGTATAATGAATTTGACTTGAATATGAATGAATTACCTACATTCAAGTAATTTAATTTGGTTGATTCAAGAATAGATGTTGTCATTATTATTATAGCATTTAAAATTTATATTATTCAATATAACCTAAAACTTGTATATATGTTTAAATTGTATACAAAATGATGCAAGAAAAATAATAGTTATAATACTGGTAAATGGAACAGTGACCAGATTTTGTTTTTCTTGGAAGTAACCAAAAATATCCAGTGTTATGGTAAACCAGTTTGGAAAAATATAGACAAAATAATTAGAGTATTGACATTTTGTCAATTTAATTGATGAATTAGTAAATGCATTAGTAAAATAATTACAGCAAAGACAAAAGCTTTAAAAACAGTTTTAATTTCAAAGAATAGTATTTCAAAGAACAGAAGATCTAGCAGTATATTCTTAAATGCTTGGCCACTGCTACATGGCAGCACTCTATTACACTTGTACCTTTTCCACCAATTTAACCAGTAATATTTAATAAAAATATAACTCAATTAAAATTATTATTATTTCATGCTCTTCCTCCATTAAAGAGACATAATTTTAATTATGAATTTTTTTAAAGGTTCTGGCTGTTCAATTAGCATTATAGGAAACAGCCAGCAATTACATTCATCATTGTTAAGTCAAAGGTCGCCATCTCAAAACTGAAATGAATTAGTGAATTGAAAAAATAATGTACATAGATCGTTTGGGCTTTATATCGATTATTACCTTAAAAATTCGCTTATTGAATAAATTTCTGCTTTATAGTTATATTTTACAAATAATGAAGAGTGTGATCAATTATTAGGCCTTTGTCTTTAAGAAATTTGCTGAGTAAACGAGATGAGTATGCAATTTTCACTTCTAACGAAATATACACCAATTACAAGTTTCAATATCTCTTGTTTTTAAGCAAATCATTCTTACAGTTCGCGTTTCATTTAGCCTTGATTAAAATTTAAAAACCAAAAACAATTTGTAGAACCACCAACGAACTTCCAACATTTAAATTCAGCGGGTTGAGGATAACAATAGACATGAGAAGTTAAGTTATGATTGAATCATGTTATATAATTTATGGTTGAATCATGAATTGGTTGTTGAAATACCGAAAACCGAAGTTCCACAACATACAGATGACGATTTGAAAGAAATAATTACAAAAAATTGAAGCCATTCAGTTGGAGATTTAAATACATTATATTTGTGTATGTTTTTTTTTTTTTTAATTTTAAGGCGAAAAGCACATTGAGGCTATTATCGCCTCCCTAACTGTAAGTGTGAGTGTAAAGTGTTAAAGTCGTAAGTATAGTGTTGTAAGTGTGTGTTAGACTAGCACTCTTTGCTCTCGCGCTCTTGCTTGCTGTGGAATTTCGATTTTTGGTATTTCAACAACCAAATCATGATTTAACGATTATACCCCAGACTAAAGAATTGGATTCAACCATAACTGTTAGCTCTACATACCACAACTTAAACCTCTTTTTCACACAATAATTTTCGTTTTCTTATCTTACAGACCTGACCTATACAATCTTTGGTCTAGACCCAATTTGTTGTAGTTCTATAATCTGTGAGTAAGCGGTTCAATCAGGTTTCATTGTCACTAATTTTAAAATATAATATACTTACAAAACAGAAACGTATTAAATGAGCATATTTTGTAACGTAAAAATAAATGAACGTACGTAATATAGATGCAGATAGTTAATGGCAAAGGTGGTTTAAATTAAGACAGACATATTTTTAAAAGGTAAATGCTTTGATTTGTATTCTAACCTAAAAATTGTATGTGTTTGTTCTTAGGATCTGAAAAATTGATTATATTTTCCATAAAGATCATTGTTGTTTATTATCATTTAAGTTAGTCAGCGGTATTGATGGAGTTCAGGCTGTTTTTTTTCAAATAGTGGTTTTTGAGTTTGTTTTCTTTTAATACATGTGGTTCATAAGGTTATGTGGGTTACTTTTATTTACTTTTATCATACTTTTGTGCTTATATATTTTGGATTATTGCATTTGGGCATGTAATAAAGCGTTTTACCAAAATATCGAAAACATCTACACTGCATATTTATCCTATCAACTTAGCATCCAATAATGTATTTATGAAGTGTAACTTGTTTTATTCAAGTAGTGATTTTTGAATATTTTTTCTTTTATTACATTATTATTCAATTAAGAAATATCGCCTTTACAATTATTTACAATTTTATGTTATGTTTTGTGGAATTATATTGTGACATCATTGCTGTTTACATTGGATTGAGCAAAATAGATGTGCTAGGTGAAGTGTGGTGTCATTGCTGTTTGTCAGCCAGTAGTGTTCATGCGCATTTATGTACTTTGTTAATGTTTCGTTGCAACTGGCGTGCTTAGGTTTAGCATACTTAACCGTGTCAGATTTGACACACACAACTATGTTAGGTTCTTTATAAACAACCATGTTAGTTAAGTTCTGAAGTCTTTTTTTAAAAAAGTTTATTGTTTTTATTATTAATGACACACCTTAACGTTTTTTATGATGAAAAATATGTTACCTACTTTTACGCTGTTGTGATTTTTAGGTCATACGCGTCATTTAAATTTTTTTTTAACTTTCTATAGTTTCTGCACTTTTATATTTTATATGATTACTGTAAGGCAAGTAATAAAGAGTTTTGGCACAAAAATTTACAAATCGTCCGTAAGTGCAAATTTACCTGCATAAGTAGCTAACACATGAAAACAGTTGATTAAATATGTGTAATTAATAATAAAAACAATAAAAACTTTAAAAAGATCTTAATAACCGTTTTTATAAAATTAGTATTATAAAATAGTTACTAACCGTTTTATGACTGGCGAACATAAAACAGCCGCTGCTTCAAAAACAGTTGTATGTCACTGTATGCTTATAAGCCATTGCTCACATATATGTTATTGCCATATTTAAATTTAAGTTAAAATTCGGCTTAAATTGAAAAGTCCCATAATCAACAAAAGAGTGGTTAACTATGATGGTTAAAGCCAGTAACAGAAACACAGTTGTAAGCCTTCCAACAGGTTTGGAAAATTAGAATACTTACATCATTTTACAAAACTTCTTTTTTATTTAGTGACATATGTTTTGTCATGAGGCATCCAGACATAATGACTTAAAAATTATAAAGTATGCGTATAATTGACAAAACATATGTCACTAAACAAAAAAGAATTTTTCTGAAACTATAAAAGTGTTCTAATTTTCCTAGTTATGATGGTGTTTTACCAAGTACCGACTGTGTGTTTATTAAAAAATATTTTCAACAGTCTCTAATAATTGTTATTCCCAGTAGAATCCATTGTTCAGTAATGTCGAACATGGTCTCTAAATCCTTAGATTCAATCGAAATCGAAATGAATGAATATAAAAGGCTTGAACTGTCATAAATACCAAAGTACCAGTATCTTGTAGTGTGTAGTCAGTTCAAAGCAGCAACTGTATTGTATATAACTTGGAAGGTTAACTAGATTAGTAATTATTGTATTGGTTGGGTTAGTTAAAATGATCCGATAATTTTTGTAAAATGGTCATTTCAATTCCTAGTTAGATAATATATGTATTGAATAAAGTGTTTTGACAGGAAAAATTGTCATATTTTAAACATTTTATAACGAATTTTATAACGAAAATTTTATAGAGGCTTGGAGCTTACCAAAAAATGTTATGTAATGTAAGTAAAAATCTAAAGTATGGTATCACTGGGATTGTATGTCATACTTAATGCCATTATATTAACTACAAACTTCTTTGTAGAATGATACTTGGTGTAATCATTTGTCTATATTCCATACAGTGTAGATTGGTATTTATGATATTTTAAACTTCTTACAAAATTGATGATTTTTTAAATATTTTTTTTTATTATATACATTATTTTTCATTTGGGATATTCACCCATGTAAGATTAAATTTCTTACAATAAGTTACAATGTTATGAATTTTTCAACTAACTGTATGCAATATTGCACTTCACACTGCTTTGAGCATGCTACATTTATTACATCAAGGTCATATTCAGCTACTTTTGTAGATTACAGGACTGGTGAATATGCAGATACGGTCGAAAGATGCTAGCTTGAAGTTCGACATATATTCATACAATTTGGTGTTAGAATAAAAACACGTCATAGCATATTTATCTAAATTTCAATTGCAATTCATATATGGCAACTATAAGCAAAGAATTCACCATTTTTTTTAAAGCAGTGACTGTTTTATATCCTCCATAACAGTCATTACAAAGTTAGTAACTTTTATGCAATTGTTTACAAAACAGTGTTAGGTTATTAACGTAATTTTTTTTTAAAAAAAAGGTTCTATTCTTTTATTATTAATTATATGTATTTAATTAATTGTTTTCACAATGAAAAACATGAAAAAAGGGGTGGTGGTAAGTATATTTTGGATTTTCAGTCCAAAAATCTGACCCTTGTTGTTAAAAAAAATATTATATTCTACCAATAAGAATAACTTGCATTTTAATAACAAAAGCTTTTCTCCAAAAACACAAATTTTTTGCAATTTACATTGAAATAAAATTTTCAAGTTAACTTTTGGATTAATAAACTATAATTTTTATTCCCTGAAAAATATTAGTGAAGTATAGATATGCAGCAATTAATTTTATATAGATATTTTTTTTAATTATATATTATATATAGACAATTTTTATATTTTTCTTTAGTATAGGGCCTATTTAAGTATTTAATTGGGTTTTCATACTTAATAATTGTAGTTCAATGAATTTTAATTTTCAATGTTTCAGGTCAGTATAATATAATCCAATAATAAATGGAAGCTGAAAAAAATACAAATATGGAGACTGAGCAGACAGAAGAAGGACCATCTCCCAAAACATTAACACAACCTGTTTGTTTAATTGTACTAGGTATGGCTGGATCTGGTAAAACAACATTGATTCAAAGACTAACAGCGTATCTCCATGCTCGCCACAAAGAACCTTATGTTATCAATTTAGATCCGGCTTGTAGAGAAGTTCCTTATCCTGCAAATATAGGTAGATATATAAGTTGTTTAAAGCATTTTAATTACAAGTGAAACTATATTTCATATGTAAATTATTGTGTTTACAGGTGCTGTTTTATTTATTTATTATTTTATTTTTTTTTTTATGCCTGACTATTGTGCACACTTGGGCTAATGCAGATGATGGAATGATTTATAGCGTATGAAAATGCCAAGCCCTGGATGGAAATCGAACCCGGGTCCTCGGGGTGAAAGCCCAGTACGCTATCAACTAGAGTGCAAGCAAGCGGGAGAGTGGTTGTTCATGTACAATTGTTTTTGATTAAATTAGAAATAAGATTTTTTAGTGCAGAAAGTAACAATTTTTGGTTTTACTGTTTATTTATTTACAAATTTACTATAGTGTTTTGTGTTTTAAATCATATTCTACTTGAATCACTACTTATTGGTGAGTAATTTGTTGTGCCATATTTCGGTTTTAAACATAACCTAGAATGTTGAGGAGGTTGTTTTTGGAAAGATGCACCATTATGTAAGTTGGATCAAAACAACGTCCTGTACCATTGATCAGTGATCATAGAAAAATGATGTTACAATTATTTAATTTTTTGTTATATATCAGTATGCCACAAAGTAAAGTGGGGGAAATGGAAAACCTATTGACCCTGAGTCAATGAAGAAAACAGTTGAAGGTGTTACTGGACCCCAAGAAAAAAGGATATCTATAAGAGAAGCTGAAAAAAAAAACAGACCGAATTGTGAGAGAACAAATCATGGTTTTATCAGGAAAACACACTGCATTGTCTGTCAAGATATTACTAGCCAAGTATGACATTACCTGACCTGTATAATAAACCTGACCTGGCACCATACAGGTCAAGTCTGTTCCCCAAGGTCAAGTCTTTCATTAAAAGAAACAAGATTTTAGATTGTTGGAAGCTGTGAAAGAAAAAGTCACACACGTATGAAAGAAGAAAATTTCCAGCCTGTTTCGAAAAATGCAAAATTCATATGAATAGAGGAAAGGTGTATATTGAAGGGGGTAATAACCAAATGTGTAGAAATTGAAAATAAAATATTTTACAGCATTAGTGCCAATATTTAATAGCCACATAGTTAGGGCTAGGCTTAAACAATTGTGTTTTGTTTTGACAGTAAGTTAGTGTTTGTATTTGAGGTAATGTACCCAATCTTCTAGATTGTACCCAATTTTTGTTTTGTTTCAGATATTCGTGACACAGTGAACTACAAACAAGTAATGAAACAGTACAGCCTAGGACCAAATGGAGGAATAGTAACATCCCTTAATTTGTTTGCTACAAAGTTCGATCAAGTTATTAGTTTATTAGATAGAGCTTCAAAAAGTATAGTTTAGCAATATTAGATACACCAGGACAGATAGAAGTTTTTACGTGGTCTGCTTCTGGCAGTATTATAACAGAAACTTTGGCATCAACTTTTCCGACAGTTGTTGTATACGTTATGGATACAGTGCGTAGTGTTAATCCAGTTACTTTTATGTCTAACATGCTGTATGCTTGTTCTATATTGTACAAGACAAAATTACCATTTATTGTTGTTATGAATAAGGTAAGATTATATAATACATTTTTTTATTTAATACACAAAAGTAGTTTATTTGAACTTAATAAATGCATAAAGGTCTTGCATGCAAGAAATATTTTAAAGCAATGCTGGAAAAATTGAAATCATTCAATTTATAAAAAAATACATAAGTATATATCTGTTACATATAATTTTGCTATTTAGATGTATATTTTGTTACTGAATTCACATTTTTATTTCTTAGATTGACGTTGTCGAACATAGTTATGCTGTAGAGTGGATGACTGATTTTGAAGCCTTTCAAGAAGCTTTAGAGTCAGAGACATCTTATGTTTCTAATCTGACTCGTTCAATGTCGTTAGCTCTAGATGAGTTTTATAGCGATTTGAAGTGTGTCGGCGTCTCGGCTTTGACGGGAGCTGGCATGAATGAGTTGATGGTTGCTGTTGATGCTGCATCAGCTGAGTATGAAAAGTAATTATCACCTTTGACTTTTAAAGAATTTAAATAAGTTGGTTAAATATTACGAGAGCCAACATTTACCAATAACACAGTTTTATTTTATTTTACTTTTTTTCCAACTAAATCGATGCAAACACTGTAGTTATAAAACAGATCGTCTGAAAAATATGATTGTTTCATGAACAGTACTTATACTTGTTCTTTAGCAGTTGTAAACCATACTTTGAATATAAATTTCAGAGATTATCGTAAAGAATGGGAAGAAGTGAGACAAAAACGTATAGCAGAAGCAGAGAAAGAAAAGAAAGAACAGTTGGAAAGGTTAGCACAGGATAAAGGAGAAGGGGAAACTGTGTCCTTGCTTGGGGAAGTTGGAGCAGGTAAAGAAATGGCAGATATTTACCTTAAACATCCAGCCAATGAGAGTTCAGACGATAGTGAAGGCGAAGAAAATGTACATCAAATTACTGAACAAGGTTAGTTATAACTAAGAACATTAAGTAATAAGTTTGTATTAATAAAGAAATCATTAGAATAATTTTAAAGTACGCTAATTTTTGTTTTAATTATAAAAGGGAATTTTGTGCGAAAATATAAAAGAACCTACGTTTAGCTCACCTCCATTATAATAGAGTATAATAAAGTTATAATAATATTGATTACTGTATATCAAATTATATTCAAGTGTGACATTAGTAAGTCAGATTTGATACTAGGTACCAATATGTATGATAGGCATTTTTCAGTTTTGCTGTTTTAAACTACAAATTTCATCGTACATATTTTAATCGCATAATTGTATTCAGTGTTTGTGTTTTTAATGTTTTGTTTGACTTTTTGACGACCTCAACAGAGGGATTTAACATTTTGTATCACGGCCTGAAAGATGGAACAATAGAGTTTCGAAACCATAGTAGCCTTTATGAGGTCAGTAGATAGACCACTGATGGGAAGAATAGGTCGTAATGCTAATTACTTAAATATGTGGTCCGTTGGCTATGTTGCAATAAATTGTAGTTAAAAAATACTTACAAATAATTTTATCAAACTCTGCTGAAACAGTCTAGATTTTTTTTACATTTTGATTCTGTACATTTCACTGTGTTTATATTGTCTCACAATCAGAATGGAATTGATTGCTTTCCCAAAACTGTCGAGATGTGGTGATCGACAGATGCACAGTGCCGAACACTCAGCACAGTCTGTTTTGCTGAGATTGTTTATGAGCTGTTATACTGTATTGTAATTTGAGAATTTGTTTATTCATTACAGCATTACTGTATGAGGTTTTATTAAAACACAAAATACATTTATTTAAAAAAATTGCATTTTTGTCTAAAATTAGTGTTATTGAAATCAAAATGAGTAACATTTTATTAGGCCTATTGTTTTAAAAAAAAATATTTCAAGTATTACCACAAGATGTCCGCTTAACAGATTGCTGTAAGTAAACAGCTAGCCTAAATACAATAAGCCCTAAATTTTCCTCCCAATAGCAGTCATTTATCAATAATGCACATTTAATGATCCAAGCAGTTTCGTAACAAATATATATATATGTTCAGTATATATGATCTGCCTTCTCTAGCTTCATCAGTTCTAGAATAGAACGAAAATAGAATTGACGAAGTTAGGGAAGGCAGATCATTATACTCAACATAGTGACAATAATCCTAGCAGAAAAGAAGAAGAATATAAAAGAATATATATATATATATATATATATATATATATATATATATATATATTCGGAGTTGTATATATATATATATACAATTTACAATATACAAATATATACATATTTGGAGTTGTATATCCAGAATTGGAGATTTTGGGGGTAGCTCAAAAATCACCTCGTACTGAGTGACACCTCACTTTAATTTTGCTTAAAATAACAAGAACAATGCAAACTAGGGGGTCTCTGTTTTATTCCTATCCAAAATGATGTCCATTTAAGTAATTCTAAAATTTTTACTTTACTTCAACAGATTTAGGTCTTCATAACTAACAGCGATCCTTGTTAGTCCCTGTTTCTTTAAAACATTTAATAGTTTTTTCTTCTGTTGGTCTAGATATAAGTTTTCGATTAAAAAAACAAATCCTTAACTAACTTCTTCATCTCATCTATAAGATCATTATTTGATCACAGTGCATCATTAACATTGTAATATGTTCTAGTTCATGTAACTCATTACTGTATAAGTAATAATGCACAAAAATGGTTTAATGTTGGTCAATATTAGCCCAAAACCCAAGAAATGAGAAACATACTCAACCACTGATCAAATTTCAATACTCGGTCTGTTTAGGCTGGTTGCAGTTCACTTGCAGATTAAAGTTCACTTTTTGGGTTTTCCAGAAGTGTGGTTTTTTCAACTGCCACCATTTTGGATAGGGTTGAGATAAAAGACCGTAAAGAATTTTGTGCTGTTCTTGTTCTTTTAACAAGACCTTTAAAATAAAGTCTTTGTAATTATTTGTAATCATACATTTAAAATTCTTTAAAATCTCCAATTTGGGGAGAATTTTGTGGAGGCAAGTTACTCTGTACACCAAAAATACTTCTTTATGCCTTATAAACATTTAATTTTACTCCACTAAATTGCAAAAATGTTATTGGGTCGTTCTGACACTTTTAACTAATCTTGTAGAGAACCACAATTGATGTACTGTTCTTGAAAAATTAAATAGATTATCCGGTTTTTGTTGATACCGTTTAACTGGTATTAATATAATTCTACCAGAGAATTAATATAATTCTAATAACACCACTTAACACGATTTTTTTAAACACCATTTATTTTCAGATGAAGAAGAGATGAAAGAAGGAGCAAGTTTTAAATCATTTTTAAACAAACACAAGCAAGCGACACAAACAAAGAAAGATCTTCAAGACTTGTCAGCAGCAAGTAGCAGTACATCTTGAATGCAGCAGCTGCCTTTGGTCGTGTATTATAAAATAAATTTTACTTTGAGTAATTTTTTTATAACTGTTGTACTGAATCATGAATTTTAATCCTTTTTTATCATTTCTTCCTACAGTAAAGTAACTTTTATCTAGAAATTGATTATGTGATCATGGAAGCAGTTCAATTATTGAAAAATTAAAAACCAAGAAGTTTTATTTCTTCTTGTTCCTTGTTTATCTTGGTGTAGGTCAAGTGGTGTTGTGAGCATTATTTTATTTTTTTCGTGTTTTAACGTCCAACAATTGTGCACACTTGGGCTAATGCAGATGATGGGATGATTTATAGCGTATGAAAATGCCAAGCCCTGGCCGGGAATCAAACCCGGGTCCTCGGGGTGAAAGCCCAGTACGCTATCAACTAGGCCACCGAGGCGGCTTCTCTTTCATTATCTCAAGTTACCATATCCCATTAAAGGTCTGTTTATGTTAACATATGCTTTACTTGATAATCACATTTTCATATTAACTCCATTTATCATTCAAGAATAAATGTTGATTATGACAGCTGCTATATTAAGCACAAAAAATGTTGAATAATTGTCTTTAATTGAGGGGAAGTTAGGACCATTAAATCCTCTCTTCCACTTAAAATCACAATTTATAACACAAACACAAATTAATTAAAAAAGTAAAAGCAACTGTAGGCATACTCAATAAATAAAATTTACTATTTCATAATCTAAAAAAATGTTTAAATGAAAATAAAATTTTTAAATGAAATAAAATACAGTTTTATTAAATATAACAGATTACAACTAACACTTAAAAACTAAAATTAGGCAATTGAATTAAACACATTCACATAATAAAATTTTGTATAAAAAGTTTGATTAAACCTGCCTTTGTGTACACATCCTGAACAAAGATCAGGCCATTCCATTAATATGGTATTGCTTAACAACTTTTTAAAACAGGGCTCGGCCATTAATGAACTTTAGGGAATCTGATAATGAGTTTGACAGATGGCACACTGATACCGTAAAATATTTGTTGTATTCTAGTCCTTGTAGTGAAACCCTTGCACTTCGATAATGAATGGGCGTGATGCTTTGACTATCTTTCTTCTGCTATCAGTAATTTTTTTATCTCACAGCACATTTGTGAGTCACAAGGGTTTTTACAAAATGTGGTTTACAGAGTCCATCATGTAACAAACGTTTACAATACAATTAACAATGAAGGGGATACACTATTATTTTAGCCTATAATTATACTGTGTAAACAGTAAAAGCTTTGTTTATATTTTGAATTTGGGATCAGTTTAAGCTAACCTCTCGTTGGAGAATATGAAATGATAAAAAATGCTTCATTTTGTTTAATGAATGAACTTCTGCAAAAACTTTGTTACATGCTTTGGTCACATATTCAGTCCAACTTAGTCTAATGTTGTCAGTTCTATACTGACAACTATACTATAATAACCTACCATCTTCAGTGCTAAGTTTGGGAAAAGTGTCAAAGTCAATTCTGTTAGTCGAGAGTAAGTTATATAGGTTAATTTATTCAGCTTGAAGCCATACTCTGCAGCCCATAAACAAACGTTATTTATATCGTCATATGCTGTACTGCATTAAAGATTTCGCTGACTTTAAAACGTATGTCTGAAAATCATCAGCATACTTGTAAAGTTTACAAAATTTAGTTCTCATTTTTAAAAAATGTCATTAATATGTAGCAAAAAGTGAAGTATCCAGCACAGATCCTTGTGGAATTATATTTAGACATTTCTTTATCAACACAAAGAGATATTTATCTTCCTTGAAGGTAACCTATGCCTTCCTAATTTTAAAAACAATAATGTATTATTGACGCAATCAAAACCTTTAGAAAAGTCAAATATCAGATACATCCCTAGGCTGCTGTACTGCTACTTCCTGATTGAAACCTAGACTCTAAAATTTTCCTGAAAAATATTCTAATACAATTACTCGAAATTTACTCCTCCAAAATACTTGAAAAGTAGAAGTGTGTGCAAAAACTATCTACTCATCCTATACACTGCCTTTACTTTGATCCTCTGCACTGCCTGACAAACATCTCCCTGGAATACCAGTTGCCTCCCGAAACTAGCCACTAAACGGTTCCTCTGAACCCCCAACTCTCGACTGTCCCTTCCCGATATCAAGTAGGCAACCAAATTGACCCTCTGTCTTTCCCAACTTGACTGTCCCTACTTCTTCACCAAGCTTTTATCCAAACTGCTATCCTACATTCATCATTTTTAAATCTTTGTTAATAGTGTCTTTGGCTGTACTCTTTACTAAGTTTGAAATTAACAAAATTCTGATCCCTGACAAGTTTGAATTTGAGTGAACTGTCTAAATTACAAGATTTCCTTTCAGCTTATTTATAGTTTCAAGTCTAATTAATATCCGTTTTCAGTTTCTGTAAATGGTCTTCTTTGGATACGCACAATGTTGGAAACTAAACAAATTGACCCAGTGCTGATGACATTTGGTATGTGGTCTGGTTTACTTTTATCTCAAACTAACTTCTTAATTTTTGAAACAACTTTCAATTCCTTTTTTTAAGAAGAATGTTTTTTTTCTTAAAATTGATACAGTTTTGATAAAGATTGCGCAAATTTTTTCCATAGGTACTTGGATCGCTATATTCGCAAAACATCCAGTTCAGGAATTGCTGAAAATTGGCCTTATAAAATTGGTTTATTAGATTTTACTTGATCTTTGTCCTTATATGAAGGTCCATAACTAAACTTAAAGGATACTAAATTTGATATAAAAAGTTTAGTTTGAATAAATTAGAGAAAACTTGACCACTGTGGGAAATTAGGCCATGTTTTAAAAATTTCTTCAATGAGTGAGAAAGATGTGCAGTCTTTTTGCATATTTATTTATGCAACCCTTTATGCTTAACTCTTGTTTTAGGCAGAAAATAAATATTATTCGAATATTCAATTTTATAGACAGACAAAATTTATTACTGCACATAAAATATTTTGAAGTTGTGACACAATATTCTGCGTCTTGCTCACAATTTTGTTGTTTTTTTTTTTTTGGTGTTTAACGTCCGACTATTGTGCACACTTAGGCTATAGTGCAGACGATGGGATGATTTATAGCGTATGAAAATGCCAAGCCCTGGCCGGGAATCGAACCCGGGTCCTCGGGGTGAAAGCCCAGTACGCTATCAACTAGGCCACCGAGGCGACTGTCTTGTTCACAAACCTGCTATGGATTATTAAAAAATACACACATGATTGATAATCATGGAAAGCAATTTATTAATTCACAATACAATAGAAAAATAATCAAATGAAATTAAATAGCTGGTTCTTCATATTTAGGTAGGTTTGGATTAGTGTATATCGTCTTCACGATAGGATTGTCTTTGTCGATAATTCCGATACGTACTAGACCTCCACTTGAGCCGTCTCTGTGCATTGCCAAGCTCAATGCTGAAAATATCAAACATAATCACACAAACATTAACATGTGGTAGTGTTTAAGTAAACCCAAAAATAATTCCCCAAAAGTCCTTCAAGAGTAATTTTAATAAAGTTATACATAGTATTTGTTATAATTTTCTTAGGCTTTGAATTAGTGTTGCACATGATAATGATAGAAATGGAAGGCAAAAAATTCTCACATGCCTTATCACTATAAAAGTTTCAAATCAAAGTACCCAATACAGTATACTTGCAATTATCCGGCCTGGCTACTTATCTCAATACAGAGTATAATATTGGTCTCAGTAGTTTTATGCATGAAAGTATTCAATATTTAAACGTGTTAACAGTATTACCATACATGTACATAATCTATAAATGTCTTGCAGTGTTTGGGGAGCCTGTGATGTAGTGTGAGTGAGGTGAGTGGTTGGTGGGTATGATAAGAGGGGTTGTTGCCTAGAGGGAGGGCAGATGGCACACTGTTAGGGGCCAGAATAATGTACCAGTCAGTACAAGAAGTACTCCCATACTGCACTGCATTAAAAATTAATTGCTAAGTATAACTGGCCTTTCCTGTATCCAGCTCTGCTTTTGGCTGGATAATGAAAGGGCCACTGTATGAAATAAATATAAAATTGCTTTTTTATAAAGTTAAATAAAGTACTGTTCACTTCCATTCGAACATGGTAGCCTCTGATCTGTGATGATGAGTGTACATATTTCTGGCTAAAGATATTGGACCGAATGTTTTGAAATTTGTTACAAATGTACCAAAACCCAAACTATGTATGTGTAACATTTCCCACATTCATTTCCGATTTAAGATTACAGTCTGTGATTTAACAATGACAAATGTATGTAGATTTTTCCAAGAGCATTAACCAATTTTGTACGCATTAAAATTTGGTAAAAAGGTACCTTGTATAAAGCATGAAAAGTGTATCTGTAAAATGTTCAGTTTTGGTGTTTAACGTTCGACTATTGTGCTGTAATACTGGCTGAATGGCAAGACCCATCATAATTTTGATTGCTTCATGGAAAAGAGCATACAAAATCCTATAAAGCGGGTCCAATAACGTTTTCATAAATATTACAGTTACTGGTTAAATTGATAGCAAAGGTTATGAGCTTGTCAGAGCGATGTCGAGGAGCGCAAATTGATGCTGATGATACCTATCAATAGGTCACCATATCGCCAACGATGATTAGACCGATAAACGAACCAAAACAGCAATGTCCTGAATTTGAAGAGCGTATCTCAAACGGAGGGTCACAACTGTATGTGAACATATCTACAAATCATGGAGTGTAAATCTAAGGCATTATTCTATATACTGATAGGCTCACAGTGTAAGACTGTTTAAGAAACCAAAACTGTTTATCTGTGAACTATGAACTCAAAGAGCGAATGTCAAAGGAAGGGTTACATTTCTTTAATATATATGTTTGAATCAGTGCATAACAAAACTCATAACTTCGAGAAATTACTATAATAATAGAGTACGAACCTCTAACAACAAATTCTTTACATTCTTCTTGAGTCATGTTGGGCCTGTAGTCAGAATCCACAAAGCCATAAATGTAGCTACTGCCAGATCCTCCAATAGTACACTTCATTCTGACACACATGCCTCCGATAGGAATACTATACACCTGTAAACAAATATTAAACAATTAGTGGTCCTTTATAATATCACCCCTCCAAGTAATATGGCATTTCAAAGAGGATGAATGGGGAAGTATAAAAGTAAAACCAGCATATTTTTTACAATAAACCTAAGTTTTGCTACAAAATGTACCTCCTGATTAGATCTCTGGTCTAATATCTGCTGGATTATTGTACTGGTTCAACCTTCATGACTGTTTCCAAATAAACCTCATTAATACTTAAAAGATTTCTAGCCTGTCAACTTTGTGATTTTAATTTTTACATTAGTAAAATTCAACCTGAATTTAACTGTCTTCTCTTTAATTCATGAAAAACAGTGAAATGTTTGTTACACTGCTATTTTATTGGACCCAAAAATAAAATTCATACTTTATTTACAAGAAAAACTTAAAATCTATAAAAAAACATGTTTATAATATTACTTTTTTATTGATTTTAGGTAAAATATAAAACTAATTTATCAAAACACTTAAAATACATTTAAAAAAATGAAAGATTAAAATTGGATTTTAATAGACTAGGTATCTTATTTATTCGGCCCTTAGTTAACTGGATAAATTTTCTCCAAAAATGATTATTTTTAATTATTTTTGGCCTCATAGGACCACTTTAGTCTAAATTTCAGTTCTTCCTAACATTGGGCTGTAATTTTTTTCTCCAATAATCCCTCATTCGATCAGATCATTGCTTCCTGATGGTATCTGTGATTACAACTTTCTTGTGTCTCTTCGGTTTATCCACTTTAAATTTATTAGTCTTAAGAATGCGTGTTATTTTACATTTGTCTGTTCCATCATCCATTTTCAGTCCTATTTCACTGAGGTCTCTGAGGACTTGTGTGATGTATATTCCCTGTATTTTCCTGTTGATGCGTCTCATGTCTCAGGATTCTGTCATCCGGCATTCTTAATATGTGAAAGAAGTGGGAAATTCTTCGTTTTTTCATTACACTGAGAACTGGGTCGATATATTTGTATAGTGTTTCAGTGGTGGCTATTCTCCAGGTGCCGTCTTTCCGGTAGCTTTTGGTGAGACACGTTCTGATGATCCTTCTCTCTGTCTTAAGCAGCGGGTCCGTCTTGTTATTGTATTTGATTTGGAAGAGTTTCACTGGCATATAATGTTTCTGGGAGTACCACTGATTTGTAGTGGCGTATTTTTGTTTTTATTGACAGGCATTTTTTCTTGTACGTTGGCCAAGTTAGTAGCTGGACTTTTTTAATTTTTGTTTTATCTTATTAAAAAAGAAAATCTCTGAGATGTGAAGAACTAGTTAATTATTGTAGTAATTAATTGTAGTGAAATGCTTAATTTACTGAACAATATTTTCTTGATCCTTTGCAATTTTGTTATTACAGTTTTAAAAGTCCCATAAGAATGGAATAAAAAAAAAAAATTATCATTGTGGTGATAAATGTCTTTTGGGGTGATTTTTGACAGAATAGACGGGTAACAGAAATAGACCCACCCCATACTTTCAGTGATCGATAAAATAACACTGTATGCTGTTTACAGCAAAATGTTTTATTATTATTACTTTGGAAAATATAGTAAAAGTTAATTTTTTTTGACAATGAAAAACTTTCATTTAAATCAAATTTAATATATGACACAGCTCTAAGGATAAGTGATTTGAGTAAGTAACAAAAACCAACAGACACACCGTAACTGATAACAATGACAGGCGCGCTACTAATGATGGAGACTCTGCAGTCCGGAATGTAACGACGTACGAGTCGCGTGTGTAGCTTGGCCAAGCCGAATTTCATGATGAATATTTTAAACATGTAATTGTGCTCAGTGTTTGTCATGTGTGTTTTTAATGTTTTGTTTGACTTTGACGACCTCGACAGAGGGATTTAACATTCTGTATAATGACCTGAAGATGAAACGATAGTTTCAAAACCACGGTAGCCTTTATGAGGTGAATGGATAGACCACAGACGGGAAGAATGGGTCATAATCCTAATCATTTGAATATGTGGTCCGGTGGCTATGTTACAATAATAATTTTTTTGTATTTAACTATAATTATGTATTATACACATTTTACACTCATAGATGTTTAATACAGTAAATTAACCTTCTGGCAAGTATTCATGTAATATTTGTGTCAGCACCGCAAGCAACACTTTGAGCACTCACAATATTGTCAGGTTATCAATTCATACAATGAATGGTATTATCATAAATAGCACGAGAGTGTTTATCTTTCAATGGAAACATTCTTGCACTTTTTTGGAATTTGTTGATACTATTTGAAGTGTTTATATCTCATTTCACCAGGTGAAAGGATCATTTACTTTTTATCATTTTCTTAAGATAGCAATTAGTGTCAGCCTATGCTACAGGTCATGTCCAACTTCAGCGCTCTGTTTTGTCTAGAAGGTTACTTTTATTATTTACTATAGTACACTGTTTAACAATGTCATAAAAGAATTAACCTGACGGTTACTAGAAACTGATGGTTAATCGAGACTCTACTGTATTTTATTAAAATGTTATAGGAGGGCTGTTCAGAAAGTTATGTTTTGGGTTGACAGGGTTACCACAGCCACCTTGGTGTCTGGACGTTCTATCATTCAGTGCGCATGCAGCTGTGAGGTTTGTGTTGCTTCTGGATAGTGAACTATGCATTCTTAAAATGTGTGCTGTGATAGAAAATCCTGTCAATCGAGAAGTGATTGGTGATCAAGTTTTTGTTAGCAGAAAACAAGAAGCCAATTGAAATTCATTGGAGATTTTCATGAAGTATAATACAGGAACAATGTAGTGAGTGATACATTATATTTAAAAATGGTTACACTAAAATTCCAGATGAAGAGTGAAGTGGCCAAGCAAGCCTTGTGACTGATGCACTGGTGTCGAAAATGAATGATAAAAATTTGTTAAAACCGTCGCTTTACAATTTTTGAGCTTTCATTTTAGTTTCTTAAAATTTCACAAAATTTGTTGCATGAAATTGTAGGCATATAGGTTACCACAAATTCTGTGCCAGGTAGATACCAAAATTCTGGTTGGGAGACCAAAAAAAAAAAAAAAAAAACAGAGCCTGACAGCATTGTTGACATTCCTAGAGGCATACGACAAAGAAGGTGACACGCTTCTTTTATGAGTCATAACTAGGGATAACACTTGTCTATACACTTACAAGTCAATTATGAAGACAAAAAAGTCGATGGAGTAGGGACTTACAAATTCCCCCAGGAAACCAAGGAATGTTTGCAGACATTGTCATCATAAACAATCGTGGAAACCATTTTTTTTTTTTTTTTTTTTTTTTGACAGAAAAAGGTGTGCTTCTTTGTTGATTTTCTCAAACGTGATTCAACAATAAACTCAGAAAGTTATTGTGAAACATTCAAAAAATTGCAAACAGTAATGCAGAACAAGCATCGGGGAAGTTAAGTTCATAAGTTTAATTTTTTCATGACAAGCCACACATGTACTTGGGTGGTTTTGGTTTTGTAGTGTTCCACCATCCTTCATACAGTCCAGATCTGGAACCAACTGACCTACACTTGAAGACGTATCCCACAACCTAGTGCTTTGACAAAAATGTAAACTGCAGGAAAGTGTGAATGAATGATTAAATCTCAGGCAGTAGGATTTTATGACAATGGTATCAACAAAGGTGCACTGTTACAAAGTGCTTCAATTTTAATGGGGACTATGTTGAAAAGTAGGTTAACAGTTAGATTATCAAACGTTATGTAATAAAAAATAAATGTTTTCTCTGTCAATCTAATTTGTTTTTATTTTAAAATGTAAATTACTTTCTGGATAGCCTTCAATTTATACTATAAGTGGCATTATGCATTATTAGAAAAAATTATTAACATTATTAATTTAATTCAACTTGTCAGCACGGTGCCATTAGAGAACCGCACAATAAACACATTCAACTTGTTGGTTTCTCACCACAAAAGAAAATACAAAATATCTCCATAATATCGAGATATTTATATTATTCCAATTTGTACTAAAATTTTATAAATAGGTAATTTTTCTTTTCTGTAATTTTATGTATTTTGTTTAAGAACGTTGGTTTGAGTTTATAAGTCTTGTTACTTCTATGGTATAAATTATATATTTGAGAAACAAATAAATTTGCACTTAATTTCATAAAATATCTTTTTCTGATCTTATTTTTAATATTTATCTTCAGAAAGCTATAAATAGCCTTAGAAAATAGCTATAAATAAAAACTGAAGAAACAGTTTTATACTGAAATCTACATGAAATTTACAAAAAAGTATGGTTATAATGCAATTTTTGATGGGTATTTATACAAAACTAATAACTAACCTGTCCACCTTCCTCTTTGTCCCATCCAGCAACAATAATTCCTGCAGTCAATGTATCACGATAATTGTAACACAGTTCTCGGAATATACGAGCAGCTGTCTTTACAAGAGGTTCTTCTCCCATTTCCGCTCTACGAAGGAAAAATGTCATATTAACATTAATATCAAAATATTTATTGTCAAAAACTCGCACACTTTACACAAAAGATGTGTTGTATTCTTAAAAGTTACAATTTTAAAGCTATCGAAAAAAATCTATAATTGGTGAGGATTTATTTAATTTTATAATTTTGAATTTCGAACTGTGATTTTATCTTTTATGACCAAAATAAGCTGAAAAATGAAGTAATTTTTTGTTTCTTTTTAAAAAATTATTCTTGAACCAAATTTGGGAAATAACCCAAAGTATTGAATGTTACAATTAACCTAAATTTGATCAAAATATTTAGATCAGTTTATTAATTTTTGAAAAATCAAGAATAACTCAAAATATGGGTAAACTACACCCACATTGTCAAAATGAATAAAAACCAGTAAAATTGTTTTAGTTTCCTGTGATTTGCACAGATCTAATCATATAAAACTACTTTTTAGATCCAAGAAGTCTGAAAACAGATGTCTATTTTTACCAAAATTGTTTTTTTTATGATTTATATATCTTTATATGTTTTTTCTACATACTTTATATAGTGGGAAAGTAAAAGTTTTAATAAGAAAGCAATTTATACCAAAGCTAGATTTTATTTAAAATTACTAGACTACTTACTTGTAGAAACTAAGATGATATCGGACAATATCACTGATAGCTTGCGTATCAGCTGATGAGCCTGAACGGCAACAGTAAATGTGATCAGTTACATGTGTCAGCTTGTCTGCTGCACGGTTAGCAACGTAGATACTGTAACACCATGTAATTGTTTGATTAGAATTGCATTTCTATAGGCTAAATGGTACATATGATAAACTTGAAAAAATATTTTAAGAAAATCCGAAATTGTTAACATATTCTCATTAAAAAATAAGCTAATGGGAATGGATACGGTGTGAGACTACACCATGAAATGAGACTTATCCTGATGTCTAGAACACATTTTGAGAGGTTCTTCAGATCTGTATTACAGCTTGGTGATATTTTTATAAAACATCGATTAATCTGCTGCACCTCTGAACTGCACACCTCAAGGTTGAAGGTTCTAGACCACAGTTACTGTAATAAGGGCGCTTTCATATGGAGTGGATACGAATCTGAATTTGCACACCTTTTCATAGAAGCACATACTTCTAGATTTTTAACCTGTCTATTTAATATTATCTCCCAGTAAATACTGCATCGTGGACAAAAAATACTGTAGCGAAGTATGGACAAAAAAAAGTCACTTTTGCTATATCTCCTCTATTCCAGAAGAAAACACAGGAGTAGACGTATGACAGTACATCTTATTAATGAACAGAGATCTCACTCTGTAAGATCTCACTAAAAAGAGAACAGTGATAAGTTCTTCAACTTTTCTGCAGGTTGGTGAACATTTTCGATGACTTGTTAAAGAAGCTGAAACCACACTTGTAGAAGGCTTTAACAAACATGAGAAAATATATTGGAAAAACATATGATACTTAAGACTGACAATGAAACTGTGGACCATTAGTATACAGACACACGTCGTGTAAAAATCTTTTTAATTATTGTACAAAATTTGCTTCTATGGATGCAGAGACTGCACCTAAGTTTTGATATGAGTGGATGTTAATTACTTAAAATTAACTTAATGGTTAAAACTTCTTCCGATCTACATCCTCTCTTTGTGAAAAGGTCTTTCCCATTAACGTTAATCCCTCATTCTCATTAGTCTTTAACTGGCATAAAGGTTTTATAAAGGTGTTAAAGCCTATGGGTGTTAAGAAAAAAAATTATAGTCTACATTATTCAAATATTTCATATATTATTTTGTATATTATAGTACAATGTAATTTGTCATTGTTATTGTTATTTAAATTGATACAATGAAATGTGGTTATACTAGTAGTTTCCAGACACATGTGTGTATGCACGTGCGCAAACACACATTCAAACATATTCTAGAGGTCAAGAACAGCCTTTACTTCAATGTCTTGGGTCTGAATCTTACTTTTAAGGCCACTCCACTAGCTCATTCTCAATGCAAATTTGCTAATAAATATATTTAATGTTGAATACATACCCCGTAGTGGAACGAGAATCAGCTCCTATAATTACTCCACCATTATACTCTACAGCCATAATAGATGTCTGGAAAAATAAAAAATAAGAATGTTTAAGTTCTAATTCAATCTATGGATACACATTTTATCAGAGTAATATCGTGCCACGTTAATAGTAATTTAATTTTCAATGATTCTACCTGTGGAAAAGGGAGACTAAAATGTTTAATTATTATCAGCATTGGTTCTATAAAGCCTTGTTTACATACGCTTAGTTCTAATTATTATTATTAACATTATTTAGCACTTTTTGGACATATAAAACCCAAGTGTTAGTACCAATGCAAATTAGAAAGAATAGAAACAGTTCCTATTTTACTAACGACAAGTAGACCTGACTTTCCACAGTATTCACCTCGCAGCATTCACTTGTTCAGTTCAGCTTTATACTTAGTGACAGAAACCACAATATTTATTCAAGAATATAAATGCTATGAGTGTATGTGGGATACAACATCTTTCCTTTAATCTTTTCAAACTCTTCTATAAATTAATGCCTTTATAATAACACTAGGAGGCACTGGCTCTTGGTCACTATGTGGCCAACCCCCACACTTGGCTTCTTTTTATTTTTTATTTGCAATCATATTTTGAGTTATTTTATAAAGCTATAAATGTATTAATATTGTATTAGAAATATTTATTAAATTATACAGTCGTCACTCGATAATTTGGGCCCCTATAATTTGTAAAACTCTTTAATGCGTACTAAGACCCTGGAACCTTGAAAAACCTTAGTTAAATAATACGAAAACAATGCATTTTGGTTACTTCTTTATTTCATACTAAAGGAGGTTGATGTTCATTCTATAATGCATACTTGGTCCAGCCTTCACCTCTATAAATCATACTGGGTAATTTTTTTATTTATTCTGTATTGTAACAAAATTGTTTATTTGTTGGATCATAAATCTGTATTGTAATCAACAACTGTATACCCACTCATTTCAAACACATTTACTTACTGATAAAATATAGCTCATCTGTTATTAAGAAATAGAAAATCAATGTCTCAACAAAAAAAATATATATCAGGCTTTAGTACCACACAGCAGATACACAAACTGTACTGTTAAACAGAAAATAACACTGTACCTGGCCGCACAGACTAAACGGAGTGAGAAAGTAAATGTTCAGATAATAAAAGCTAATACAGGCCTAGTAATGTGTTGTCAGTTCTTACAAAAACATTTTTAAGTGGAATATCATTTACGAAGAGCTATTGTTACTTGTTAATCATGATAATGAGTGCATCAAATTTTAAGTCTATTTCTCTTGCAGACAAGAAAAATGTATTATACTATTAGGATTTTGCAGTATAATTAAACTCCTTACAATACATACTCAGTTAGCCATATCAGTTAATATAAAAAATCGAAATATGATTATGCATAAAAAACCTAACAAACATGGTTTTGTATGAAAGTACATAAACTGAGTAATAAAGAATATAATTAAAGAAAAAATATTATTATTAGTAATAATAAGTACTATTAGTTGGTTATTATTTTAGTAAGGCAAGGTAAACAGCATAAATACCTTTTTTTACCATAGACCTATAAGCCTTATTCCATAAAATGTATAAAATAGACTTGTAGGTCCCTACCATTTTAGAATAAATAAAAATATCGGAAATGGTTGGTTATGCCGTTCTAGAATAACATTTTTCTGATTAAAAACCACACTTCGCCATTAACTTCACATATTAGCCTTTAGAAATACAAGTTTTTCTTGTGAACAGGCTATAGAACATGACTTGTTCAAAGAGCAGAAAACAATTTTATTTGTAAATTAGAACATACAATCAGAACTACTTTAGGCTACTGCTCTGAAGATAATTTAGATTCTAGAGAATAATCATTACTTTTGTTTAGATTTGAACAATTATGAATGTTAATTCAAAGTCTGTAAATAAACTTACATACAAAATACTATTTACACTAATAAACAAGGTAAAATTGGGTAGACTTATTATGGATGATTTTGCAAATTGAGGGGAGATAACCTTAAATAAATATAATGTGTATTATTCATTTGTATAGACATTTAGATAAGATATAATATAAATTTTACCCCAGTACTGTGTTCTTTCCCAATCCAACCTGGACCAGCAACAGAATGAATATCCATCATCGCCATCACGAATTATTACTTTTATTTTAGCTTTCTTGAAAATACGGTGTAAATGACTCGACTATAACGAGGTTAGTTTATACTGCAGAGTGTATTATAGAATGGAGAACAGTGTTGCCAACTGGAATAATTGGCCAAAAACACATAAAATTACCCACAAATTACCAATGTGTGTGTGTAATAATATATATATATATATATATATATATATATATATATATATATATATATATATATTATTAATTTATATATATATATATAATTAGGAATTGTTATAATATATTAATTAATATAATTAGGAAAAATAGTGTTTGATATAAGTATTGGGGCACTGTATAAAAAAAATTTAAGGAAGGAATATAAGGATGTTTTGAAGGACTTTAAATATATATATATATATATATATATATATATATATATATATATAGATTAGAGAGAGAGAGAGAGAGAGAGGATTTAAGAGTCTCGTGCAGCACCTATTAAAAGGATTTGGACGTCTCTCGCGGTACCCGAGTCTAACACACACTTACACTTATGACTTGTAATACCCTACACTTACACTTACATTTAGGAAATCCCAAGCTAAGGTGGAACAGCATACGCCGAGGGCTGCATGGCTAAGGGGGAGCTTAATTTTTAGTATGCGAACTCTGGATACCGGGCGACCTCCAGTTTCAATTAGTCTTACCAATGCATGCGGGGCTCTGAATGGGTGGACTTCTTTTTTCCCTAGCTGATCGTGGAACCATTTATGAATACGCAACAATCTAGTTCAACTAATACACGCCTTGGGGGACTTTCAGAAGTGGACCTGGGGAGTGGTAGTTTGGGTAAGGAGGATACTGGGGTTGAATTCAGTCCCGTTGAATCCACCAGTGTTGTATCGGAGCCGACTGTGGGGCTGCCAGGCAGTTCTACTGTGTTGGTTTCTGATGGAAGTTTTATTTCTGAGAGACCTGCAAAGGTGGACCTGGGAGACAACAGTTTGGGTAAGGAGGAAAATGGGGGTGTAATCATTCCCGATGACTCCGCCAGAAGTGATGTGCAGGGGGCTGTGGGTCTGCCAGTCAGATTCATTCAACCTGCCATTGAAGCAGTGAGAGATGGGGTTGAACACCTCACTCTTACTAGAAGAACTGTCAAACGTCCGTCAGGAGCGCAAAGGCGCCGACTGCGTAGAGAAAAGGCAGCAGCACAAGGGCTTCCAGTAAAAGCTGGAGCCAGTAAACCCAAAAGTGAACAGTCGGTGGGGGTGAGACAGGAAGGATCGGGGGTCCAAGACCACCAAGCTGGTGTCTCAAACCCAAAGCGACTAAGATCTGATGGGAGTAATTCCGGGTCTGAGGTGATAAAGAAACCTCGGACGGTAATTAGGCTGGTAGAAAACATCACTCCTCAAAAGGAGGGCTGCCAGTTGGAGGTTCTTAGGAGGTGTTAAGGTGGTCATTGTACCAACTAACTTCCCGGGGACAGTTCTGTCATTAGAACAGGCGGAGGCGATCCAGGAGATTATAAGTTGAAAAAGTGGTTTTTACTTTGATGTCTGTTTACGCGTGCGCGCGGTCAACTTTTATGCAATATCCCTGTATCTTTCGGTGTCTAATAATTATATCAGGACCGTTATTTTTAATTTCTTTTATTAATCATAAACTATTATATTTATTTTTCTAAACCTGCTTTAATGATTTTGATCAAATTTAATCCTCAATGTTTAGCCGTTCCAAAAATGTCAGTTTTAGAACTATCGTAAGTAAACTGATATATCAGCATTAAGTCTGACAATCGATTAATCATATTTTAATCAGATTTTGGTCATCTCATTTATGCTACATGACTTTTTGTGATCTTTACAAAAATTTAATTTAGGAAGTAAATCGGGAAAAAACAAACTGCCTTCTGGATTTTGACTAATAAACCGATTTTTATACATGTCAATTAGATATAACATATGGTATTATATATCCGATGTTATATAATGTAGGACTGGTTTGCTCATGTTTCAGGACCGTTTTTTTTTTATTTTTCAAAAAAGGGTTTAGATTTCTTTTAAATCTGTGAAAAAAGGACTTTCTGAAAATCATCTTTAACGATAGTGATCACATTTTTCTAAAATGTAGTTCCTAATTATTACAAAAAAAAGTATAGTACACCCTAATGCTATAGTCCTTATATTGCATTTCAAGAGCTATTGTTAAAAGAACTAAAAAATTTGCGTAATTTATCAAAATCGATTTATCAGATTTTAATAAAGCGTTGTTATGTTACAAAATTTTCAAATTAAAAATTACAGTTCCAGAATAAATCAAATAAACGAAAAATTTACGCTAACCGATCTTGCGGGATTTCCCCTTTAGCTACCGAAACTAAATTTTCTTGTGGAGACTGAAAAATGATTATTCACCATTTATTGCGCAGGTGAAAAATGCAGACTTAACACCCAAACGTTATATAAAAAAATTGTAAATCTTAATTCTTTTGTTCATTCTCAAAATAAAACATAGAAAATGGAAAAACAAGATATTATATTTAACAACAACATATTTAATATTTTTGTTTATCTAAATGTGGGTAATAAAGGGTTAGAAATAAAATTTTCGATATACGAGAAAGTTATTACATTCAGTAATTTCAGATAACTCTTGTTCAGTCAGTATTACTGTTGCTACTGACTTGAATAATGTAAAAAGTGTTTATTTTTATTTATATAAATTCGTAATCGAGGAACACTCAATACATTACAAATATTACAGAGTATTTAAACAAAACTTAAGGTAAATAAATTAAAACGTGTACTCTACTAATATTAAAACAAATTGTACATTAAATTAATAAATTCGTTCATTAAAACTCAAATATATCTTTGAAAAAATATATTTTTTTCTCAGTTCTGCAACTTCCAGGAAGTTCACAAATAATAAAAATTCACCTTTTATAGAATGTTATACAGTAAGCCCAATGCGATATTATTAGGGAATTTTCATTTGAAAATAAGCAAATGTAGAAGCCACTTAAAGTTTACTTACCAAACTCGTGATAAAGATTTCGTACCATTAAGCTACAGTTTTTAAGAATCACGCATGCGCGGTATGTTAATGCTTCAATCGCTATATCTCGGTTCTGTTTCTAAAAGAAGTACGGAAGTACAGTTTCCCGTGCTTTGTTAGCTGTGTGCCACGCAAGCAACTGTATTATCAGTCATTTGGCACACTGAAGTGACTGCTGGATTTCAAAATTGAATCGAAGATTTTTGCAAACGAGGTGAATGAAAAGTTAATTGATTTAGTGCGTGACAAAGTTCTAGGCATAAGCTATGCTATTTAAAACGCCGAAATAACTACGAAGTAGCTTACAACGTTTGAAATAAAATCAGATGTTTTATTTTAATTTATTCAACGATACCCGTAAACCGATACTGATTCATGGCCTTATTTTTTTAAAAGTGAGGTTATGATTTTACCATTAGGCCTAATTTACGATAATAATATTTTTAGTCATATCCTAGTTCATAAATATGTTTTTTTTTAGAATTAAAATGTGATATAGTAAGCCACGCCACATTTTCAAACCAAATCAGGTTAAATTGTTCTAATCATTCTATTCAGTTAAAGGACGCTGTTATATTGAAAATGTCTAACTAGTTTTTGGGCCACGATCTTACGCGGGGGAAACTTTGAAAAGTTTTATTAATATAGGCCTAATTGTGTTTTAATAATTTCGACGATATTGTAAAAAAATAGAAATACACTCTGTTTCACTCAGAGGTTATGTCTATTTTAATAAAATGCCGTGTTTTATCGAATAATTCAAGAGTAACTGAAAAGTAATCCTTAAATTGTGTTTCGCTGTCTTGTAATTTACATTTTTAAAACGCACTTCTCTTTTTCTAAACACGGACTATCGGTCATTTGAAAATTATGCAATTAAGGAAGGACTCTTCTCTTTTTATAATGTTAAATCAATTGCCACAACCATCCTCGTAGGCTACACACTAATTCGCTATCACACTGCAGACGCGTGATTAACGTTTCACACTGTTCGTATCTTGCACTCATAAGGCATAAAAAAACCGTAGCTTCAGAACACGAATTGATTCAAACTTGGCACAAAAATTTATCTGCAAGTTCGTTATTCAGTAAAACCAGTTCATCTTTTCAGAATGGCGTCCATTAAGAGTTCACATTTTTTAATTTCAAGTTTGAATTTCATTGCAATCAGAGTTCATTTTTGTATTTCCGGTATAATTTTAATATTTTCTATACTAATTTATGTAAATTTTAACGCTGATTACGATAGTGGAAGCAGATTTTCAATATAGTATAAGACAGGGTTAAATATTTTTCTCGGTCACTGTTTTATTGTTAATTACGTTAATGTTCTCACATTATAAACATTAAATCCCGTCAGCGAAACAGCTGCGTCCGCGATTACTTTACTTTTCTTTTAACTTCTTCCTCTATTTCTCTATTTGGAAATTTCACGCACGAACCACATTCCTCGTCAAAACACAAATAGCCTTGTTCAAATAAATACGTTAAAAACAAGTTGACAATATTTTTATCTACGCGTTCATGTTCGACCGGTTCTCTCAACTTTAATACGTCATTCAACGAAACATTCACGGCGAACTCGATCGGTATCGATTCTTTTTTGATCATTTTTAAAATCTGCTCTTTGATGGCAGGCGCAGTGAGCACTTGAAACGAGTCCACGCTGCCGCACTCCGACCAGTAATTTCGCACTTCACCGGTCTGTAGGAAATTCAGAACCGAAATAGGGCTGTATATTTTCTTACCAGTCCTGCTAGTGTAAGCGTTATACTGAGCGTGAGCCTCTTCGATCATATCGTTGTCCAACCTAAAGAAACGATTTCTGAACAAATTGTCTACTTCAGTTTTGGTGAACCCGTAAAAATCTACGAACGGGTGGTCATCTAAAAAACTGAACTTGTCTAGGCCGGTCAGACCCACGCCTATCGTCGACGACACTCCTGTCACTATAGTTCTCTTCACGTAGATGTGTGACAGCAGTATTGATATTTGTTCCGTCACTGTGTCGACGACATCACGTAGCTCTTGATCGTTTAGTCTGTACATCGCGTCGACTATGATAGAATCGTATTCGTCCACAAGTACGAGTACTTTAGTTTCGTAGTGTTTATATAAATGTGCAGCCAGATCTGACAAGCCGTACTTTACGTCGTATTTATCCAAACTCTTGTACAATCTGTTGGCGCTCCACACTTTGATGGCTTGTTTCTCTTGGTCGGTTAGCTTATCGCTAACGAATAAATACTTGTGTTGCATATAACTGTAATGTACTTGTCGCATTATAATTTTTATGACGTCATCAGAGCCGGACACCGGTTGATCGCATTTGAACTCTACGTGCAAGACTGGATATTGGCCGAAGTGTTTGTAAAACATCTTCCGGTCCGTATGTACATTCAACTTGCTGAAGAGGTAGTACACTTCTGTGATATTTGCGTTTAGTCTTTTGCCGCGTTTGTTTACTGGAATGGAAGCGAAAGTTTTTACCATATCCAGATTGGTGGATTTGAAGAACCTCCGCGGTGCTAACAGCAGTTTGTGTTTGGTGCCTTGAAACACGTGACGCAACATTGCGGTTTTGTCCGCGTAGGGTGGAGTCTGGACGACGTCCATGAATTTAGATGAATCCGTTAAAAAGGCTTCTTCTTCATCCTAAAAATAAAATTAATTAATTAAATTACTGTCACTTCTTTAAGCTCCAATAAAAATTCACAAGAACATCACACATGATTTTTCTCAATCAATTATTTTTCCAAAAAGAATATGGTTCAAGTTTATTGACAGCTGTCTTTTATTGAGAGAGGGCACAGCAGGTGTCCGAAAATCATTACATTAATTGGGAAGAGAAAAAAACAATACACCGGGAGAATAAACACGGAAAGTAAACGTGTAGAAATAAAACCCCTTTACATTTTTACATCTTATTAAAAAGGAACTTAAATTAAAAAAAATAATTTAAATTAGTTTTGCGTTAAAAAAGAATTGAGTCATTAGTTGGTCACAGGATATGGATACTGAGAGAGAAGAAAAGGCAGATGTCAATAACCTTGAAAAGATAGGCCCCCGTCCTATTTTTCAATGAAATTTTACTCGTTGATATAGCCTATACGTAGCTGCGACCAGGTTTTAAGCAATGTCATACGCCTATTTGAAACAACATTGTTGGCACTCAGTACATCTGATTTATTAGTCTGTTACGTTAAAAAGGCCTGCAGTCAGCTTTTCACTGAGACACAGCTGGACAAATGTCAAAGAAAATATTTATATTTATTAAATACATTGTCAGAATATTGTAGGTTTCTTTAAACTGCCATAGATTCAAAACAAAATGTCGGTCATTCAGAATGTTTGATTTCTTTTAAAATTGTGTACCGGTTGTCACAACCCTTTAAAAAAGCGGGTTGCCATTACACTTTGTAGTTATTTTTTTTTACATTGAACAGCCAAAACTGACAACAAATGGCTGTTCAACTTAATGTATTTTACGATAAAATGCCAATTTTGTCCGCTGTGCACTACGAAACGACTCGAAAGATTTCAATTGAAACTTTTATGTTTGTAAAATGAAATATCTCAAATTTTCTTTTGTAAGTTTGAAACAAAATGGTGCGCTTTCAAAATGCTTGATTTATTATTTTTTTTAAATGGTCATTTCCACGATTTCTAGTACCGAAAGCACCAACCCACAATGCTAATGTATGATTTTTTTCGTGTAAAATGTTAGTTGTATGGTTACAATATTTTAAATGTGAGGGGTGTTGGTGGGTATTTAGGGTTTTGGCCTAACAATCTGAATAATTTTGCTGAAAAAGCACTGTATTATACCATTGACAACTTGCTTCAATAACAAAAGCTTCTCTCGCAAACATACAAAATGTACATTAACTATTGTCAAAATTTATAAGCCATCTGTCAATTTGATAAACTTTAATTTTTATTATACAGAAAATACCGTATCGAAACACAGCTGATAAACAGCTGATAAAAGGCAAAAACTCACCTGTTGCATACCAAGCGAAAACATACTGCTGCATATTGCTATTACAAATAAACAACACATCTGATACGATTACAACAACCTTAAACTGAAAAAGTTTAAAACAAATTGATCTTATCTAAAGCGGTGACAATTATAATCTGTGTCAGATGTCATACACGATAAAACAGTTTCATTTGTATCTCTCATTCCATTAGCGATAAGGTTAACTGTTTACTTAATCACTGTTGTGTGTGTTAATCCGGTAAAACAGTTAATGATTGTTTAGGCCTACTGAACACAGCTTCCTCGACGACAGGATGGAAGCGAATTTCAAAAAAAATAAGTTCTCTATCTTACATTTTTTTTGAAAAATTTGAACATCGTAACCAGTATTCAGATTTGTATATTTCAGCTTTTTAAATTACGTCGAAAATACTTAAAGTATTTTCAGATTTTAAAAAAAAGTTAAAGTTTATTCTCTTAAAAAGTTACGATTCTATTAAAATTTAACGAGATGTTATTTTGAAAACGTTGAACGGATTTTACTGGGTAGTGAAATTGTACTTACCAAAAATCAATTTTTGTGCTAAGTCTTAATCAAATCGAACTAAAACCCTGTATATCTGTCTCTTTCTCTCCCTCCCTCTCTCTCTCTCTCTCTCTCTCTCTCTCTCTCTCTCTCTATATATATATATATATATATATATATATATATATATATATATATTATAATTCTGAAAGTTTGTGTGTTTGTTATTCAATTACACTTTAACTACTGGACCGATTGAGATTAAATTTGGTACGAACATGGCTTAGGTATCTGAGCCATTCCCATCTAGGCATCTGAACTTAGACCTATAAAAAACGCCATTATACTACTTAACCAGTCCAACTTAATTATTTAGTATTTAGTTTTGTGATATGTATTTACTGTACAACAGTGACATTTTAATAATATTGTATACTTCTTAATATAATAATATAAATTTGAATGTTTGTGTGTGTGTGTGTGTGTGTGTGTGTGTGTGTGTGTGTGTGTGTGTGTGTGTGTGTGTGTGTGTGTGTGTGTGTGTGTGTGTGTGTGTGTGTGTGTGTGTGTGTGTGTGTGTGTGTGTGTGTGTGTGTGTGTGTGTGTGTGTGTGTGTGTGTGTGTGTGTGTGTGTGTGTGTGTGTGTGTGTGTGTGTGTGTGTGTGTGTGTGTGTGTGTGTGTGTGTGTGTGTGTGTGTGTGTGTGTGTGTGTGTGTGTGTGTGTGTGTGTGTGTGTGTGTGTGTGTGTGTGTGTGTGTGTGTGTGTGTGTGTGTGTGTGTGTGTGTGTGTGTGTGTGTGTGTGTGTGTGTGTGTGTGTGTGTGTGTGTGTGTGTGTGTGTGTGTGTGTGTGTGTGTGTGTGTGTGTGTGTGTGTGTGTGTGTGTGTGTGTGTGTGTGTGTGTGTGTTTGTAATTCAACCGCGCATTAACTACTGAACCGATTGAGATGAAATTGGAACGAACACGGTTTAGGTACCTGAGATGGACGTAGATGTATTACCGTCTTAAAAATCTTAATCCAACTTTATTATTTATTACAAAATTATTGTTTATAAGCTTACATTTGCAATGATTTTAATTGAATTTTTTTCAAAAATCCCTGTAATTCCAAAGAACCTGCCTTTCCAATTTAAAAGATGGCAGTTTCCATTGAAGTTGGCATTTACAATGACAATAAGTCGCAGACGTTAAGAGTAGCAGGAATACATTTGGGAACTCCGTGTTTCTCCCACGGTCAGTTATATGTCGCCTGATCAAGAATGTCGAGTAGAAATATCCACGATATATAGATACATATCTAACTAGATGTGTCTATATACCGTGGAAACATCTATGTTTTGGCCGAAAACCATAAATCATATAATATTGCATATAGAAATATATTAAAATGAAATGAAGCTATTCTGATTTTGAAAATCGACTATAAATTTTATTATCTCTATTATAATTGCGCATTATATGTTATAAACAGCAACAGGTAACAGCTAGTGTATATATATTTGTATATATATATATATATATATATATATATATATATATATATATATATATATATATATATATATATATATATATATTTTTTTTTTGTGTTTAACGTCCGACTATTGTGCACACTTGGGCTAATGCAGACGATGGAATGATTTATAGCGTATGAAAATGCCAAACCCTCGCCGGGAATCGAAAACGGGTCCTCGGGGCGAAAGCCTAATGCGCTATCCACTAGGCCACCGAGGCGGCCCATTTATATATATATATACACACACACAAACACTACTGTATTTCTTTTCTAAAAAAAGTTTTGTGAAACTTTTTTTTGTTTGACTTGAATTTCTCGTAAATCAGCTCTAACGAATTTGATGTAGAGCTTTTTTTCATACTTTAATTTTTTACTTCATACTTTAATTTTACTTTCATAATTTTTCGTTCTTAAAGAAAAAAAGTAGGGCTTTCATATATACTCTCAAAAAATCAATTTACAATCTATCAAGCATCTATAAAAAAATAAATAAAAATAAAACATCTACTTAATAAATGTTCTATTATGTTTGGTCCGATATGACGAGTCACAAATCAGGCGAGTGTAGCAAATTTGAAATAAAAATATTAGGTTCAGAGGTAAATAAATAAATAAAAACAGATTTTTAAATAACTAATGAATCTAAAGAATACCAAAACTGCATGCGAAAATGAGGGCTTGTCCTGCAAAGCTGGCAGGGTCTCTTAGTAGTCTACTACACTAAAATCGTTCTTACATCTCTAAAATAATGTCAGGAGTGAAACGTTACATTTCGAGCAAAGCTTTAAGGGGAGAAGGGGGGTTCTTGGTAACCTTGCAGTGGACAGGATGCTACCAGAGTAGCTAACTTCCAACCAGCAGGATGTTTGCTTTTCCTGGAAATTGTGAGTCGTTACACTCAAACACAATTCTTTCCCAGGACTACATAAAATGGGGAATGAATATATATAGCCCTGTAACAGAATGTCCATTTATATATTTATAGCCTGAGATATAGTAGGGCCTAAATTTATACATCTTACGTATAATAAGATTATTAGGCCTACTACAATTATATATTATATATAAATATTGTGTGTGTGTGTGTGTGTGTGTGTGTGTGTGTGTGTGTGTGTGTGTGTGTGTATGTTTTAGCATTATCTTGTTTGCAATTTTGATCTAATTTGATTCAAACTTGGTACAAAAATCGGTTTTGACAATTTTGAATTTAAAGAATACCAAAACTGCATGCGAGAATGAGAGGTTGGCCAGCAAAGCTGGTATTTTCTCTTAGTAGTCTACTACACTAAAATTCGGTTTGACAATAAAATAGCATTTCAAATGTTTAAGTTCCAATAAAATTTCGAAAACCGGTTTGACAGAGGTCAGCGTTAATTTTCTTGTTCAGAATGTAGTTAGAAATACTAATTTATACAGAATAAAATTGTTGATTATATTGGTGAAATTATAATTTCAAATAGTGTAAGATAAAAAATATTGTTTTTTTAAAGATTAGAAACAGCCGCCATATTGAAACTGTCGTACGAATTTTGCTGGGTAACGATCGTACGAAACCCACTACCAAAATTAATTTTTATTCCATGTTTTGCATAAAAAAATAACAGGCACAGTATGTGAACACATACATTTAGTTTTTCAAAGCAATAAAACGTGTTCGTAGAGTTAGGATGTGTGCACCTTTCATAGTATCGGTTCTTATCTTAATGTTAGGTAGTTAAAAAAAAAATCGCTAAACAAATAATGTACTGTGTGAAACGTTCTTACGGAAATTAAAAATTTTTAATTACAGTGTCTACATATTACTTTAATACTGGTACAATACCATACAAGTACACTAAGTAGATTAATGTTTAGAAATGTGTATTCTGAATTCTACTATAACATCGCTCGTATTTGTAAAAAGTAGGGGGAGCACTGACACAGCATTGGAGAGGCCACCCCCACCCCTTCTTGCAGGGGAAGTGCCACTGCCCCTCATTGCATGTCTTAGTTTATTCTACGTCGAATATAGTGTTAGTGTTACGTGTTTAACAATGAATAGCCCTATATGGAACAACAGAGTGATTAAAATAAAACAAAAGATGACAATGAAATACCATTTAATCAAAATCTAACAAAATAAAATTATAGTAATTAAATTTAAAAACTACAAACTTAATCTAATCAATACAAAAAAGTTGTTGTAATAAATATTTTTCAATTTTTAAAAAAATAAATGATATAAAATTGGCTACACATTGAAAATGCTTTGTTTCTAAAAATTGCTTATAAAAGGTTATAAGCTATTTAAGGTTGTGCGATCAAAAAAATAATTATGGATATTTTGGCTTAATATAACTCACACATGTTTGGAGACATGTTATTTTCACATAGACATTTTTTTTTTAATTTTGAAGCATTTTGGGGGGTATTATATGGCCTTTTTTGTGTTTTAGTCAATCCACTCCCACGTGTAAACGGAAGAAGCAATTTAAACCAAATTTTGGAGTTATATGCTACTAAACATGACCAATACCTTAATTACCCTCATTTTGCCATATCGGAAATTTTAAAAAAAACTTTTTTTGAAAAAAATATAAAAAATATATTTTTTATTGAATCAAAATTTAAACTTCATAGCGAGGTGCAGATAGGTTTGAAGCTTATTTTCCAAAAAAATATCTGTTCTAGACGAAATCGTTTAACCGTGGGACTGTTTTAAAAAAATTGCCTTACTCCTGCAAATGAAAAAATGCAACACGCAATCTTCTTACTCTGTCTAACAGTCGCGCTCTCTCTTGCTCCCTCCCCTTCACCGGTACGTCAATTCCCCCACTACTTGGTCTCTCGCCACTGGCAATTCTCTTCTCCGTACACTTTTACTGTATCAATGTGTGCTTGTTTCGGTAATATAAATGGCTACTATGGAGTTGTACTATGTTTTGACGAATTAAATATTTTAGGAATACAGTATTATAAAATGTTGTATAACACGATTTATGCATTAATATTTCGATGTTTCTAACATTTATCTATTATTATTGTCTTACATTTATTTTTATTTATTGAATATTTAAACATTTATATAATAGGATCTAATAAAAAAATAAAATGTTATGAAAGTCGTTATATTAACGTTTCTTTAACAGTCAAATGCCTATTTATGGGCCTTCTCAAAGAAAATTAATTTATCCTTCTTTACTAACTGAAATTGTTGTTTCTGAAAATTAAACAACGTAATGAAGTCGAAACAGCTGGTCTTAGAATCTGATTTGTTAAGAGCTGTTAATAGGGATTAAATTTACATATTATGCTTAACGCGATATTTGTTTAAAGTTCATAGTTAGCTGTAGAATACTTTATAATTATTATAGTTGGATGAGTAAAATATACTCGTACTTAAAAGCCTTGATATATCAAATTATTATGAAACTGTACGTTAATATTCAAGATGTGCCTTTCGAGATAACTAAATTTTATCTTCAGCTGAATTTCATCATATTTAAATTAAATCTTCATTGTTATAAATATCTGACAGCTAAGTTTATTAGATAAAAGTAATTTTTTAACACCGGCACTTATAGCATAGGACAAATAGCATGTAAAATTAAGTTACGTCATTATTTATTGAACACACAGTACTTGATAAAACTCCATGATATCCTGGAAAATTAGAACAATTTTATTTTCACAATTGTTTTTTATTCAGTGACATATGTTTTGCCGTGAGGTATCTTCAGACATAGTGAAGTCAAAGATTATAGTGTGCTTATATCGTAATACAGTTGACGTTAAAACTGAAAGGGAGAAAGTAAAGAAAGGCATGACTGACAGTGTAAAAAGGTGACCAGCAGGGTGGGGCAAAACTCCTAAACAATAGGCTTGAGTAAAGGAAGGTGGTTGAAGTTACCCTGTTCATTTAATAAAAATTAAGGTTTTTAGAAATAGATGTAGCCTCCTTTTTCAAATAGATTTTGAAATAGATTTATTTTCAAAGTTTGTGAATTATTTAGTTTTATACCTTTTTGGTTTTTATGGATTACACTTACATTGTTCAAATTAAAGGAATGACCAAATTCTAATAAATAATTTGCAAATTCTGAGTAATTTTTTTCGTACTTCCAACAATTGAAATGTTGTTTTAACACGAGTTTTTATAGTTCTTTCTGACTGTCCTACGTATTCACAGACAATTTTATATACACCACTGTTTAGTAAAAGATCTATTTTATTCTTATTGTTGACAATATGTTTTTCTAAATACAGTATACAGTATAAAGCTGGCTTACAATTAATTTTATCTAAAATTAAATTTCTAATTTTACGACTTATATTGTCTAAAAATCGTATTTTACAATATAATTGTGTTTCCTAGTTGACGTATTTACATTGTATGACATACTAGTTACAAATGATTTCTGGTTTTATTTAAAATTCTTTTCACAAGATCAAAGTTATATTTATTATTGACAGCAATCTGTTTGTTGGTTTTTAATTCAGAATTAAAGTTATCATTAGTTAAAGGTGCATTTAGGAGTCCGTAAATCATACTATGAAAGGCGTAAATCATGGTTTATGGTTGCCTAGAATGAGCTAGTATTATAATGTGTACGTATGTAGGTTTTCGGTAAATTTTGAAGGAATGTACATGAGTGCTTATATCTAGTTTAAATTCAAAAAGTAAATACTTTTTATGATGGCCACATTCCACGGTAAATGTTATGTTTTTATTAACAATGTTAATAAATTTTAAAAAAATAAAATTTCTATAAAATTATAAAAACTTTATAATTTTAAGGCTTAATTATGTTTGAAGACCCTTTACGATTTCTTCATTATTGTGAAAAAAGATGCTATTTTAGATAACTGTTTTTCAAACTCAACAGAAAACTATCAACTCATACAATTATAGAAATAATTGTATAGATAGTCTGATTGTTAAATTACTTGCAAATAGCTTGCATTACCATAAACGGGAACACTGTAACATAATTTACTTGGTTTTTACCATTTTCATTTATTGGAAGAGACTTTATTTATAAAAATGAAAGAGAATGCATAAGCAGAAAAACGCATCGCTATTGAGAAAGGTCATTTGATGCATGGATTACCTTATATAACAGTTATCGATAAAGAACACCCTTTCTTGGGAGCAAGCCCTGATGGCCTTGTTTCAAGGGAAGGGTTATTAGAAATAAAATGTTTACATTCTGTAAAAGAACTTTACCTTAGTGACGAAATAAAAACCAAGAAGAAAGACATTTGCTTGGAAATGAACAAAAATGGAATCCTGAAATAAAAAAAAAATCACAACTACTTCTATCAGGTTAGTTAAAAGTAAATCTGTGTTTAAATTTTTTTTTGCAAATTCTTTATAAACTAGTTCATAATGGCGGTAGGATTAACTATATATACATTTAAAAAAGATTACATTATTTTAATCTTTAAATTAATTCCTTTATCTTTAAATTTAAAAGATAAATTTAAATAAATTTGAAGATATCTTTAAATTGATTACTTAATTAATTAAAATAATTAATCTTTAAAAAAATTACATTATTTTAAGTGTAATCGATGTACATAGATTGATGCAATCTATGTTGTACACTACATTTAGTATTGCTATTTCTTTTTGTGAAATCCTATGAATGTTTATCGAGTACTATAATTTGTTTAATATTGTTATCAGGTGCAAGGACAATTAAACATCTGCCAAAAGAATGGTGTAATTTTGTTGTGTACACTAGAAAAGGCGAAATATTTATTGAAAAAAATTGTTAAGGACGAAACTTTTGGCGAAATAAAATGCTCCCAAAGCTTATTCGGTTCTACAAAGAATGTTTGTTGCCGGAAATTGTCGATAGCAGAATTGTGCGAGGGTTAAAAGTCAGAGATCCACCGTATATAATCGAAGCACAAGAACTACTGAAAATGAAGAAAGAAAAGAAAATATAAATACAGTGTAAATATTGTGAACGTAAATAGTGTTAAGTGTGTAGATAACCCTAGGTTATATAAAAGTGTTTATTTTTAAGAAAATATTTCCCCCGTTGTAAAAAACATAGTTATACCATACTCCTATTGGCACAATTTTTAGTACAATAAACACCATGAAAACCAACTGTTAATTTGAACAAAAAACTAATGTATTAGAGACCCAGGAAGCTTACGTGAGTACATTTTTTTAAAATCACAATTTACGGTGTTAAGTGGCTGAGAGATCATTGTAACTTCTTATGTATATTGTAACAATAATGTATTCTTATTTATACAGTAATTTCATGTCAAAACAATGTTAGAATATAAAACAACATAACACTGGTTATATTATAGCACGGGTTAAAACAGGTTATAAAATAACACAACACTAAACACGGATGGAAACCTTTCAACCTTTGTGTTTTTTGGTTTTGTTTAGTGAAAATAACATTACCCTACACTGAAAGTGATCTTAATTAAAAATTGTATTGTATGATATATGTAGGCTATATTTATTTACAAGTGATCGTATTTAAAAAAATATGCCTTATAAGTTATTTTATATTTTGTCTACAGAAGCTGCTAGATTATCAAAAATATTATTTTATTCATGTAGAAAATAACGTTTTGATATTCGCATATAGGAAATATATATATATATATATATATATATATATATATATATATACACGTGTGAGTGTGTGTGTGTGTATGCGTGCGCGCATACTTTGTTTAGGTACTTGTGAACTACATTTGATCAAAATCATTAAAACCGATTTTAAGAAAATAACATTTTTTACCAATATAGGATTCAAAAACATTTTAGAAAACATAATAAATGGACCCGTGTCAGTAACAAACGCACGTACACACATACCCACCGATACTGAGGCCACGGTTCGTTTTTTATTTTTAATATAATTTGAATATTGTAAATACTAAGTAATACAGATTTTAATACCGATAATGAAATCAGATTTAAAAAAATAGTACATAAAAAAGTTATTAATTTACCGGAGGTTTCATTTTTGCATTTTTATTGTAAAAATTTGCTGTTATAAAATTGTTTTACTTTTTTTACGTCAGCTAGTTATTTTTAAGCTGTTATTGCATGGCTCGATTTTAGTACAATTTGGAATGAAAAAACTACATATAAATCATTAAGTGACATATTTGAACGCATGCATGAAGTTCTGTTTCACAATTTGCATTGAAAGGTATCATAACCGCGACGATCATAACCATAATGACAAATGAGCGCACACAGGCTAAAAGTAGGAAGATCTGATCAGCATACCGGCAGGTTCTGCAATTGTTAAATGGGAAACAAGTAATTTTAGATTGGAGATTAAAGAAAAGCCTGTATTGTTAAACTTTTTAAATGTTTTTCCTTCAGCCTAATCATACACAATATAATTATTTCGTCGTGCTGATTAATTTGGTTTACATCATCAAATTGCCTTTTTACCTATACGAACAGTGATCGTTCTGATCAGCATACTCGGCAGGTTCTTAAATTTTAGAAGCTTTTATTACATCATCAATGTTCAAGGTTTATTACTCCAATCATATTTATCTGTACATACAAATGCACACAAATCCTGACGTCGCAGTTCATTTTTGCATTTTTATTTTACATTTTATTTTCATTTAATGCAATTTTAATGTTTCAAATGCTAATTTATACAGTTTTTAACACCGATTACAATAGTGGAATCAAATGTTTATAGAAAGTATTGCGTAAAAAACTTACAAAATTCACAGCTTTTCATTTTTGTATTTTTATTGTAGAACAAAAATTTAATAAATTTAAAATGTTTTTATTTTAAACAAAAACAGCATATTTAGGAAATTTGCTTCCATCAGGTCAGTGAGTAGCGTGCTATAATTACAAATACAAGTTGGAATAGGCAAACTACAATATAAGTCAAAAAGTGACATTCTGTAAAAAGAGAAAAATACAACGCATGAATGTGAAGTTCTGTTTCGTAAATCCCATGGAAAGATGTCGTACCATATAGCCAGCCTTGAAAAAAATGCTCAAGCAAGCACAAGGTCTGATAAAGCCCTCAGTTACCGAAGGTACCAAGAAAAGTGTGGAGCGTGGAGGGGGAACCACGAAACACAAAGCGGCTGGAGGGGAAATGTTCGACTGGCAAAAACAGCGCCTAGAGCGAGTGGCCTGCGATCTAGCGGACAAAGTTTGTCAGCGGACGTGATCGCACAACCTTAAAAGTAAACAGACTGTGGTACTGTATTGCGAAGAATTGAACAGCTAGCGCAGTGTGTGAGCAGTAGGTTAAACTAAATCAGCAGTTAAACAAAGTACGAATACGTATTAAATTCGTACTTTGAAACATTTATGAAAAAAATATTAATTTATACCTAATTAATAAAAAAAAATAACATAATTAATTAAACTGATGTTGAAATAATCATTTTCCAATAGTAAATAACTGTAGCATCTAATATCCAAATTACATTTTATACTGATACACAATGTAGGTTCTCTGAAAAACATGTTTGTTAATAAATATTTTGTTTAACAATGTTTGTTAATCTTATCAAATTACTGCATCTCTATTGGTATAATACGTACCAGAAATAATGTAATTACTTTTAAAACATTGTAAAAATAACAACAACAATTTTTTGTTAACACTTTACTATAGTAGGCCTATTTCATTAATGATTTTCACTTTCCCTCGACCAATCAAAATTCAGAAATAACATCGATACTGTATTTAAAGAAATATAAGTTCTTTTGATTTTTCTAGTTTATAAATTATAATAATGTAAATATAGTAATGCATATGCCACATAGATGTTACAGTATTAAACAATAAATTCAGACTTACTATAAAGGACATTTTATGTTTTTTTTACCACATAGGCCTATATGTTTATAGATAATTATAAAAAAATAATGCCATTATTTTCAGAACTTTGTTCAAGACATATATAATATGTAACAAAAGTATATGAAAAGGATTATAGTTAAAATTTTGGTAATATTTTAATTTTCGTTTTGGGAAAATAAATTATGACATTTATTTGTGTACTATATAGATAAAAAAGAAAAATATTTTTTTTTATATTTAGGTATATTATATTTAGGTACATGTACATATTTACATATATTTAGGTTGATTCATTCAAAGTACATGGTTAGTTCAAACAAATCTAGAAAGCACCTTTTTTACTTATAACTAAATCCTCTTAGCTTACATTTTTCATTATTGAGTTGAAATAGTGTTGTTTCTGTGTTGAACTTTTTTCTTAAAAAAATAGGCGATTCCGCTTAAAAAACTTTAGAAATTTTGGATAAAATCTAATTATTTGGTTAACTTGTGGCGTTAACTTCCAAAATTTTAAGGTTTTTCCATAATTTGAGTTCTTTATCAGTAAAAAACAAAAGTTGTTCAGCAAGTTCTAAGGCCTTGTTAATTTTTTTTTTTTTTTTTTAATTTCCAACTATTGTGCACACTTGGGCTAATGCAGACGATGGGGTGATTTATAGCGTATGAAAATACCAAGCCCTGGACGGGAATCGAACCAGGGTCCTAGGGATGAAAGCCTAGAGTATGCTTTCAACTAGGCCACTGAGGCAGCTTAAGGTCTTGTTAAGTTTATGGTAGGTAACCAGTACTAAAAATAGGTAAATCTTATTAGTTCCAGTGTATGGGCTACAGTAATATGCACTTTGCACACATTTAATTATGTTCATTGTAATTATTGAGGAGAGGTAATTATTTTCATCTGGTAGCCTATATGAATAAAACTTTAATAAAATAAATTTTAACATTGCCTAAAAGGTGCTTCAAACTAATTAACAATTGAATCATCATTTTTTAAATTCAGTATTATAAGCTTTGTTAATGTAAATTGTTCCTTTAAATTTTTTTCTGTATTAGAATTTGTACATTGAAAAGCCCAGCTACTATCACTACTTGTTATGTTAATTTAACAAATAGACTAATAAATTAGTTATCCTGTTTATGTAGTCTATTATCTTACAAATGTAGTCTAATCAAATGTAATGTGAAGTGAGGTAAATTATTTAATTGCCTAGGCTAAACTAGATATGACTGTTGTTTGTTGATGGGTCGATTAGGTTAAGCTACATAGGACAGTTTTAGGTCCACATTTTTTTTACTTTCAATGCTATTTTATTTTAGCCTATAAAATATTTATTTCAATGTTATTTATTTATTAAAGATATTTTTAAACAGACCTAACCTGTACAACCTTATGCAAGTTTTAATATGTATATACACACACGCACATGCACACACACACACACACACACACACACACACACACACACACACACACACACACACACACACACACACACACACACACACACACACACACACACACACAGTAGTATTATGTCATGATATGAGACCAATTTCCAACTTATTAATTCTATGAAATTTATATTAATTATTAAACAAAACATATAACTACTGAAAGAAAAAACTAATTATTGTTTAACTGGTTATACAAATAAAATAAATGGAGGTATTTAATATAGAGCAACTCATTTCTACAAAGTATAACAATTATATAACTGTAAACATTACTGTATATAAAAAACATTGAGTGTAAGATTTATAAAATAAGTCCTTCATATATTCAGTAATTATTTATTTTACGCTGCAGTTATTTTTCAATGCAACCAAGAATTATTATAACAAAATTGCTGACAAACTTTTGCAAATAATATTATTATGAAAATCATGTACACATTGAATTTCATCCTATTATATATTCATTAATTTTTAGTCAAATGGATTAATTTTTTAAATACACTGGAACTTGGATGTAATGAGTTCATTTGTAACAAGAAATCAGTAGTAATGAGTTTGTTGTATATTTTTGTAATGATAAATTAACTTACTTTTATTCAGATAACAATTCATATTAGACTTTTATTTTCTCAAATTATACAAAATACACAAGTTAATTTATGAAAATAAAATATAGTACTTACAGAAGATGTACTGTCCACTCTTGAATTCCACAGTGCGTATATCAAAGTACACCATCCTGCGCACAATAGCCTGTGACTGTCGCATAAGTGACTGAATTTTCAATTTATTGTAAAACTGTGTTTTTACAAAACAGTGATGTTTTTACAGTAGATTCATTTTTTAATGAACAATGTCCGGCGTAAAAGAAACAACTGTCAATGAATAATAAAATCAAAATTAGCCAAGAAAATTATCCAAACAAATAAAAAAACACAAACTTTCAGAAATATGATATGATTAAGATATACTATGTGTGAGTGTGCGCGTGCACACATGCACATGTTTTAGCACTCTCACATTATACAGCCTTTTAACAATGTTTTGTATTAAACCCTTCTGTGTGTTGAAATAATTGGTTTGATTGGCATATATTCGCTTTGTTTGACCATTTATTCTCTTGATCTAGAATCTATTCCCGAGACGGCCAAACTAGAGCAAATCTACTGTATTTTCTCACATAAAATTGTGTATGTTTATAAAATATTATCTGAAGGTGGCAACCATGTAATGACTACAGACGTGTTCTTTAGCATAGCATGTAAGAAAAATATTGTTTAAGTTTCCTTTGTCTTTCCTGAGAAATTACTTCAAATAAGAACTTTACATTTGATTTATAAATAAAGTATAGCTTACACAATTCTACATATTTATGATCTTTGCTTCACATACAAATATTAAACTAATGTTTTGCATTTTAATATTGCTTTTTAGGTACTGTACTCCTGCATGAATCTTAGCTTGCATTCCTATCCTCAATGACTTTGTCAAGACAATCAAGCCTGGTCCTCTGAAGGTTCTTCTAATAAAATAATTATGTGTTTATGTAAGTGTGAGTAGTCAGGTAATGCTATGCATTGATTAAGTAGGACACTACCTGATTAGGTAGGAATCTGTCCAGGTATGGTTAGGTGTGGTTAGATAAGGTATGCATTGGTTAGGTAGGAATATCTAGTCATTATATGGAGTGGAGGGACAGACAAAGAAACAGGATGACGTTATCCAAAGCATTTTTTCAAACACTTGGGGCTGAACTGGGTAAACGAGGGAGCACAATAACTTGCAAGGAATACAAAAGGAATATTGTTCTTCCTAATAATAATTAAAAAAAAAAACTGAAGTTGAAGAAATGAAAGTTGTTTTTGTGAGGTGAGTGTTCCTTTCTTTTAAATTTAAAGTAAATGTATGTAATGATAGTTTAACCCTTCCTGGGCAAGTAATTCACATATAAATTCACATATAAATTGGGCAAGTAATAAAATTCACATATTTATTTTCTAAAGTGCACACAAATTTTTGATAAAACATTCTACATATTTTTTTTATAAATGTATAAATAGACATTTACAGAATGTTTTATATCTATTTACGTTTAAATAAATTTTTGTAACTAAGATTGTTGAGGCGCCTTCGGGGGGGGGGGGGAATGAGACATATGTGACAAGCGTGGGAAACTCTTGCTTTTGTTTACAGACATTAACCATTTGCTAAGGGTTAATTACAATAAAATTTATTTTATTAAATGTTTAAAGTAAAAGTAAACATTTATTTTATTTAATATTGTATTGTGTATTAATTTTGTAAACAAATCATTTATACATTTATGTTTTGGTATGATTGCAGGGGATGTGAAGTTGGGCGCCTCCTCGCGGTGCACCCTGGGTAATGCTGAATGTCCAACGTTAATGTGTCTTTCAACATAACAAGGTATAAATACATTTGTTTAGTAATGTCACTGGAGATATAGGTTACATAGTACCTAAATTTTACATTTCTTCTTGTTCCACAAAGAGAATGCAGCAGTATCATTACATTGTGTCATTACCATGTTTAAAACTGTTTAAAATATTTTGAAGTTTGGTCCTATTTAATGTTAATAAAATATTTTTGCAGTTATATGTAAACGACAATACAAAATCCTTGTAAAATCTAGGGAATCAAAGAAATAATCTTTAGACGGAAAAACTTAAAAAATGTATTGTATTTAAAAATTATTAAGTTAGGATAATAAATATATACACATTTTTTTAAACTGCACTAGCTGAATTTAAATCAATAATAATTTGTTTTCATTTATCATTTTTTTCCAGAAATAGTTTTGCAGGTTTTAACACTGATTCCAATGGTGAAATAAGATTTACAAATATGTGTAAACAATATTATGTTTTTTATAGATTTAAAAATACCGCCATTTTCAAACATTTAAAACTATTTTCTGCTAAATGAACTTGTTCATTCTGTTACCAACATAGATCTTTGTGCCTAGTTAGAATCAAATTGGACCAAAATAGCTAATGTGACAATGCTAAAACATGTGCATGCGCACACACACAACACACACACACACACACACACACACACACACACACACATACTTACCCATCCTAACATAATTTAGTATTTAGATTTGTGGCACATATTAACTGTACAACAGTGACGTTTTATACACATATAATATATAATTGGTATTGGTAGGTATGAACAATAAATGTTTAAATTATTTTAAATGCCATCATACTACTTACCCAATCCAACTATTATTTAGTATTTAGTTTTGTGAGAAGTTTTAATTGTATAACAGTAGAGTTTTATACGCTTATTATATATTGGTAGGTTAATTAGAAAACGTTTGAATTATTTTAAACACCATCATAATACTTACCTAATTAAACTTAATTATTTAGTATTCAAGGGTTAATTGTATAACAATGACATTTTATATGTTTATTGTATACTGGTAGGTGTGAATAATAACTGTTAAATAATTTTAAACGCTGTCATACTACTTACCCAGCCCAACTTAATTATTAAGTATTTAGTTTTGTGACAAGTGTTAATTGTATAAATTGTGACGTTTTAATAATACTGTATTTTATTAAAATATAACAGAACCCTTCTAGAGTATCAAGTAGCAAAAATCTATATGTCTTGGCTGAAAACCATAAATCGTAGAATATTGTATATAGAAATATATTAAATAAAAATGAAACTTTTCTGATTTTGAAAATCGACTATAAATTTTATTACCTACATTATAATTGCAGGCAAAGCCACAACAGGTAACAGCTAGTGTGTGTGTGTATATATATATATATATATATATATATATATATATATATATATATATATATATATATAAGTTTCCTCAAAAGTTAATTTGAAAATAAGTCACTTAAAGGTATGAAAAGGGGTTCTTATTACCATGATGGCTACTCCAATAGCTTACTTATCAATAAAAATTTTCTATTGAAAAATGAAGAACTGCACCAGCATGCCAAATATAATCAAAATTGATCATTGTGGTTAGTGTTCAGCGATTCTTACGAACACAGACAGAAAGATAAATCAAAACCATTTCTCAGACTCTGCATTAAAATCTCAATATCGATTTTTTTTACAATTGTGAAAGTTATTATTTTCCTCTCACTTTGGTTAATGATAAAGTGAAAATTTGAAATCATTATTTAACTTAATATTTTGTACTAGTATTCTGATCCATCTTCTATTGCATTTATTCTCTAGAAATCTTTGTTTTATCTTACTGGCTCATCATGAACTCATCATTTTACCTACTATTGTCTATGGTCAAAAATGATTGACCTTGGTTTTATCCTATGAGTAGTTCAAAGAACAGTAAACCTCACAATATATTATTAATTGAAAAAAATAATGTTCAGTAGTAACTTGAAAGCAAACAAAAATTAACCTTAACAGCCATTGGATTTGTTTTTTCCAATTTGCTCTTGTTTCATTTAAAATTTGGTACACTGACTTGAATTATAAGTCTTCATAAATTTCCAAAGATTGAGTTTAAACTTGGATTGAGTTTAAAATTGATTGATCGATTTTTAGAAATTATGCCGATTATCTGTTTTATTTTTACAATGGTTCTTTAACTGGATTTTTTTTGGAAAATATCAACAAATACATTTTTAATATGTGCTTTAGAGTTTCATTTGATTTTTTTAAAAATATTTGTATTTAATAGGTGAAGGTTTTGCAATGATTATAGACTGCTTTTAATTGGATTTTGTTTGATTGTAATTGCAAAATTTAGTAGCAGAAATAAAATGTTTATTGTTATCATTACAGTATCTTCCTTTTGTTTAAAAATTCATAAAAATGATACTTATTGCTCCAGTATTTCTAATGTTTCAACTTTATTTCAATATTTATTACTATTTTTTTAAATATTCGTACAGTTAAATAAAAACTGCCAAAGAAACATTCAAATCGCTGATATGAAGCTATTAACAACAGCTATATTAGTGTTCTTTGCAATGGCAGTGGTGTGCAACCAAACACGCAAACATGTAAGTAAATTGTTTTAAATCCAGTACAACCTATTACTTATTAAGGGTTGATTGTAAACAATGTGAAAAGGTAACACACATTTATGCTTTACCTTGTACAAAAGGCTAAAAAGTATTCTTTGTGATAAGAAACTAAACTTCACCCATTTTCTATCTCAATGTTAGAGCTATGCCCAGGATTACCAACATTCTCAATTTAAAGCAGTTCTTTCTGTGTTTTGCAGCAATAAAAAAAGTGAATCATGTAATTGAGAATCACCTAAGTTCACTTTGAATAGTTTTTTGTAAAATAAAAAAAATTTTTTATGACAAATCTATCTACAAGAAAAACATGGACAAATTCACTAACATTATCATCATGAACAGACCTTTCTGTGGTTATTTAATTTTAACAGTTCAAAAACTGATTTTCCAATTTTAAATAAATGTCGTAACTTGTGAACTTATATTATTTCTTGTGAACTTATATTATTTCTCAAATTCATTGATTTTTACATTAAATGTTAAGATTCTGTAAAATATGGAATCCTTCAACATATAAAACAAGTTCTTCATCATATTTGTTTCAAGTAAAATTTAGAAGTCATCATCTCTTAGTATATTCTAATATTTTTGTAAAAAAGTTATTAGTTTTATCAACTAAAGTTTCTTACTTATCATACAAGGTTGGTCAATGTCATATTTCTTGGTAGAAAGTTTGTTTATCTTTATCATGTGGTATATAATATGTAAGATTCTAAATTTTATCATTTTATTTTTACTTTTAGGTATTAATAATTTTAATACCTAAAACAACAACAAGATTATTCAGGAATAAAGATCATTAGATTTTATTTTCAGGAATCTGAAATAATCTACATAATTTCAATCTACATAATTATTAGTTATAACTTAAAAACATGACCACCACAATAGAAAATCCTGCCAAATATAACGTGTGTAGTTTTATAAAAATTTTATACATAGAAGATTACTGTGCAGCTGAAATTCATTATGAATTGTGTGCAGTTTTATGGTTTAAACATTATGAGTGAAGGTGTTATGCAGCAGTGGTTATGGTTTTTAAAAATGGAAAACCATTTTAAAAAATGGTTTTTAAAAATGAATGGTTTTTAAAATATTCATGATTAAAAAAGAAGTGGTAGGCCTTCTCTTATCACTGACAATCTTGCAGGGAAAGTTGATGTAAAAGTTAATAAAACTGTCAATTCACAGTCTTTGAACTTTCCAATCAGTTTCCTGAAGTTTTCAGAGTCTTTTACACGATATAGTCATGAAAAACTAGGCTATCGGAAGTTTTATGCTCGTTGGGTACCAAAACTGCTAATGAACATTCACAAAATCAAACAAATGCATTGTGCCATAGACTTTATTTTGTAGTATGACTGTGAATGAGAAGAATTATTGAATAGGATTGTTACTGGCAATGAGACATGACATCCACGTATGTGAATGCTGAAACAAAACAGAAGTTAGTGGTGTGGGGACATACCGCTTCTTCAAGCAAATCAAAGGATGCCTGTCAAACTTTGTCAGTGAGGAAGGTCATCTTTACTATGTGTTGGTATTCTAAGGGCACCTTGCTCGTTGATTTTGTGGAAAATGGTACAATTTTCATTTCTGTTGTCTATTGTGAAACTTTGAAAAAACTAAGAAAAGCAATCAAAAACAAGCATTGTGGTCTTCTAACATCTGGAGTTGTGTTTGTGCATGTTAACATTCACCCTCACACAGCTCAGTAAATAAATGATCTTTTGGCAAAGGTCAAATGGGATGTTTTTAACCATCCTCCATACAGCCTAGACTTGACTCATAGTTATTTTTACCTATTATATAATAGATTATGTCCGTAAATTAGATTATATAATAGATAATTATAATTCATCTTGTTTATAATTTCTCTCCATAAGAAGGCCAGGTGTTTAACTAGAATGCCTAAGTGCATAATTTGGCTTGGTAATTAATGGATCTTCTTATCCCTTGAAGATTTAGTGTTCTAGCAGATTTAGTGGACACTGGTGAGCATGAATGAATGAATAAATGGATTAAAGGGGTTAACATTTTACTGAAACCTACAGAAATCTATTACGCCCCCTTTTTATATTTCTGAGATTCACAGCTACACTATCATCTCTAGGCCTAACCTGTTCATGAAGTTTAGGATATAGAGAGGATTCAAAATGGAGTTTGTCTTACTATTCATACCGTGGTCAACAAATTATGCAATCATCACTAACTTAAGTTAACTTTTACATGTATTTCATGCCCCTCTCCCTATGAGGTGTCGATCAAATTTAGTTAAGATCGAACCGTAAAACAAATCTTGTAGAAAAACAATGATTTTCATGAGCATAAGGCAGTTAGTGTCTACAACAATCAACATAATATGATATTGCTGACAGTATTGTACCACCAAAGGTGATAGTTCTTAGTGAAGACGTAATCTTGTGACTTACTAAAAGCATAAATTTACTGCTTTAAGTTTTTGTAAAGGAGGTGGGAAGGTGGTACTTAAAAAATGTTATTTGTATATATGTATTACTTTAAAAAAATTTACTTTTGATGAAATTAAGTCTATTATTTTGTGTACTATTAACATTTAATGTAAGTAAATTCATATTTAAAAATATGTTAATAATCACAGTGAATAAACTATTATGTCTGTTTGTAACCAGTTATTGTAATCAATAGTTATTTGCAAGATAACTGTAAGTTTAATTATACATATTCAACTTTTTTAATATTTATTTTTAAGCAGTCTGGCATCATATATTCAGTACTAATAACTGGAGCTAACCGTGGAATTGGACTGGAACTGGTTAAACAATTTTTGGTTCATCCTACACTGCAGCCAGAAATTTTAATTGCCACCACCAGAAGCTTAAAAAGATCAAAGGTAGAATATCAGATGTAATAGTAAATAAAACAGTTAAATGTAATAAACTGACATTGGTCAGGGTCAATTTTGTTTTTCTATTTTATTTACATTTGAACCATATATTTTTATTTAAAATTTACTTTACCTGACCTTAATAATTACCTATTTTTCTATTTTTAAAATTTTTATTGAAACTAGTTATAAAACTAACAATCAGTTTACATGTGACAGGTAAAATAAAAATAGTCTAGGTTAACCTATTAGTGCTCCCAGTCTGTGATGACTACACTGTGAGTTCAAAAGGTTTAATCCTTATTAGTCATCTGTATAATTCTTTGTTATAGAGCACCTAGATGGCTCCTTGTTAACATGATATATCAGCCATTCTTCATGGCTTTGAGCACATTTTTTTATTAATTGGAGACTGTGGTCACTTTTAAATCTCAATGGAGATCATTATTATGAATGTACTATGGACACATTAACCATGGTTCACAGATATTTGTTTTGAAATCATTGAATAATTTATATATTTATTTTTTAGTATTTCCCCATAACTGGATGCCATAGGTCCAAATGGATTTCAGGACGTGTTTGTACAGCACCAAATATTATGCAGTGATAATAATGATATTCTGCCTAACAATCAGTATTTCTTTTGTTAATTGTGTGTTTAGTTTTTTCTTTTTATTTTTGATATGCTCCTTCCATCAAAATTTAATGTTGTGTCATACCTACGTACTTTGCTGTGTTAGAGCCAGAGATGTATGTTCCATTTATGTCGATATGTGAATGGTGTTGAATATTTTTATTTGTGAAATGAATGTGTATGGATTTGGTTTCATTATTTTTATGCACCACTTTTTGGTCCAGCTGTTTACTAGATTTATTGTTTCTTGTAATTTCTCAGTTAACCTTTCAACTGTATCAAGTAGAAGTAACACCACAGTATCATCTACAAATGTAGCTATACAATTGTCAGGCTGTGTTGGCACTGGGATATCTCTAGTATATAGAATATAAAGTAAGAGTCCCAAAACACTACCTTGTAAACTCCTGCTTTTATATCCTTTAACTCAGAATAAGCTTCATCTTGTTTCATACAGAAATACCGATCCAACAGATAATATTTTAGTAACTGATTGTAACTTTTAGGAAGGAAATGTTTAAGTTTTTCTATCAGTCCAAAATGTCATACTTTAACGAATGCCTGCACAATATAATGGAACACCACAGAGTAAATTTTACCAATTTCAAGCAATCTCTCTATTAAACCAGTGATCTTATGAACTTGATTAATAGTAATATAATATCGGTTTTAAAAACTAGATTGATATGTCATGTTATTAAATTTTTAAGTTGGATTAATGGATTCAGTCTACTCACAATCAACTTTTCAAATAGTTTAGACATGATGTGTAATAGTGATATAGGTCTGTAAGAATGTGTTTCTTGGAGCTCCTTTTCTGGGTTTCAGTAACATTATAATTTCAACTACAGGTAAATTCTATAGGCTATAGACACGCTGCAAACAAATTACGGAATTAAATGAATTTGTTAATTTAACCGTAACTTTTCGGTAATTGTTTTAGCAATTCTCCATTAAAGAGATCATAGCCGGGTACTTTCTTTGCCTTAAGATTGTTCATTACCTCTCACACCTCCTTAATAGTGATCAGTGGAATGCTCTTGTCCCTCTGCATGACATTTTCACAAATCATATCATTTTGACTCTTGTTTGGTTGAAATATACTTGCAAGATAATTTGCATATGTTTCTGTTTTTCATGAATTTTTTTTAGCAGATTGACCAACCACCTTTTTAATCAAAGGAATTTGAGAAATTAGTCTTCTCAGATATTTGTCGCATTCCGGAGCAATTATTCAGTATTTTGGAAAAAATCGTTCTTGAGATTTCAATGGACTCCATGGTTCCATGAATTTAATGAAAGTTGTTTTACTTGAAAGTCTATCAGTCTGTGTGTGTCTGTGCACACTGGCTAGACACTTGAAAAACTGACTATTTAAATGAAAGTTGCTATGTAGGTCTGGTTGTTTCATATTTTTGGACTATTGAACGTTTTTAAAATAAGTATTTTTTAACTTATTTTTTTGTAAAAAAAGCGCTTTAAAAATCTACTCGATGAAATTTAGTTAGATCCAAATAAAACATACAAATTGCTTTAACTCCAAAAATTCTGTTTGGAAGCTATCAGAAATAAACTGAAAAATTGGCAAAATTTCTCAAAATTACTCCATTAGACTCAAGTCTGATAATCAACAAAAATAACTTAAATCTGTGTAGAAAATTTGAAATAAAAGAAATTCAAGTTTTGAAATTAATTGAAAAACATTCAAAAAATAGACTGTGACAGATATTAGTTACTTGTTTTGGTTTTGTTAAATAATTACTCAATAACAATATTTTGTTTATTTTTAAATTTAAAGTTTACAATGTTTTCTTTTAAAAATTACGAAATTTGTATAGCAAAACCAGATGAACTAATTTTGAAAAATTAGGTTAATTTTCCTTTTTATTTTTTTTATTTTTAGCTTTTAAATTAGTTTTTGTACAAAATAATTAACTCTTTAGGAAGTTCAAGTAATGTTTTTGCACTATTCATTTAATGATAGCCCATCATCTTATTGGATTTTGTATAGAAATATTAATGCATGAGTTTGTGTTGTGTTGTACTATTTATTTTAATTAGCATTTTTTATGATATTATATTTACAGAATTTATTGAAAATAGCCATGAGAGACAGCAGAGTGTATATGGCATACCTTGGTAAGTATCAGTTGAACTGTTCTAGTTTTAATATGACTTAATAATTAGCAAACATATATGTTTGGTTGATGAGATGATAATGAAAAACACAGGCCTTGAATAGAACGTATTCATTAATTTATTAATTAGTTACATGTTTAATTATCGTATTAACTAGAGGCAATGGTGTAGCTAGTCCTTGAAGAAACCCTGGACAAAAGGTTGAATGGGGCCCTTCCTACTTTGAAAGTTTTAGCACTCAATCTCTTAAGTACAGACAAATATTATTTCCTCAACTCTCTTAATATCCACCCACTTCTCTTATTGAACTGTTAAGTATGTCTGAAATCTATAGCTTTCTAAAGGTAGGTTTCTTTAGGTAAATCTATAGGTTTCTTGTTATCCACAAGTAGACATTATATAACAAAAACATAGCTTTACAGTTAGAAGTTGATTTATGATATCAAAACAGCAGTTTTTTTTCAATCAAGACTGAATCAAGTGGTGTATAATCACAGAGCAGCTGCACAGGATGCCAAATAGAGAAGGGCACCACATGGTAGGGCAAAAAATTGAAATGTAAAAAAAAATCGTAGGCATAAAAATCAGAGAAAGTATAACAGGAGACAGTGAAAAAATTAACATGATAACTTGACAAAAACAGGTGTTTCCAATATGAATTATTGTTATAATTGTACAAAGGTGAAATACACACAAAACCATTACAATGTCAACTTATAAAAAACTTTATGTTTTTGTGGCAACTTTTACATATTCCATCAATTCTAAGATGCACTGTATTTTACAAACAATTTTAAGGAACATTACAAAGGGACAAACATTTAAAAAAAATAAAATTTAATGAATATAGCCTAATGTACTTACTTGAAAATACAGGATCACACACTTAAATGTACTAAACTTAACCACAGGATTGATATATAGTACCGCATAGCATGACCATGTGTTTTTCATACACAGTAGTTTTATTTTAATTTCTCTAGCACCTTTAGGATATTCTGTATAATTTTGTGGTATATCAAAACAAATAGGTGTTTCATCCGCATAACTTATTTGGCTAAAAATGCATAGTTACGCATCTTACGAAGTGCAATAATATGATGCTGGAAGGTCGAAAGTTTTACTTAAAAACCAGCTGGAAGTTTTTGACAAATGAAAGTTCGACGCTAAAGAGATAGGACTTGATGGCGCATAAACCTATAACACTAACCTCTTGTAGCCTAAATAAATTTATCCAGTAAGACGTTGCTGCTTCCATTGCTTTCAGATTCATCATTTGACGTACTACTGGTGGCCATTTACTTCTTTTAGCTTCAATTACAAATTGTAGGCGGCTTCATTAATTACAGGATAATATATTTTTATTTCCAATAAAATATTTTTAACATAGCTTTACATGAAAAAGCTCCTGAATTTCTGTCCTTGCACCACATACGAATATTTGCTTCACTTATTGTAACTGCCTGTTCGGCAGCTCTGTTTCCATTTTGTTCAGCGAATAAAATAACTTCATTTCATTTTTGCATCATAATGTACTCCCTCTGAAGACATTTTATAAATGATATTTTTCTCACCGAACAACATAAGTTTAAATATAAACACTTGTTACAACATAATATTGAATGAAAGCACTTGTTATTCATGGGCAACAAAATGACAGACTTGTAGAGGGGAGGAGAGGTTATCATATTAAATGACCTTGCAGCTGTGTGGTTTGTTCTATTATTCAGATAATAGAAAAGATGTTATTATTTTACTATTGTATTTTTGACATCAAATGTAAGATGCCATCCAATCTAAGACAAACTCTCATTTCTTTTTGAGTATCACAGTAGGCAAAAATGTGCATCTTAAAATCTATGAAATTTTCATTGAATTTTTGAATCTTTAGGCATGTTATAGCACTTGTACGAGTGAAAAGCATTGGTTTTGCATCACACTCGAGCTATATATAGTGAATCATTGTTTATAAAAATGTTTATACATAAAAAAATGTACATTTATTAATTGATGTAGAGATTATAAAAGAAAGATCTTGTATAATATGACAATTTAGCTTTAGCTTTATTTTAATAATCATTTCCGGGGGCCGATAGATATTAAAACTAGGCTAGTGTTATTGATTTTAATTTAAAAATTATCAGAACTTTTATTTTTGGTAATACAATTAATTTGATAGTCAAATATAAAAACCAAATGCACACTAAACTTAACAGAAATAAGTTAAATTTAATAAGTCTTAATTTAACTAAATAAGTTCAAAGTAAACTGTTTCTCGCTCAAGTTTTAATCATATATGAAGCTTCATAAATGAAAACATTATAAAAACTTGAAATAAAAGAAATTTATGGTGCGTGCATGCCTTCCAGAGATCTATTGGGCCCTTAAAGCACAACTTTACTTTACAGGCTCCCATATCTCTCACAATATTACCAACCACCTACACGTTACTAAACATTTACTCTCTAATGTTGTAAAACAATCTAAAGTAGAATAACAAAGTCATTATTGCAATGTTGCATTTCTATGAATAAAAAAGCATGAAATAAAAAATGAAGATATCTCAGTAGTAACTCTATTACAAACTTGTTTACATCAGAGCCTTAATGAAGCTTATTGTTCATTGGTTTTCATTACAAGTATTATATATGTGACACTTATATGTACCAATATTCAGAAACATCAAGTAAAATTAAATATGTATATATAACTAGTTATTTGATGTAAAAATCATACTTTTCCCTTGGTCTAAGACTCCAAGGCTCTAGGCTGTCTGTATTTTGCTCTCTCTTCTCTAAATCACTAGATGCATGAGTAAATATAAAAAACCAAAAACACACCCTGATCGCTGATTATGTTTTTTTGTTTTTATTTATTTACTCTGGAATCATAAATTTGTTTTATTGCAAGTTTGGTTGTCTGTACTGAGCACTGATATAAGTAAAAAAACATAATGTGATTTTTGGATTTTAGGTAGGTTTCTTCTTTTGCCTGATATTTTTTCAGGAAATAATTCAATGTGAGAAAGTTTGTGTAATATTGGACCATTTATTGATACTGTTCTTGATATGTTTCAGATATGAATAATTTTAACTACTTTCCAAAGTTTGCTTCTTTCATAGTATCACGTATTGTACAAGACAGAGGCCTTACTCTGTTGTTTAATAATGCAGGCAATTTGCTTTCAAAGAATGCAACATTAAGTGTTGCAGTAAACGCTACCATACTTACAAAACAGTTTAATACAAACACAATAGGACCAATTTTATTGACAAAGGTAAAGAGATAAGTAGCCTATTTTAAATGTTTTATTTTCTTACTAGAAGCAAATAAAAATAAGTATGGGGTTCACGAAAAAATTAACTTGAATTAATTATTGAATTATTAATATTTTCATTTGATGAAATTTGTAATATATTATACTTTGCCCATATTGATCCGTGGACAATTTTTTTTTTTTTTTTTTTGTATATTGTTTTCAAGCAGATTTTTGTCTTCCCAGGCATTCTAATGTTTTTCATCAACACCTTTTCTGTTGTATCCTTTACGACTCTACTGTTTTGACATTTCTCCCTAATAAATGAAATAAAAACAACATTGGGTGTGTATAAGACACATCTTGGGTACCTGTAACCATTTGTTTTGTTTGATATTGAACAGACAAATATGTGCTTTTAGATTTATCTCCTGCTTGGTTATAAGGGCACATCTAAAAATACTTTAGCATTATAAAAAAGTCTCACAATAAAATCACAGTTTGTCCAAACTATCCAAAATATATGTAAACGTTTTCCAGAAAATTAAAAAAGTTGAGTTATATGATGAATAAAAATGTGTTGATAGGTTGGTAATTGACCGAGCAAAGTGATGTCGTTGTTTCAACTAGACCATTCGGAATTTGGTTTGTGTGTTTACGTTCAACAAAGTTTTGGCCAAACGCATTAACCAATTGTTTTACAGTTTGGTACAGAGGTACACTGTGTAAAGCTCGAAAGACATATGTGTAAGATTTTTTCCATTCACTTCCGTTTCAAGATGATGGCCTCTGATTTACAGTAATGAGTGTATGCAGTTTTAGCCAAATGCATTGATTGATTATTTTGAAATTTTATGTAAAGGTATCTAGTACAAAGTCCAAAAGATGTATTTGTAAGATTTTTCTCTTTTATTTCTTTTTCAAAATGACGGCCTGTGATTTATAATAATAAGTGTCCACAGTTTTTGCCAAACACATCAACCGATTGTTTTAAAATTTGGTACAAAGATATCTTGAACAAAGGCCAAATGATCTATGTGTAATATTTTTTCCTATTTCTTTCTGTTTAAAGATGGCAGCATCTGATTTAATGATGATGAATATACACAATCAGAGGTTTTGGCTGATTGTTTTGAAATTTGTTATGAAGGTACCTTATATAAAGTCCAAAAGATGTATGTGTAAGTTTTTTCCTATTCACTTTCATTTCAACATGGCAGACTCTGATTCAATGTTGAAAATGTAGTTGCTGGTTATTTTTTTTAATACTAGCTGAACGGCAAAAGCATGGTTCATGGAAAAAGAGCATACAATTACCAATAAATTTGGCCCTGTAACATTTTTCATAAATATTACAGTTACAGTTAAATTGGCAGAAAAATTTACAAGCATTATCATGGATCTTTGTATGTTAAGAATATTCTGAGAGGCGTACTGTTCTTTGAGCTACTAGTAATTATTTTTTAAACGTAGTACTAATCTGTATACACAGAAATATATTCGAATTTCTGATTAAATATAGTAATTCTATAGTTGTTATTAAGATACATTATTATTTTTATAAGAAAATTATTGGCTCCACAAAGTTTAAATATTCTATTATAGCTTATTTTTTTATATTTAAGGCTTGTTTACCACTACTGAAGAAAGCAGCTGCCAAAAGCAAAAACCAATTTGGAGTTGGTAAAGCAGCATTGTTGTATATGTCATCTAACATGGGCTCATTGACAAATAACGAAGGTCCTAATGCTGGTGGTTTTTGGGGTTATCGAGAAAGCAAGGTAATTTCAGACAAGCATAACAAAAGTTCAGTAATAATAGAATTTTGCTATGACTTTAAAGTGGATAATGAGAACAAAACCTAAAATTAATGTTTAAACATAAAAGTAAAAGTTTAAATACAGAATTTGAATTGTTCGGAAAATTAGTTAATTTAACCTGGTATGGCAAAACATTAATTCGTTTAGAGTTTGTATTTTTAGGCCAGGTCTCTTGAAAAAGTAACCAACTTTTATTCATAAAATCAAGCTATATTTAGATACAAGTATTTAATCCTGTTGGAAGTAGTCCCTTTTGACGACATTTCACTTCTCCCAACAGTTCAGGCCCTGTCATAAACAATGCTGAAATGTTTGTTTTGATTACGTGCAGAATTGGTCCTCGATATTCTTGTCTGGTCTAAAATCTGATCTCTTTCAGACCTATTTTCAGTTTGGAAAAAGCTAGAAATCTCTTGGAGCTTATGTCAAGAGGTTGAAGAAACATATTTGTATTGTTGACAAACAAATTAAAATTAAGTGTGAAGACTGAGTGGTTGTACTATCATGATGGAACTACTAATTGTCCATTGCTCACAGTCCAGCCATTTCTATTACAAAGGCGATGTGTAATCCCTTAGTGATAGCAGTTCTATATGCAGTTCCATAAAAGTATCAACTTTTATCATTTTCAAACTGCTGTGACCATTTCTTCATGGTAGAAAAGATGAGCATTGTTTGAATCTAAATCAGGGCTTCTCGAAAGGTAGTCAACAGCTCTCATTTGAAACTGTTCAAAAGGTGTATACAGTAGTATGTGAGTGAGCATTCTGTTGAACAAAAACTAGTTGCCTGAGCACAATTTGCTAGACTGTTTGGTTTGTTTAGAATGGCTGCTAAAGCCATGCCACACCACTGTTTGTGTAAGTACTTAATATCTTATGGTGCATAACTCAATAAAGTTCACTAAAGCCTTCCTTTTCTGTTCCAAAATATAGTAACCATAAGTTTTCTTTCATAAAATGTTTAGGGATTATTTAGGGGTTTTGGCAATGAATTTGAATAGTTCTACTTCATTTACTTGATTTGTTTTTGTCCCCACAATGATGTATAAAATTCAAATCACATTACCTGTCAAAAATAATTGTCAGTAATTAATATCTGTCAATTCCTATAAGTCACCAGTTAAGGCTTTTCTGAACCTACAAGGAAAATCAAAGGTAGCACCTATACTGTGCAATAATTGAAGCATGATTTTATATTGCATTGTTTCAAATGCTATAAATGGTTATCAAATTGATTAATAAATTTTTAAGGGTAATTTTAGTAAACTGAGGAACCTTCTATTGTTATTTCCGCTTACCTTAAGATAGGAAAATTATTAGAAACCACTTAAAAAAATATTTAAGGTAGTAAATTTTTGTTACATTTAAGCTGTTATTTTTAAAGCTTTAATATAACTTTTCTAATTACGTGATAATGATAAAAGCTTACAATCTTTAGGAATAATTTTAAATTCCCAACCATTAAAGTTAAAAAAAAAAAACAAATTATTTTTCACTATTGTACAAAAGAAATAAAAAGTTCTTCAAATCAAAACTTTTTGTGTGTAAATGAACCAAAAACGGTTGTATCTATTAAAATATCAAGTCTGATTTTTCATGATCCTCAATATTTTTCCCATTTTTTTATTGTGGCTAAGAGAATATTGCTTCTAACTTACAAATGAGTTAGAAATATTGTCTTACACTATAAATTAAATTTAAAAAAATGAGAATGTATGATTGGTTTTTATCTAGGCAGCATTGAATATGGCAGCTCGTTCCATCACTGCAGAAGTCAAAGGTGATGGAGTCGCAGTATTGATATTACATCCTGGATGGGTCAAAACAGAGATGGGAGGACCAGATGCTTTAATCACAACTAAAGAAAGTGTTAGAGGCCTTCTGAATGTTATTTCTAGCTTGAATGAGACAACCAATGGAAGATTTATCAAATATAATGGAGATATTGTACCTTGGTGAACCACCATTTCAGTGCTTCTTAGAAAGGTTGAATAATATACACTTTTTGAATTTAGAGTACAGTTTATCATTCAAAGGTATAAGTGACTCTTGAATGCAGATTATCTTTATATTTTTCCTGCCTTTTCATTCTTTAGTTTTTTTACTTTCTTCCTTAAGGATCTTGCGTCCAGTGTCGAATTTTTTTTTTTTTTTTTTATTTTAAGACTATGGTTTAGAGGCTCGTTTTTTCTTCTTTATACATCTGACTCACAGAGGTGTAGAATTCCGTTTTGTTTGCTTTCTTTGTACAAATCTGGGACAGTTCAGTTGTAAAATGTCTGGTTTTACACAAAATCCTGTATCTCTTTTTTTTCCCTAAGCGTATTTTGTGCATGATGAGGTTTGTATATAATTTTTATTTGAGTGTATCATTCAAAAAGGTTTTTTAATTTGTTTGGGTAATATTTATTGATAAGTAATTTTTGCCCAATGTCATTTATATAAATAATAAATATAAATTATTAATTTCAGAACATTTTGAAATTATTTTTACTACTTTTATTTTAATAATACTTTATTTTAACAAAGCATATTCAGATGTTTAAGAATGGCTTTTCTCCCAATGCAACTAAGAATTTTTGATTACTGTAGCAAAAATTATGTTTGCCCTTAATAGGTTTGAATTATTGAATGTTCAGATTACTAAAGTTCAGATTACTAATTTTGAATTAAATCAGATGAAAATTGCTAAGCTATTTAAAGTAATACTTGACATTAAAGTTAGTTTTGTATGTTCATCATGTATATGGTGTTTTTATTTGAAGGCTGACCACCTTTGTTATGCACAAAACTGAACCATAAATTTTACATTTGAATTGTTTAGTCCATTGACAGAATAGGTCAGTTGTATACCATATATGGTACAATTTTAAAAATCTGATTTTAATATTGTCAAGGAAAGTAGAAAACCAAAACTTCTACAGAGTTGGCAGTACTCTTACTTTAAAAGACATGTCGAAGTGGTAAGAATATTAAACAAAATATATTTGAAAATCAGTAAAGTGAAATCATAGACAAAAAAATTTGAAAATTACATTTTGAATTATTATTTTTTCTTCATCATTGAAGCATCTGCAGCCTAAACTATTAAACTAATTTTGATCAACAGTGACTTATTAATTCATTTTGTTTGTAGGATATGCATAAAAATCTGAAAATTAATAAATTTACACTTGTAAAGTAGCAAAAAACTGAATAAATTTAAACGTTTTTATACCTAAAGCCTACTTAACCAGTTTTGATCAAGCATTACTCATTTAATTTATCAAGGTTATTACAGTATATGCTTTTTGTGTAAAAGTAAGAAGAATCATTAAAAGTTATTAAATTGCAAAAACCATTAGAAAATAAAAAAATGATTACATTGGAAACATGGACCTCCTACAGCCTAAGCTATTGAAACAATTTTCATCAATGATCACTCATTTTATTCATCATGGTTGCAATATTTGTGTTTTGTATAAAAATTATAACAATAAGTGTTTACAATTATAATATTGTAAGAAACTGCCAAAACGTTTACTACTTTCACAGTTTTGTACCTTTACTGAACAGCTGATCAATGAGAGATGACATTATTATTCATTATAAAAAATTCAAACATATATCTATTTAATTTCTTTAAATATTTAAATAGTTAATATTTTAAAAAAATCAAGCTCTCCCAGTCTTCTAAGTCTTGGGCTGTTAAAATCGAATGTAAACATTAAAATAATTTCTTTGTTTACACATTTTCCTTTCTTTATCAATTATTAGATAATTTAATTTATCATATCTTCCACAATATTTAGTATCAGTGACACTTACAAAAATTACCCAAATGTAAACAAATACCACCATACGATAAACAAAATTCCCACAAAATCTACATTTAAGATCATTGTTGAATCATCTTTGAACTCCACCAAGATTCAATCATATGTTTATGCAGATTACTGAACAATATCAATCTTCACACTTGTTGGTGGTATGCCTTCCTCTATTACTGACTATAGCCGCCTCGGTGGCCTAGTTGATAGCGTACTAGGCTTTCACCCCGAGGACCCGGGTTCGATTCCTGGCCAGGGCTTAAAATTATTAGACTATTAATCCTGAACTATGTAGTTATTTGAGTTCAAACAATGCAATTCCCTTTGAAACCAAAACCATATCAATAAGTTAGCCACTTACACTGTGAAGACCTATTCTTCCCTTAGTAATTCACATAAAATAAATTCTACTTATCATGTAGAGATTATCCAAACACATTTCATTATTTTACATATCAAATATATCTGCAACTGAAATCAGATATTTATTTTGATTGAGAAATTCACAAATTCACAGTGGTCAAATGCAAAAATTGATATTATTCAGTAAACTGCATAAGTAGGTGACAGGTCTTTGGCAGAATTCAATGGTGATTAATTGTAGACTTAGTGGGAAGTTTTTACCACTTTGTGGTTTTTGTTTAGATAATCAGAAATCAGAAGTGATAAATGAAGAAATGGAAAAATGAATGGCGTTTCAAAATCATTTATTATTAGAGAAACAAAATTTTTTGATACATTTAGAATTGATCAAAATTTTTTAAAAAATGGTTCTCAGAATTTTTCAGTAAAAAACAATGATCAGTTATAATATAATTTAATTGTATAAAAAAATTAAGCATATACATTTAATTAGCATTTTTAATTAATTAATGCTCCTGTACAATTTTTGGACAACAGTTAATTAGAATTAGGGACAAACAGTTAATTCTAAAATACAGCAGGAAATACCAACTTTATAAAAAGTAATTATTGATTACCCTAACAATTCCAATGATTGTTTGGAAGAGATAAAAGATAAAAGTAGGAAAAAGTATAGCGAGATTTAAAACTCACCCTGCACAACAATTAACTACACTATAATTATTATGTTATGAACTGACTACATTATTAACAATTTTATAATTGTTTTTTGTGTTTCCTATTAGCTGCAAACAATTTTTAAGTACTTTTACGATATAAAATAATGCCAAACATACAATAATACATGAACAAAGTAAGAAACCAATAACATCCAACAACAAATACTGATACCAAGGTAGATGTATAGCAGATGTTTTTAGATGGTGAGCGCCTTTATGCCTCAATACATATTCTGTCCAGTAAATAGCTGTTTCTAATGGTGACAGTGGTCTGTCTTTAAAAATTTGTGACAATTGTCGGACTTTTCTTCTGTACCTGAAAATCCATAGAAACATCAATCAAAGTTGTATGTTACTGTTTAATTAAACTGTTGTTTTCTTCTTCAGAACCTAGAAAGTAATGGACTGTGAAAATATTTAGCACTTTCATACAAGATATATAAAAATAATCAAAACATTTTTAAGTGTAATGAACATATTAAATGAAAATACAATTTTCAGCTGGACACACACACACACACACACACACACACACACACACACACACAATATATATCTTATTATTATTATTATTTGCGTATAGACCCTGTTGGATCACGCAAAGCACTCCGACTCATGTCTTATTCCTTCTAATCCTCCACACCTCCCTCATCCTGTCCCCATGGATCCTCTTCCGCTCCTCCGTCCATTTTACCCCTGCTCTCTTTGGGATTTCATTCTCTGGGACCTTCCAACCGAGCATCTTTCTCCTGTATGCGTGCCTGTCTTCAACGTCTGTTGAATCTATTTCTGCGTCATGTAGGTCTATTCTGACTTGTGCGATCCACGACGTTGTTGATTTGAATCCTTGTATATACTTAAGGATTCTGTTGGCAAGTCTCGTTGTTGGGAGTCTACTGATGTGTCCATAGAACCGAAGCTTCCTTCTTCTGATATCTGCTGCCAGGTTCGATATCTTCTCTGTGGTCTTCCGGGAGTGCAACCTGTATACATCTTCTGTTAATCTCGGGCCAAGAATCTTCCTCAAGATTTTGCGTTCTTCCTTCAAAATACCCTCCATGGTAGCTTTTGTGTGAAATATATATATATATATATATATATATATATATATATATATATATATATATATATATATATATATAATAAGACTCTTGATTATGGATACAACTAAAGCATAAAGAATCTGTCAAATTCTACCCAAACCATCCAACATTTATTTAGTGGTGAACCTTGCAACATCTCAAAGATGAACTTGCATTGCATAGAAAAACCAAAACTTGATGTAGTTTTTGAACCATTGGTATGTATAAGTACATTCATGTCAAACATACCGACCAAGAATAGTGGTTTAAATCACTCCTCAGTTTGATCAATCTGAAATATTGACACTTTAACAAGTCTCATAAATTGTTATTGGCTATTGAATTATTAATGTTTGCTTATGTTAAGGAATTAATAGTTTACCATTTTTTAAACTTATTTTGCTAAAATCTATCAGAGCTAATTGCGAGGACTATATTTTTGTCAAACAAATGTCCATGAAATGAGACATTGGTACTATGTCTAATTTTTGGATTAAGCTCACTTTTGTGTTCACATGGTGCTTTCGTTTTCAAAAAGGTAAGGGTTCGGTGGTCGATGTGACTGAGGCATCAGTCAGTCTGCTGAGTGCACATCAAGGTTGTTCGCTCAAGCTGCAGTCACTGCTGTTCCTTTACCCATACCATTAACGTTGGATCCCTTGTCCTCATTAGTCTAACTGGCATAAAGTATTGATGTAAAGAAAAAAAATTCCAAACAGAAACAAAAAGACTATTTATTGTGCTCGTTGAATGAGCTATTGAATGAAATATTAATTTTTACTTTGGGTAGTAAGTATTAACTTATGATTAGTTGTGTAATTATGTACAGAAAAAGAGATAATTTAAAAACAATAGTATCCTCTTTTTTGTTAAGTACTTACTTGACAAAAATTATCTAAACACAATAAGTAGACACTTTAGTTTTTTTAAGATAGCTATTGAGCATACTTGTGTTTCAACTTGCAGGTAAATCATAACAGGAAAAGGAACTAGAGACAGAACTTAAGTCCCAGTAGACCTAAGCTTTTGTTACAGTTTAAGGGTAAAAGTGTCAGTGAAAGATATACTTCTATCTTTCAGACTATTTTCTTATAGAAGTATGTGAAAGAATAGGAGAAGCCATAAGTTCATACCAAAAAAATTAAAATATTTAGTTTTCCCAGTGACCCTGATTTTCAAACTGGAATATGGAAACTGTAAAGATTTGGAGTTCACCATAAAACAGTATTCAGGATATTGTTGACAGTACACAGCCAAAGGCAATATGGCAATATGGCAAAATCACTAAATAAAGTTTTGAACAAATTACTGGTAATTACTGGCACTAAAATGAATTGCCAGGTAGGCCATTTCAAATATCTACAGTTATTGAGACATTACACTACGCACTCATCATTTCCGCATAAAAAATCATCTCTATTAAAAAAAAACCTATGATGATTATAGTAATAGGAAAGAGTTTTCTAACAAAAATGTACAAGTAATGTGTTATGCAAGTGAATTATTTAAAAATATAGACACTCTTTAAAAAAATGTAGGCTTGGAAGTGTACATGATTTCAAGGTTTGGTAACACAATTCTGAATAAGGGACTATTTCAGAACAGTTCTTCCAGGACAGTTACATTTTAAAGTATTTTGAATAATTGACAGAAATAATTATTATTAATTATATACTAGTAAGTATATATATATATATATATATATATATATATATATATATATATATATATATATATATATATATATATATATATATATATATATATATGTTATGAATCAAATTGAATGGTTCCCCTTCAATGGTAGACTCACAGCTTGTCAGTGCCATAAGTTAGATACAGCCCAGTTTCTCCCATTTCCATGCTATTTTCATTCCCCTTTTTGCCAGTTCCTCAGGGGTGTTTTGGTTTTTATGGGTTTTGACAGTTTGTTTCCAGTCAACCCGTACAGAGCCCTTCATCGGTATGGCTAGATTAAAACTGGCGGTGGCTTAGTATCCAGAGATCTCTTTTAGCCACTCAGCCTTCAGCATATTCTGTTCCACCTTGCCTTGGGATAAAGGGACCTAACTCAAGACCAGGTAGATTTAGTAAAATTAGACAAAGATATAGTAAAAATCAATGTTTTGAACTCAGGGGATCTGAAAACTGATATATAGTATGTCGAAATCCATTGCCTGCACAATCATATATTTTCATATAGTTAAAAAGTAAAACTAATACTTTTTAAAATGTGAATATAATTTAATTTACTTCTTATCTCCAAGCAAGGCTTTCACAGCATACGACACTGATTCTTTCGATATGTTCACATAATCAAGATGAACTGCTACACCTAATTGCACCAACTTTTCAACATTTTGCATTTGGTCTCCATAAAATGGTATTCCTAAAATAGGTACACCACTGTGTATTGCTTCAATGGTCCCTAGAAGTCCTCCATGAGATATAAACATCCGAACATTAGGATGAGCTGCACAAAAACATATTTAAAAATTAATAATTATCTGTCATTAATTTAAACATTTTATTTTGTTCCTACAATTCCTTATTTAATACAGCGCAGTTTACACAAAACTAAGCTAGCTATTTAAAACATTTGTGTTCTTCCTTAATGAAAAAAGGGTATCTATATCAGCTAAGGATATTATATGCTCGAGATCTGATACCCTTCCTAAATCTTAAATACATAACTGCTCTTTTTTGCTCTGTATTTTATCAATTCACTTAAGAAAATTGTAGCCGCCTCGGTGGCCTAGTTGATAGCGTTTTAGGCTTTCACCCATGGACCCGGGTTCGATTCCTGGCCAGGGCTTGGTATTTTCATATGCTATAAATCATCCCATCATCTGTATTAGCCCAAATGTGCACAATGGTCGGATGTTAAAAGAAAAAAAAATTGATGTCACTGTACTAAAAATTTTTAACGCACCAAACTACTTAAATATTTTTTGTGAAGCACTCATCGTGGAAATTAAAGCACTACCTGAGGGATTTGTGAAAGTAATCTTATTTCTCCAGGTATTCAAAAGCTTTAATCTGTTGGCTAAGTGTAAAATTTTCTTCATTACTGTTTTTAATGACTAATTAAAAATATAAAAAATAAAATTGTCCTCCATCAAAATATAAGAACTTGCTATACTATAACTATGTACATAAATACCTATGTTGGAACCATAGCATTTATAATGTTGGTATGTTTTATTCATATTTGGCAGACATTTTTTTTCAATAAATAATCTGTCCATCTATTTAAAATTGAAGTCATTCAAAATTTTAAATAAAATGACTTTTTTTAATTTTAAGAAAATCAGATTTGTATCACCTTTAAAATATGTGTAATTAGCACTTTAAATTTAAAATTTTGAAAATAAACTTTACAAAGTCAGGATTGGTTTTGCATTTGACAGTAAGAAGACTGTACATAACAAACCCTTTAATAAAATCTTGAACAGCAGGGTAAAATATTTTTCAATTTTATTTTACTGAAACCTAAAAACCCTTATCTACTACCACTGACACAGTTAACTATAACGTACAACAAGCCAAAAATTACCTAGAATGTCTCTCTGAGGAGACCATTGCACTATTTTTACATTTTCAGGTTTCCCAGGCATTTCTGTTTTTTCCCATTTCCAAATCACCCTTTGTGGTAGTTGAGAGAAGACATCACAGAATGCTCTGAGAGTAGCTTCCTTCATTGTTGAAGATAACACAAGACTTCCAAACGAAAAAAATATAACTCCATGTTCACTCTCATCAATGAATTTTTCGATTTCCTGCAAAATAGGTTTGCATTGTAAGGAATTTTCTTGAACAGTGGTTCCAAAACCTTTGAGATCTGCAGCTCCCTTTTATCAAAGATGCATCCGCTTGCACTTGCATATATACCATAGAGTACACTCATATACATTTACTTTAAGATTTTATTCTCTGGTGTTATTAAATTTATGCCTTTAATTAAATGTACTGCATTATTAATAGAAAAATCTTACATAATGTAATAGCTGTAAAATTTTAATTAGCCTTTCCTATGTTATATATTTTACTGTATTAATAATATTAAAAAATAGGCATACAAATTATATTATTTAGTATCAATTTAGTTATAAATACAAAATTTATTAAAACAACTCAAAAAACTTAATTATGCAGTTGTATTTAAAATCACAAATATTTCTAAACAAATTAGTCTTTATATTAAATACTGATAGAATGATGAAAAAAAACTTAAGAATACAAAAAGAGAATTATCTTAGTTAAACTCTTAATGAGTTTATACTTAATGAATCATCATACTTAATGAATCATCATACTTAATGATGGATGTAATTTGTTTTACCTTGAAAAGTTCTTCATACTTTAAAAATAATTTTTAAATGGAAATTATTTACATTTTTTATTAACTGCAAAAATTTCATTACCAACAAACTGTACAAGGCTATCTAAAAAATTGATTACACCTTTTTGTTGATTTGATTCGACCTATGCTACCAACATCTTCGGATGTTGTGCAGGCATGTCGAGGTACCGTAGTAGACAGTTTGAGAACTACTGTTATAAAGTGTTTGTGAGCCATGAAAAAATTATATTAGGTATTTTACCAGCAGAAATTATCAGAAAATTTATCAAAGAAAATTAATTTATTTCTTGCAATTCTGTCATCAATTAATTTGTGAAGATTGTGTATGCACCTTATAATACTAAAATAAAGATTCAAATCATTATCTATAAATAACATACAGGCCCATATTTTCTTTTTGAAACCACCTTGGTAGTATCTTCTTGCCTCTTTTCCCTGCTGCTATCTTCTCTTTTTTCAGTCCCAATTGAGAACCAAGAGTATTATAAACATTTTGGTTTTAACCAAAATTCATCATTTTAACTTATCAATATTTATGTATATCAATAGCTTTAAAAAGAAAAGAAAATAATGTTGCTTTTAAGTAACATTTTATTTAATTTTAAAAATGTTTGATTTGTTTAATAACTATTGTTCCAGTGCTTCCTATATATTATGGCAGTGATAAAACAAACTATTATGGGACTTATGTAGGTACATATTATTAGTTTACTTAAAAAAACAATCACCCACTTGCCTTATAATAAAAATACAACGATTTACATAGGGCTGTCTATAGTTTTGTTTGTCAAATGGTTATTACATTTTATATTATTGATTTTTTTCTTCATTACTTTTATCCCAGCTTTAATTCTAAATGCTGCTTTACATGCTTCATTTTTTATAACGAAAGACTATTTGTCTAATATTTATATTTATTTTTTTAATATTTATGAGTCTTTACTGAAGTGTTAAATTTCTGGAAGTATTCTTTACAATATTACATTGTAATTGTTCAAATGTATGTATTTAATTCCTAGCAGCATCTATTTGTAATGAAAATTTATCTATTAAAAACTTATGATTAAATTTTTGAGAAGATTGTTATAATTTTTCCTCTATAGTTAGAAAAAATTTAAAAGTGACATATTTTTGTAATAATAACTAGAAAATTAATCTTTTTGTCAATATATATATATTAAGATAAAAAGACAAACAGACAAATTAATATTATTTTTAAAATCTAATTGTATTTCAAAATTTGCTTTAAAAAATTTAACCTAAGGTTATAGGTAACCTATACAAATTTACCTGAGGTAATGGCTTGACTGGTTTGATGTGAATGCCAGCAACTTCTATAACTTGAGGTGGAAAAGGTCTTCCAACAGAAATACTGAAGTGTGTGTTTACCAAAACAAGACTTGTCTGCTTGGCTAATTCATCCAATGATGGCATACTTTCTCCAAAAATTTTCCTGGCTCTTTGCCCTGAATTTATTCGATATTTATGTCTGTACATTATTTTGAAAACTAAATACATGATACTGTTTGTTAACCTCTGCTGAAATGTCATTTCATCGGATGATGTTGATACTAATACTGGAATATATGATGGGTTGTCAGGAATCGCAAATCTGTCTGTTACCCATGACATTAAAAGGCCTGATGATACTGCAATAACTGGTACTTGTAATTTATTTGCTAAGCCAAGAAATAAATCTGTATTGAATAGTTCTATAATTACTAAATCGAATTTAGTGTGATTGTTCAAAGTATCTATAGTCCTTTCAAGCACCAAAGCATCTTCTATTTCAAGCACGTCCAGTAAAACATACATTATTTCCATAATATTATAAAATTTCAAATGTTCATTTTCACCAATATTCAGCCCGTGCAATGTTTCATTTCTTAAATACCGAATATCTATATCAGTATAATTTTGTATTTTTTGTGTTTTAGGAAAATGAGAAACAACCACAACATTGTGTCCACGATTAGTTAGTTCAACTAAATATGGTTCAAATGCATAAAAATGACTTACTGCTGCATTTGGAAAAATTGCCAAAATCCTATCAGCTGTAACAAAACTGAAACCAGAAATAAAAGCTAACCAAAAAATAATCATGTTACTCACTTGTTATCTTGACAATGAATAATTAAGTGTTTCCAGTAGACCTCCAAACATTATTTAAGAAGACAAAGGTCAAGAAGATAATTTGAGCGATGTTATTTTTATTATCTTAGAAATTAGGTTTTGTATGTTTGATAGTTATATTCTTATTTTTTAAAAATAATTTTGAGTTTATTTTCACACATTCCTCTAGAAAAAATATGTTCTTTTAATCTTATTAAAAATCTAATCTGCCAATTTAAACAGATCCTGAATTGTTTGTATATCACTCTTAAAAGCTATTGTATGGGCCCTCTAATATAATAATAATAAAATAAATAAAATGTTTATACATAATTGCCTATTTGTATGTGATTGTGTATCTGTACAATGCAGTGTTTATCATGTGTGATTATGTGTTAATATTGTGTATGTATCATATTAATCACCTTTCAGCACTTGGGAATAAAAAAAAAAATGCAAAAACATTTCCTCATTCAATTATTACCATAAAAAGTTCAGTTCAGAAGTTACAGACAAAAAATTGGAAAACTGATCTAAATTCTCAAAATTAGATTCACTTGGTTAATCAGAATAAGCTTAAAATTTGATTGTAAATAAATATTCAAAATTTCAAAATAATTTTTTTTAATAAAAATTCAAAAAGTCAATAATAACCAAATTTTGAAATAAAAACAATTTGTTGTTCAAGCTGAACCAAAAAAAGTTAGGCTTTGATAATATTCCTATTTTTAATCATAAATTTCTTTTATTTTAAATATGGTACCTGAATTCAAGTTCAGTTCTTCATTTGTGACCAAAATTTGAGCAACAATGGTGAACTGGTTTTGAGAAATTATGTTGATTTTTAAAGGACTCCTATATAACTCCCAAATACAGTTTTGGGTGGTTATAGTTTGACTAAATATGCAGCAATAGAATTTGTTCAAATTTAAAAATTTACCTTAATTAATACAGAAGATGGACTGAAGAGGATGCTTGAGTGACAGAGCATCCTTGGTTGTTGAATTTTTTCATTACCAGGAGAATGAATGCATTACTATATGCAGCATACAGTCCTTGCTCTATATCCTGAGTGACTAGTGAAAAAGTACAAGAAAAATAAGATATGATGAATTTTGCTGGGAAATAAACTTGTCCAAGTTATGTATTACCAAAATTGATTTTTGTACTAAGTTTGTATCAAATCCAACAAAAAATTGTGAACATAAGAGAATGTTAACATGCATGCACACACACACACACACACACACGTGCTTAACCACCACTAAATATGTCTTGTCGTCAATCCCTATATTATTTCTGACTTTGGGTTGCTACATAGACTACTTTTGCCAAATTTTGTAGGATTACATCGTTTATGAGTAGGAGATGTTTTAACAACAGACAGCTGGATAGACTGACCACACATGTGCAGATTTATAAGGGTTTTTTACTTTTGCATACAGTCTCTAAAAATAAAATAATATATTGTTCCCGATGAAAAAATATAATTATAGTTAGCATTTTTGTTCTATAACATTTTATTTTATGAGAAGTAAATTCGAATCAGTATTTCGTTCAATATATGGCTGTGTCCTCAATGTTTAACTTTTTACGTTTAATTTTAGCAAGGACAATCACAGTATAATTTATGCCAATACTTAAGGTCCATGTTTTAATTTGTTATGATAGTCTTTGGAAAGTTTGAGTTTTAGAAAGCTTGGCTAAGTAGCCTCAATATAGCAGTCAACAGTAAAAGTGATTTTTTTAATAGTTGATATACCAATACAAATCACAAGTAGGCATTTCAACACCTAATTTTCTATAAAATTTTTTTTAGTAAGCTATGATTTAAAGACTAGCTACGCTAGTACCCTGATACTGTATATTAACATATTATCTAGTGAGTGATTATACCAGCCTCACACTGGTGAGGTGTTTGCGCCTATAGTACTAGTGATGCTTAGTAGTCAATGTGTTAATGTCATTTTCAGTTAACATAGACTGTTAATGTTATTCCACTTAATCTCATTTAAAATGAACGACTGAACGGATTCGGATCTCAGTCTCGGTCTCGAAATGACAAAGGGCATTGTTACATGTTATACGCTGTTGTGTTGACAGTTTGTAGTAGTGGCGATAGCGACGAACTGTGAATGTGAAGAATGATCCGTTCTTTTTCAATATGCCTATCTGTTTTTTTGCATGTAATCTGTGCTGCTATCGCTTTTAACTGTGGAGTATTGTATGGGGCAAAGAACGATAGCTTTTATAACAATCGGTCTCGTTCAGACCGGATCTCTTCAAAGATCCGTTCATTTGACTCGTTCGTTTACGAATAACCCATCTATATCACTGGTTGATTTAAAACAGAAAATATTAAAGATATTTCCACTAATATGTATTTTATTATTGTGGTTATAATATAGTGAGAAAGTTACTGCTGTTTGACATAGCTAGAGGTTCATACGATATATTTATAGGATACACTCACTCTATTTATATGGTTATAGTAATTATTTATACTTTTAAACAACAAAGATTGTGACATTAAATAGGAATATGAGACATTTAGACACTTTTTAATAAAATCCTTAACATGAAATAATTTTTACATTTAACGGTACTTTGATATACAAAAAAAAAAAAAAACATAATCTATAAGGCCTTGCGAGCTATAGTTTTTCGTCTGTGCAAAATGGCAGCCCTCGTGAAAAGTGTCCGGTGTGCATTAGCAACTAGCTCTTGTGTTTTAAGAGCTACCGTTTCCAAATCAACTGTAATACCACTTCAACAAAAACATTTCCAGTCAAAATTATATCATTTCAGAACAAATTTACCTTGTACGCAAGTAAGTATTAAATTATGTAATTTGTCTGTAGCAAGACCTACTCTGTCCCAATTTAGGCCCAGTGTAAAAAATGTTATATTTATTTGTTTTTCGTATTTATTTCGTATGATTCTTATAACACTGATAATAGTACTTTCAGACTGTATTTGAAGTAATTTTTTTCGTCCTCATAGTCATCAACTTATAATAATCAAAACACCATTAGGTTCTGTTAGAGGTAGGATAAACAAAGGTCAAGCTTTATTATTTTTAAATAAAGTATTTATGCTGTGTAACTTGTTTTTCAAAATTAGTAATTTAAAATTTTTTTTATATTACATACTTTATTAATAAATTCAGGCTAGGTAAATAGGTTATGCACTGTAGGTTGTTTCAAATTTCTTGGTAATTTTTGTGGTAAGATGATTACATGCCCCAAAGGGTATTTATGCAGTGTAGCTTGTCCTGATAAAATAGTGATTTTTGAATATTTGTTTGTTTTATTTTATACCTTATTATCTAATGGACACTTTTACCCACAGAAAATATTAGATTACTTACGATTTTAGGCCAGTTTTTTACGGAACTATAGTGTGGCATCATTGCATTGCAGTAATGTACGTTATTATAACTGCATGTACGTACTGCTCATGCGCATTACACAATGTGACATCCATTACTAAATGTTAAGGTTATTTTATTTTTCTGTTGTAATGAAAACATTGTTAAAATGGCATCTGTTATTTGTGAACTTCACGATTTACCACTTTTTCTCTCAGGTCCATTACCTAACAACTATGTTAATAATGTTATTAAGTATTAAAAAAAAAAATATCATTTTATCGAGCAAAAACACAGTACCTTCAGGATAAGTACCTTCAGATGCTTTTTCACCTGATACTGTGTCAGTTAGATTATGACATATTCTTTCTTTTAAATAATAGTGTTTGTTTCATGCAACAGCCGTGTTAAGTTAGGTTCACCACCCTTGTCAGTTAGGTTTTGAGTTTCTTTAAAAATCAATCGACTGTATTAGTTAGGTCCACCACACATCAACCGTGTCAGTTAGGTTATTACTATTATTTTTTTTAATAAAGGTGATTTTATCATCCAAAAACCGTGTTAGGTTCACCACCCAATGATCAAAAACTTGTTGCTTACTTTTGAGCAGTAGCAATTTTGAGGTTATACAGTTCACTTTTATTTTAGAATTTTATAGTACTTCTCATGATTGTCACACTTTTATATTTTGGATTATTGCCTTTGAGCATGTAATAAAGCATTTTAGTAAAAAAAATACAGATGAATTCCAGACAAGCTACACTGCATATTTACTCCCAAAAGCAATCATCCAAAATATGAAAGTGCTGAAAGAACAGGAAGTATGGATATAAAGCAAAAATAAAAGTGACCTGAATAACCTCAGAATTGAGGTTTATATTTTTGAGGTTATATTTTGTAATATAAATTTTGTTTATGTAATAGAGAACATAAATTTTGGTGAGAAAAAAAAAAAAACAAGTTTACTGCATATTTACTAAAAATAATTATTTTTTTACAAAGTAAAGAAATCTTGTTTATATGTATAAATAAAATAGGCCCTGGTTAAGTTTCCAAGATTTTATTTGCTGAAATGGTAACCACTTCATGTCAGTTTTCTTATTTTTTTATCACCAAAACGCTTAATTACCTTCCCATTATTAATAATACAGAATATAAAAATGTGGTACTAAGGGAATTATGAAAAAAAATTGAAAACAAAAGTGGTCTGCATAACCTCAAAATTACTACTGCACTAAAGTAAGTGATGTGTTTTTTATTATAGAAATGATTAATTTAAAGTATTATTAATAATGAAAACAGTAGAAACTTTTTTTTAAACACGGTTGTGTGTGTTAAACCTAAGCACACCAATTGTAATGAAACATTTCCTCAGTAGACCTAGTAGAAGAAAAAAAAATTACTTTAGCACAATGTAGTTTATGTCATAAATGCTACTAAAATGTCATTGGGCATAATTTCATTTTGGTTTTTGTCTAAAAATGCTTGACCATTGGAACCTGGACTTGTACCCTTTGAAAGTACTTGGCCTGAGTGAAACAGTAAGCATGTAAAAATATTTGACGACTTATAAATTGTTGATTTAAATATATCATTTACTCTTCTTATATATGTTGTTATGGTAAAAATGTACTTTTTTTTGGCTGTTTTTGTAATTTTAGCACTAAAATGTGCTTACTTGCAGTAATGCAAAATATAAAGAATGTGACTTTGGGACAAAATTGAAAAAAATTACCTGTATGACCTAACAACAAATTATGTGCAAAAGTAGCTAATATGTTTTCCGTCTTAAAAATGATTTATTTCATGCATGTAAGTAATAATAAAAACAATAGAAACTTCTTTATAAAAATTATGTTATGAACATAACTTAACCCAGTTTTGTATGAAACTAGTGTTTCGTGAAAGTTACTAACCTTGTAGTGACCGTTGTGGTGGCTATAAAGCAGTTGTTACTGTATTAAAATGTTGAATTCTTTGCTTATATGTTATTTAATGAGTTTAATAAATAATAAAAACAGAAATTAAAAAAATATTTTTAAAACCTATCACTATTTCTTATGAAAATAGTATTGCGTGGAAGGATGTAACCTTAAAATAACTGTTATGATGCAGTGCTACACATAAATGAATACTATTTTGGGGGTGACCTTGGCATAGTACATGCAATGTAAATGACTGTGATATCACAATATAGTTTCGTTAACATTTGCATACGCCTAAAATTGTAACTTATCCTAATAAATTTACTCTTCTGCAGGTGAATATTTCTTAATTGAATAACAAAGTTTGTAATAAAAGAAAAATATTTAAAAATCATTAATTTTATAAAAAAAGTGAAATAGCATTAATAATTACTATTACTTACACAGTGGGGTAATCAAAACAGATTTGGTTAAGCAGGTAGATTTTTTAAAAAAGAAATTTTATTAATCTCCATTAAAAGTTGTGTGATCTGAACAGCAAAGACCAAGTTATTTAATCTACATTGTTAATCTACTTTGTCTATATTAGGTAGGTACTTGATGTCAGTAGTGATTTTGAGGTTATGAAGGTTACTTTTATTTAAAAATTTTTGTTTTTTTTTTAACTTCCCATAATTTCTGCACTTTTATATTTTGTATTATTACTTTTGGGCATGTAATAAAACATTTTGGAGAAAAAGTTATTAAAAAATTGAATACAAGTTACACTGAGTATTTACCATAGTTTTTATTTATGACATTAACACTATCTTACTAAAGTAATGATTTTGAATATTTTTTTATTCTATTATTACTTACTATTCTACTATTATTATGTGTAGTTTTACTATTTTTCTTCCTTTTTACTTCAGTATTGAATTAAGATATATTTACCTGCTGAATATTAAATTTATTATGATAACATATGAGTTGATGCTATTTTTTAATGGAACTATGTTATAATGACAAAGCCATTGAGCATGCTACATTTACTTCTGAGTTAGTAATCATACATCCATTATCACAGTCTCATTGCCAGTACATTGATATTTGTTGTATAGACGAGTTCTTACCTTTGTTAAACCATAACAACCATCAAGGGATTCTGAGACCTTGTACCATGTTATTGAAGAATGGATTCTTCTGGGGACAACAATTGTTAGTGACTTTTAGAAGGCTTATAATTGGCTTTATGATAAAAGTTTGACCCATCTCATGGTTAACCATTCAGTTACTTTTGTTGATTATGGGACTAGTGCACTCATGAATACAATCGGAAGATGTTGGTGTGAAGTTCGATACACAGTCCTACAATTTGTCATTAGAAGAAACCATATTGTAGTATATTTAGCAGAATTTTAATTTAAAGCTAAATATGGCAATTACAAGCAAAAGATTCACCATTTTGACAAAGCAGCAATATGCAGGGCTTTATATCCATTGCCATAACACTCATCACAAAGTTAGTAACTAGTTTAATTAAAGCGATGATAACCCTAACGGTTTTTCGCCGAAAAAAAAAAAGTTTAATTAAAAACCATCCAACAACCAAATCAATTAGGTTATTTAACCAAGAAATGTATGTTATGTTCTTCACCTCAGAACCTAAATATGTTCTTCACCCCATAACTGTGCCAGGTTCTTCACCCACTAACAATGCCACTTACATTCTTCACCCAAGAACTGTGTTAGGTTCTTCACCCAACAACTGTATTTGTCAAGTTCTTTACCCATCAACCATGTCAGGTTCTTCACCCAACAACTGTGTCAGGTTCTTCACCAAAGAACCGTGTCACTTAGATTCTTCACCCAAAAACCATATCAGTTACATTCTTTGCCCAAGAACCATGTCATGTATTTCACCCAACAACCATGTAGTTTATGTTCTTCACCCAAGAACTTTATCAGGTTCTTCACCCAAGAACTGTGTCATTTAGGTTCTTCATTCAACAACCGTGTCAGATTCTTCACCCAACAACCATATCAGTTAGGTTTTCACCAAAAACCAGGTCTGTTTCTTCATTCAAGAACTGTGTCACCTAAGAACCATGTCAGTTAGGATCTTAAGTCTTTTTTTTTTAAAGTAGTTTATATTATTTTCATATTAATAACACACATTCAGTATTTTAGTGCACTCAGTTCCATAAAAAAATCAGAATCATTGCATCCAGTAGGCTATACTATACAGTCCTGGAAGTCTAAAACAAAAAAAAACAAAACTGTAAATTCTATACATCTCACAGTATAACTTCACACAACAAAAGGAAGAATGCAACTGACTAAAAGTGAACAAAAACAAAAGAGGTTTGACCAGTAGTGACTTTAACCATGACCATCATCGTGGGAAGCAAAGAATCTGGTGACCAGATGTAGGCCTAAGTCTCTTCTGGAAAGGCAGAAACTTTTTAAACAGTTTTGTTTTCAGTTTCATTTACTTGTAAAAACAAATGGCAGTGAACTTTTTTGAAAAGCAGTAGCAATTTGAATTATACTTTTACATAATCATATTTACTTATAGTTAATTTTTCCTATGCAGCAAGCTTTGGTGCCTTTTGTGGACCATGTACGAGGATTTGCTAGCAGTGATAATTCCTCTTTATCTATTGAAGAAAGGGTTCTGAGAGTGTGCAAGGCTTTTGACAAAGTTACTGCAGATAAGGTACACATAATTTTATAAACTAGTTTTGTTTATTAATTTTCAGGTGCCCATCAGCTTACCAAACCGATTTTACAGCTCTGGACCAGAATTATCACTTGAGAATATTCGAGATAGAGTTCTTTTGGTACTCAAACTTTATGATAAGATTGAACCAACAAAGGTAGATGAAAAATGATACCCTTGTATATAAGGTTATTATGTATCCTATTTTTTTTTCACTAAGTAGCTTAAAAACCTTAAATGTATTCTTACCTAATAACTACAGTCTAAAAATTAACTATAATCTAAGACTAATCTTCTAACACTTCCATTGAAACGAATACCAGAAAATTATAAATTTGTATTACAAATTAAATTATAAGGCACTTTCTAAAACAACAACTGTCAAATTTTAAATTCAGTAAAGACATTTGAATCTTTGTAAAATTCATTAAAAATTGAATTTCATGTGCTTAAATTTATTAAAATTGGTTTTATGCTATGTATAATTTTAATACACAAAAATTATTACATAAAATTATATATAAAATTTATATAGTAGTAATAAATTCTATATTTTTGTGTAAGGCAAATAATTTCTTGTATTATTTTTAGAATTATACTGTTTTATAGTTTCTTCTGCGAGAGTATGAAATAAAGCATCACTTTACATTGTAGACCATGTTAAGGGTTTGGGCCAATGAGGAGAAGGGCAGTCATGTTTGCAGCAACATTTTCCTGTTAGTCCTTACATTCAGTTGTGAGACAGTCTGTTTAAGACCATGACTGGCATACGGGGTGGTGCTTTACTCCAGGCTCTCACTGAACAAACTACAATTGATTGAAATGCTATTAGGGGAGGAGTAATAAACAGTAATTTTTATGTGAATTATCAATCATAATTTATTGTTATGAAACAGTTTAAGTAAAAAACAAAGATACAGTTCGTACAATACTCCTGATCACATGATATAAATTAAAATTAATTTGAACAAAATTATTAAGTTGCAGTATTGTATGTATACAAGAAATTGAAGTTCTGTATTATAGTACACTAAGTAATATATTTTATACTTTTTGGAAAAAGTGTGTAACCTTCTTCTGTATAAGTGTTTACATTCAATCTGATGTTATACGATTCCACTGGAGCATGAAAAGGTCAATGGCCATTTGCTTCATTCCATGACCTTTGTTCCAAATTGCTTCATTCCATAATATTTCAAAATCAGCTTCATTACTTTCAACATTGAATTATCGATTTCATCTTCTTCTACATTGTCAACTTCTTTATTCAAACGCTGGGCCAGTTCCATATTCCTTGGGGCTTCATTGATCATATTTGTTTCATAATTTTCTGTGTTTCTCAGTTATGAAATTTTCTAAATTTACTGACTGTTTCAGATCCTACCTAATTCCTGATGTTTTTACCTATGTGATCGTTGTCCAAGATTTCAGAAAGGAGGTTCCTTCTGTAGTGTATCATCAAGGCTTTCAGAAGAAGATCCATGGGCTAAATTGCAGGGGAAAACTGTTTTTATTTCTCCCAGTACTAGGATATATTCTGACGAATGACAAAGAACATTTTAACAAACAACATGGTTTTTCAGAGAGGATTTTGCTCTGTAAATATTTTTTAACATGTACAAAATCTGAGTGGAACCACTTTTCAAAAATCTTTGACCTAATTCATACAGATTTTTTGGTGGGTATGAATAACTGGAAAGCTGTCATTTTAAGATTTGTCAATGCTATCGCCTTTGCAGAGTTTCCCACAAGAAGCAACTGAAGTTGTGATCACCACTAGCATTTCCAGAAGCTAACATTTTTACATGTTCCTTGTGATTTTTTGAATCCTGAAGCAGATTTTTCTTCTCATGATTCTAATGTCTTCGTTGCATTTAAAAAAAAACATCCCAGTTTCATAAGCTTTATATGTCTGCACAGATATTAGGTTTTCACCTTTTACAATCCGGTAATTTTAAAATTCGTTTTGATCCCCCCTCTGACTTGCTATTAATGTTATATCGAATTTGTAATTTAAAATTATGGCTTTTTTTGTAAAATAGATCCAGGTATAGGATCATCTTGAGCATGCTGTTGCCTAATAATAAATAAACAGCCTTGTTGAGTTGTTCAGTTTTGTGGGTTTTACAGTGTGCATTCTTAAAAAAAATTTTTTTTTAGTTTCTATTTTTGCACAATACTTTTTTATATTTGCCTTATGGTTCCAGTCTCCAACAGTTGTTCCATTCCACCGCATTTTTTTTTTTGACATGGTAGCCACCTCAGTGGCCTAGTTGATAGCATATTAGGCTTTCACCCTGAGGACCTGGGTTCGATTCCTGGCAAGGGCTTGGCATTTTCAATACGCTATACATCATCCCATCGTCTGCATTAGCCCAAGTGTGCACAACAATAGTGGGACGTTAAACACACAAAAAAAAAAAAAAAAAAAAATTGACATGGAGAAAGGCTCTCTCCATTTTCAAGTCTTCTAATTTTTACGTTTGAGCTTTTCAAGCCAGTTTATGTTTAATTGAAACAACAGTCCTTTTCCGTTAATTTCTTGACAATATTTTCATTTAAATAATACACCGACACAATTTATGTAGTGATTTAATTAATATGACAAAAATCAGGTTTTACAACACAGAAAAAATAAGTAACAGATGAAACATAATAAATAAAAATTAAAAAGAAATGAAATTGTAATAACTACTCAAAAGTTATTCAGTTTAGAAAAAATGAATAACAGTTAAGCAGAAAAAATAAAAATTAAGAAGCAAAGAAATTACAAACAAGTTTTATAAGAAGCAAAGTTATTTGTTTTACAAAACTTAAACACTAAGAAAAAAACTAGTAAACTGTAAAAATCGAGAAGTAATGCAATGTTAAAAACGAATGAAACTTATGGCTTAAAACTTTTTTGCTAGACTAACACTGCAACACTGTCTGAATACATTACGTGTCACTTGGCTGGTGCACAATTCCAGTTACATTTCATCCTCTCTTTTGCGTGTACATGTTGACAGACACCTTGGTTAATGGAGGTATTACTGTTTCACTGTATTACTTTGTACTAATATCTGTGATTTACAGTTTTAGCAAAAGAAAATTATATAGACAAAATTAATAGTATAAATACTGCAGAGTATTAATTTTAGTTATAAACTCAATAGATAAACATAATGTTGTGTGCATATTCATGCATTTTTAAGTAATAGAATTAAGGCAGTATGGCTACTATCTAAAACTCATTTCATAAAGATAAGTTTAAAAATAATTAGAATTGCTTTTTGTTTCAGCTCACCTTAGAGTCACACTTTGTGAATGATCTCGGCTTAGATTCTTTGGACCATGTAGAAGTTATCATGGCAATAGAAGACGAATTTGGTGACACTTTGTTTTTTATTTATAGTTAAACTAGCTAATTGCCTAAGTGTTTATTTATTCCAATTTTCTATTTAAATTAAAACAAGTTTTACTATGTCAATCGTCATCATGCTAATGTCTGAAGTCTTCAAACATCTTAATGATGGATTTGAACATTTTATTTTTTACCCTTTTCTAATCACACATGCAGCCCCTTTTCTATGCATCTCTGCAGTCCCCAAAATTATGATTTTGATTTTAATATCGGTCAATTTTTACACATCAGTCTTGTTTCCTTCTTTACAGGTTGCTAATGGTGTCTTACCCACACAGAATTTGTTCTTAGTTAAAAAGTAATATGTATACAAAATGTCATCGTAATCGGCTTACTCATTTCAGTGTTATTTTGGAATGTACAAGGTATGTCTAGAAAGTAAGTACCATTTTAAAAAAATTGTAATTGCTCACAGTGCTAACGCTCATTCTTCATGTGGTAGTCAGATGGTGCCAGGTATGGGCTGCACGGTGGGTGATGAAACTGTTCCCAAAGGAACTGTTATAAGAGTTTGAGTGTTCCTAGCAGCGAGTTGCGTGCTACAGGATTCTCAATGTTGTGCTGCATTGATGGTGTGACCTTTGAAAGGAATTGGACAAGCAGGACCCCTTTTCTGTCCCAGAACATGGCACACTTGATTTTTTGTTGTTTTGAATTTTTGTTTTTTCGGAGATTGTGTCTCCACTCCATTGATTGCTGTTTTGATTCCAGGGTGTCATGCAAACCCAAGTTTCAACACGATTTAGTTTGGAAAGTTCATTTCTTTCTCACTGTAGCAAGTAAGAAATGCCAAGCACTACCACGTTGCTGGGATTTGTGGACATCAGTAAGCATTTGTGGAACCCAGCTGGAACATAGCAGTTTGAAATAGCCTTATGCAAGAGAGATCGTGAAACTTGTGGAAACATCAAAAAGCATTGTCATTGTAAACCATTATTCTTATGAATTTTCTGTTACAAAGTCATAATTAACAGAAGACCGCATGCTCCATGTCTCATTGTGGACATTGATTCATTCTTCATTGAACTTCCTCACCATTCCATCACTGAAAACATCTTGAATTTGACGAATTTCAGTTTGTTTAATGTTCCTTGCGTTCAAAAACCAAATGACAGAATGAGTCTCGTGGTCGGCAGGTTAATGAATTGTCTTAAAACATTTTAAATGCTCAAAGTAAACTGGAAACATTACACAAATCATCTCTAAATGGCATCAGTCGACAGGCTTTGAACCATGAAGACTAGCGCGGAGCACTGGTAGAAGTGCTGCAATGGCAGTGGAACAAAATGGTATTTACTTTGTGGATGCACCTCGTATATACACACACATTTTCTGATTTATAGTTGAGATGCTTGTACACAATCAGAAGTGAATATCTGTTAAGGGAGTGTTGAACAAATTTCACTTCACGAAGTTTCATGCACAATTCATTGTACAGTAAACTTCTGGTTTTCTCAAATTGCTTGGTCGCCTTGATGAACAGTGTCTTCTGTTATAACCGACTTGCACCTTTCATCCTAAACATCTTTTCGGCCTTGTTTAAATTGTCTGTACC